>OY997270.1:226953611-227516111 GCA_963921465.1 Triticum timopheevii | reverse complement strand
TCTCTTTCCCAATCTCTCTCTCTCCCTTTTCGCTTGCCTTTTACCGTTTGCTCGTGTGCTAGTTCGTTTACATTGTCGTCATGGCTAGTCCTCCTATTCTTATTATTACTTCCGAACAGGAAATTCTCAAGTTTAAGCAAAGAGAGGGAGAAAATTTAAAAGATGTTTGGCATAGAATTTGGAATGCCCAGTATAAATCTGCTAGGAAGCTTTCTACTTCCGTTCTTCTCCGCAATTTTTATGTAGGCATCACTCCTTGGAATAGGTGTGTTCTTGATATTGCTACCGGAGGTGATTTCATGAGTAGCCATACGTTTGATGCTTATAATGTTATGTTAGATTTGTTTGGCCCACCACCTCTTTTGATCAATGGAACTGTTTTATCTTTGGAACATGATATGCAACGGCTTGAGATTATTGAAAATAAAATTGCCACTGTTGAGTTGATTGAAAAGTTGGATAAAAAGATTCATAATCACATTACCCAATATGGATCTAGGGTTGGAGTTACTTTGAAAAATCTTAAAGAAAAAGAACCTATAGTCAATGAAAAACTAGATCTAGATTCCGCTAGAATCGGTAAACTTGAGGATATCATTACAAACTTAGGTTCCGTGTTTTCCTCCATGAAAAACACTCCAAAAACCCCTACTAAAACTGCCAAGTTTATTTATGTTCCTAAAAATAAGGGTGAATCTTCTAGTAAGGGAGACACGGATCTCAAATCCATAAATGTTCATCCCAATTGTCTCTCTATCGTCAAGGAACCTTTTGATACCAATGAATTTATTGAATTTTTGCCTAAAGGTTTAGACATTGCTAAAAGGTGATAAATCCCTAGAGATCACAAGTTCTCTACTTATGAATTTAGTGCCAAAGATGGCACTCGTTAGATCTATCTTCGCTTTTATGCCTAGCTAGGGGTGTTAAACGATAGCGCTAGTTGGGAGGCAACCCAATTTTCTTTATGTTTTTTGTTTTTGCTCCTGTTTAGTAATAAATTTTGCATCTACCTTCTGTTTAGATGTGTTTTTATCTTTTAATTAGTGTTTGTGCCAAGTAGAACCTATAGGATAACCTATGATGATAGTTTATTTGATTCTGCTGAAAAACAGAAACTTTGCACGCACGAATTTAGTTTTGTTAAATCACACAAACATGATTTTGCGTTGATTCTTTTTGATGATGATCAATAGACAAATTGGCCAGGACTTCCTATTTTGGTAGGATTTATAGAGTTCCAGAAGTTTACGTTAGTTACAGATTTCTACAGACTGTTCTGTTTTTGACAGATTCTGTTTTTCGTGTGTTGTTTGCTTATTTCGATGCATCTATGGCTAGTAAATTAGTTTATAAACCATAGATAAGTTGGAATAAAGTAGGTTTAACACCAAAATAAATAAATAATGAGTTCATTACAGTACCTTATGTGGTGGTTTTGTTTTATTTCACTAACGGAGCTTATAAGATTTCCTATCGAGTTTTGTGTTGTGAAGTTTTCAAGTTTTGGGTAAATCTTTTATGGCCTATGGAATAAGGAGTGGCAAGAGCCTAAGCTTGGGCATTCCCAAGGCACCCCAAGATATTCAAGGATAGCCAAAAGCCTAAGCTTGGGGATGCCCCAGGAAGGCATCCCCTCTTTCGTCTTCGTTCATTGGTAACTTTACTTGGAGCTATATTTTTATTCGCCACATGATATGTGTTTTACTTGGAGCGTCGTGTAATATATTAGTCTTTGCTTTTTAGTTTACCACAATCATCCTTGCTGTACACACCTTTTGGGAGAAGCCTATTTGATTAGAATTTGCTAGAATACTCTATGTGCTTCACTTATATCTTTTGAGCTTGATAGTTTTTACTCTAGTGCTTCACTTATATCTTTTAGAGCACGGCGGTGGCTTATTTTTGTAGAAATTGCTAGTCTCTCATGCTTCACTTATATCTTTTTGAGAGACTTTTAGAACAGCATGGTATTTGCTATGGTTATAAAATTGGTCCTAGAATGGTAGGCATCCAAGTTGGGTATAATAAAAACTATCATAGGAAGTGAATTGGATGCTATGATCAATTTGATACTTGATAATTGTTTTGAGATATGGAGGTAGTGATATTAAAGTCATGCTAGTTGGGTGATTATGAATTTAAAGAATGCTTGTGTTGAAGTTAGCAAGTCCCGTAGCATGCACGTATGGTTAAAGTTGTGTAACAAATTTGAAACATGAACTGTACCTGGCTTGTGCATCCTTATGAGTGGCCGTCGGGGACGAGCGATGGTCTTTTCCTACCAATCTATCCCCCTAGGAGCATGCGCGTAGTACTTGATTTTTGATGACTTATAAATTTTTGCAATAAGTATATGAGTTCTTCTGATTAATGTTGAGTCCATGGATTATACGCACTTTTACCTTTCCGCCATTGCTAGCCTCTTCGGTACCGTGCATTGCCCTTTCTCACCTTGAGAGTTGGTGCAAACTTCACCGGTGCATCCAAACCCCGTGATACGATACGCTCTATCACACATAAACCTGCTTATATCTTCCTCAAAACAGCCACCGTACTTACCTATTATGGCATTTCCATAGCCATTCCGAGATATATTGCCATGCAACTTTCCACAGTTCCGTTTATCATCATCGTGACATACTTTACTTTTGTTATATTGCCATTGCATGATCATGTAGTTGACATCGTATTTGTGGCAAAGACACCATGCATTATTTTTCATACATGTCACTCTTGATTCATTTCACCATCCCGGTACACCGCCGGAGGCATTCATATAGAGTCATATCTTGTTCTAGTTTTGAGTTGTAGTTCTTATGTTGTAATCAATGGAAGCGTGATGATCATCATTATTAGAGCATTGCCCAAAGAAAAAAAAAGAAGAAAGGCCAAAGAAAAAAATGAAAGGCCCAAAAGAAAAGAAAAAAATTAAAAAAAAGAAACTAAATAAAAAGGGCAATGTTACTATCTCTTTTTCCACACTTGTGCTTCAAAGTAGCACCTTGTTCTTCATATAGTGAGTCTCATATATTGTTCTTCAAAGTAGCACCATGTTTTTCATATAGTGAGTCTCATAAGTTGTCTTTTTCATACTAGTGGGAATTTTTCATCATAGAACTTGGCTTGTATATTTCTACGATGGGCTTCCTCAAATGCCCTAGGTCTTCGTGAGCAAGCAAGTTGGATGCACACCCACTAGTTTTCTTTTGTTGAGCTTTCATTTATAGCTCTAGTGCGTCCGTTGCATGGCAATCCCTACTCCTCATGTTGACATCAATTGATGGGCATCTCCATAGCCCGTTGATTATCCTCGTCAATGTGAGACTTTCTCCTTTTTTGTCTTCTCCACACAATCCCCATCATCATATTCTATTCCACCCAAAGTGCTATATCCATGGCTCACACTCATGTATTGCGTGAAGGTTGAAAACGTTTGAGATTATTTAAGTATGAAACAATTGCTTGGCTTGTCATCGGGGGTATATAAGTTAGGAACATCTTTGTGTGACGAAAATGAAGCATAGCCTAACTATATGATTTTGTAGGGATGAACTTTCATTTGCCATGTTATTTTGAGAATACATGATTACTTCGATTAGTATGCCTAAAGTGTTATTGTTTCTGTTATCAATATGAACTTTTATTTTGAATCATTTGGATCTGAACATTCATGCCACCATAAAGAAAATTACATTACGAATTATGATAGGTAGCATTCCACATTAAAAATTTCTTTTTTATCATTTACCTACTCGAGGACGAGCAGTAATTAAGCTTGGGGATGCTTGATACGTCTCCAACATATCTATAATTTTTGATTGTTCCATGCTATTATATCACCCCTTTTGGATGTTTATGGGCTTTATTTTACACATTTATATCATTTTTGGGACTAACCTACTAACCGGAGGCCCAGCCCGTATTGCTGTTTTTTGCCTATTTCAGTATTTCGAAGAAAAGGAATATCAAACGGAGTCCAAACGGAATGAAACCTTCGGGAGCGTGATTTTTGGAACGAACGTGATCCAAAGGACTTGGAGTGCAAGTCAAGAAGCAGCCGAGGCCTCCACGAGATAGGAGGGCGCCCCCCCCATAGGGCGCGCCCCTGTCTCGTGGGCACCTCGGGCTCCACCGACGTACTTATTCCTCCTATATAAGCATACGTACCCGAAAAACATCCAGGGAGCCAACGAAACACAATTTCCACCACCGTAACCTTCTGTATCCGCGAGATCTCATCTTGGAGCCTTCGCCGACACTCTGCCAGAGGGGGAATCGACCACGGAGAGCCTCTACATCAACATCCTTGCCCCTCCGATGAGTTGTGAGTAGTTTACCACAGACCTATGGGTCCATAGTTATTAGCTAGATGGCTTCTTCTCTCTTTTTGGATCTCAATACAATGTTCTCCCACTCTCTTGTGGAGATCTATTTGATGTAAACTCTTTTTGTGGTGTGTTTGTCGAGATCCGATGAATTGTGGGTTTATGATCAAGTTTATCTATGAATAATATTTGAATCTTCTCTGAATTCTTTTATGTATGGTTGAGTTATCTTTGCAAGTCTCTTTGAATTATCAGTTTGGTTTGGCCTACTAGATTGATCTTTCTTGCCATGGGAGAAGTGCTTAGCTTTGGGTTCAATCTTGCGGTGTCCTTACCTAGTGACAGAAAGGGTTGCAAGGCACGTATTGTATTGTTGCCATCGAGGATAAAAAGATGGGGTTTATATCATATTGCATAAGTTTATCCCTCTACATCATCATGTCATCAAGGCGTTACTCTGTTCTTTATGGACTTAATACTCTAGATGCAGGCGGGAGTCGGTCGATGTGTGGAGTAATATTAGTAGATGTAGGCAGGAGTCGGTCTACTTGTTGCGAACGTGATGCCTATATACATGATCATGCCTGGAGAATCTCATAATTATTCGCTGTTCTATCAATTGCTCGAGAGTAATTTGTTCACCCACCGTAATACTTATGCTATCTTGAGAGAAGCCACTAGTGAAACCTATGGCCCCCGGGTGTATCTCTTATCATATTTGCTTCCAATCTACTTTTATTTGCATCTTTACTTTTTGCATCTATATTATAAAATACCAAAAATATATTTATCTTATCTTACTATCTTTATTAGATCTCACTTTCGCAAGTGGCCGTGAAGGGATTGACAACCCCTTTATTGCGTTGGTTGCGAGTTCTTTGTTTGTTTGTGTAGGTGCGTGGGACTTTTGAGGAGCCTCCTACTAGATTGATACCTTGGTTCTCAAAAACTGAAGGAAATACTTACGCTACTATTGCTGCATCACCCTTTCCTCTTCAAGGAAAACCCACGCAAGCTCAAGACGTAGCACTATGCCACGCATGATTTGGAGTTGGCAGTCGTAGTGCATGCACTCAAGACATGGAGACACTATCTTATTGGGAATCGTTGTGATGTTTACATGGATCACAAGAGTTTGAAGTATATCTTCACGCAGAAGGAGTTGAATCTTAGGCAAAGGACATGGTTGGAACTTATAAAGGATTATGGCATGAGTCTGCATTATGATCCAGGAAAAGCCAATGTTGTGGCAGATGCCTTGAGCCGTAAGAGTTATGTTAATACCCTTACAGCAGGAGGTTTACCTCAGGAGTTATGTGATGAGCTTAGAGACCTTCAATTGGAACTAGTTCCAAGAGGTTATGTTGCTGCACTCGAGGTGCAGTCCACCTTGTTGGGAAGAATAAGAGAAGCCCAGAAGTTGGACGAAGGTATTGCTGAGATAAAGGAGATGATGAGCAAAGGGAAAGCAGAAGGATTCCGTGAGGATGAACATAGAACCATATGGTTTGAGCAACGGATTTGTGTACCCAATGATATAGAGATCAGGAAGTTGATTCTTCAGGAGGCTCATGACTTACCATACTCGATACACCCAGGCAACACCAAGATGTACTTGGACTTGAAGGAAAGTTTTTGGTGGGCCGGTATGAAGAGAGAAATTTCCGAGTATGTGGCAATATGTGATGTATTTCAGAGAGTAAAGGCAGAACATCAGAAACCAGCAAGTTTACTTTAGTCGTTGCCCATACCTGATTGGAAATGGGATAAACTTGGTATGGACTTTATCACGGGGTTACCCAGGACTCGTTCAGGTTATGATTCCATTTGGGTGATAGTTGATTGTTTGACCAAGGTTGCTCACTTCATTCCAGTGAAGACCACCTATACAAGTGCTAAGCTGGCAAAGATATATATGACTAGGATCGTATGTCTGCATGGAGTTCCGAGGAGCATCGTATCAGATAGAGGAATACAGTTTACCTCAAAGTTTTGGAAACAGTTACATGAAACTTTGGGTACCAGGCTATAGTTCAGTATAGCCTTCCATCCACAGACTGATGGGTAGACAGAGAGAGTTAATCAGATTCTGGAGGACATGTTGAGAGCTTGTGCGCTAGACTATGGGTCTAGTTGGGATGATAACTTACCTTATGCAGAGTTTTCGTAAAACAACAGCTATCAAGACAGTTTGCAGATGGACCCTTTCGAGGCATTGTATGGAAGGAAATGCAGGACACTTTTGATGTGGAATGGTGTCGGTGTCAAAACCGGCGGATCTCGGGTAGGGTGTCCCAAACTGTGCGTCTAGGCGGATGGTAACAGGAGACAAGGGACACGATTTTTTTACCCAGGTTCGGGCCCTCTCGATGGAGGTAAAACCCTACTCCTGCTTGATTGATATTGATGATATGGGTAGTACAAGAGTGGATCTACCACGAGATCAAGGAGGCTAAACCCTAGAAGCTAGCCTATGGTATGATTGTTGTAATGGTTGTTTGTCCTACGGACTAAAACCCTCCGGTTTATATAGACACCGGAGAGGGCTAGGGTTACACAGAGTCGGTTACAATGGTAGGAGATCTACATATCCGTATCGCCAAGCTTGCCTTCCACGCCAAGTAAAGTCCCATCCGGACACGGCACGAAGTCTTCAATCTTGTATCTTCATAGTCTTGGAGTCCGGCCGATGATGATAGTCCGGCTATCCGGACACCCCCTAGTCCAGGACTCCCTCAGTAGCCCCTGAACCAAGCTTCAATGATGATGAGTCTGGCGCGCATATTGTTCGGCATTGCAAGGCGGGTTCCTCCTCCGAATAACTCATAGAAGATTGTGAACACCAGGATAGTGTCCGGCTCTGCAAAATAAATTCCACATTCCACCGTAGAGAGAATAATATGTACACAAGTTCAATCTGCTGACATATTTTGTGGTATGACGTCATACCACCACCAAGCCTTTACTTGAATCGTTTTCTATTATACCACCTCAGCGCGTTTAGCGAAGCGGTTTCCTTGGCACGTCTTGTCGAAGCAGAGATCCTGTTCCCCTTATACCGGGATTCCCATCAATACGGACGTGGGTAACCCAACCGTGCCCGTTGCCCTGCCCCCTCTATCGGAGGTGAGTCCTGAACGGTCACGGGGACGGCTCTTGGTATTCTCCTTCTTTATAATGGGACCAAGGCTCGTTTATTTTCTTCAATCCTCAATCGAATCTACTCCTTGCCCCGAGTTCCAACACCCAGAGCCCCAGATTCGAGCGCTTCGGACCTTCAACAATGTCCGGCTCCGACCAACAGGGCCGGTGGATGCCCTCCTCCGTCACGGAAGAGGACGTGCTAAAGCTGCGAGAGGCCAAGTACCTGACTTATGAGATTTCGCATAGGTTGCCCGCCAAAGGGCAAGTCATTCCCACCCCCGAGCCCGGTGAGTATGTTGTGTTTGTATCCAACCTCCGTCGGGGTTTAGGCTTCCCGATGGATCCTTTTGTGAGAGGGCTCATGTTTTACTATGGGTTGGAATTCCACAACTTGGCTACGGAGTCCATCCTCCACATCTCTTCATTCATTGCCGTCTACGAGGCCTTCCTCCGCATCACCCCTCACTTCGGTTTGTGGCTTAAGACCTTCGACGTGGAGCCGAAGATGATCGAGGGGCATCAAGCAGAGTGCGGCGGGGCGGTTGTAAGCAGAAGGGCCGAAGCTCCATGGCCCGAGGGCTCTTTCCAGGAGGAGCTCGGCTTGTGGCAGCAGGAGTGGTTCTACATAACCGCTCCTAGGGGCAGCAGGCAGAAGCCGCCGCCCATCTTCCGTTCGGGCCCTCCACAGCGGCTGATGTCATGGGTCAGCCAAGGGCTCAACTGGGGGCCGTCAAAGGACGTGCCCCTATTGCAGGGCCGGATTCAAGACCTCCAAGCGAGGGAGATCGATCTGGTCGTGGTGATGCAGGTCATGCTGATTAGGCGTCTCCTGCCCTGCAAACGCCGTCCTCTCCGACTGTGGGAGTTTAATCCGGAGGGACCACGAATTCTCCAACACTTCATGGGTACGACACCCGTGGAGATGTACAAATTGTTCTTCGGATCACAAGAGATGTGTCCGGAATTGACCGAGGACGCCGGCCTAAGCTGCAATCGCTTGGATACACAAGTAAGTAGCTCTGAGTCCGGACATACCACTGGTTTGCCTTTCTATGATTCGCCTTTTAACCAGTTGTCCTCTAAACAGGAGTGGATAGCGCAAGCAAAGTTGATACGGTGTCCGGTCCCCCTCCCAGAGACCGCGCCGGATCCCGTGCTGGTCGGGATGCTGGAGGTCGCGCCTTCAGAGGAAGGTGAAGGGGAAAACAGAGGAGCTACCGCCTCGACCGAGGAGGCTTTTGAGAAAGGGGGGATCGAGAATCCCTCCTCCCAAGGGGAGAAGAGGACCGCTTCCGAAAACCCGGAGGCCAAAGCCCCGAAGCGGGGGAAAAGATCTTCACCAGAGGGTCCTGCGTCCGGGGAGGCCCCGGCCGCACAGTCTCCCCTAAAGAATCAGCCCTCCAGTGAGCTGTAAGTAGAAAAAAGGGAGTTTTGTAATAAGGGACATCCCTATTTGTGCTTCTGAGGATAACTTAGGTTTTTACCTTGTAGTTCGGATCTCCGTCCTTCTTAGATGAGCTCGTCTTCGGGGGACCTTTGTCCGGAGATGATGGAGAGCAAGACGCCTCCATCCGCCGCGCCTTCAGATGGAGCGGACGACCCTGAGGTGTCATCACGGAGGGTAACCCCGAGTCCGGCAGAGCCGAAGAGTTCGGCGCCAACTAGTGTACGGCTGGGGGAGCTGAGGGATCTGCTTGAGAGGGCGTCTATCTCAGAAGATCACCATGCATTGATGAGTATGGTGATTGGAAGAATTTCGTCCGCCGAAGGCGGGTTGCGTGATGCCGTCAGAAGCTTGCTGGCGGGGTTTGAGGTATGTAAAAATGACATGCCTTTTGACAGTTTTACACATAAAGTGCGCCCTGTATAGATAGTAGCCCCTGAGACTCGGTAGGTTGTCGAGAGCGACAGCGTGCCGACGATCAAAATCGCAGGTATTGATTTTCGCTTTGCCTATGCAGGTGGCGGATAGTCCGGTGGCCAGCCGGACTGATGGAGTTGCCTAACTAAAGCGGCAACTCGACGTTGCAGATGCAGACATCGCGCTAGTCAACAGGCGACTTGACGAGTCGCAAGGTAGGTTTCTTCTCCGTGGTCACCTAGTAAGGGAGCCGAAGCCCACCCCTTACAATATGTGTGCTTGACGCAGATGGTGCCGCTGCTGTGGAGAACCTTCGGGCCGAACTTGCTCGAGCCAAGGAGCAGGCCAGACGGAGTGATGCGGCTGCCTTAAGGGCGGCCGAAGAGCTAGGAGCCGAAAGGGCTGCTCACCGCCGTAGCAGGGAGGAGATGGCCGAAATGGCCGTGAATTTGAAAGATGCTACCGACCGCTATGTGGTGCTTGAAAAAGAACGCCGGGCGGAGCAAGAAGACCTGAAGAAGGCCACCGCCGAAGCCAAGGATGCCCATTCTGCAATGCGGGCTATAAAGGAGGAGCTGCGCCAGGCCGGAGATATTGTGGCTGGCAAGCCTTTTCTTCTGCGCCGGAGGTTTACAGATCCAAAGTATGCTCAGCTTGGCCAGCTGTGGGGTCCGGAGGATCCTTATATGGATTTAGCGGCGAGTGCGACAGATGTCGTTGTGCACTTCCGAAGTTAGAAGGATCACGAGACGGAAGAGCTGTTTTGGTCTCAATTCCATAGTCCGGAGCGTTCACTTCCGCTGATCGATCGGTTGGCTGAGTGGGCTGAGCTGAATAGGCTGTCCGGACTTGCCATGACAGATATCGTGGCTCATGTCTGGCCGGATAGGCCCAAGCCGAAGAGTTATTTTGGCTTATTGCAGCAATTTCTTGGGGCGGTGCCGCATATCAAGGCGATGAAGCAGTCGGCCTGCATAGAGGGTGCACGGATGGCCCTCGCCCATGTGAAGACATACTGGACGGAGATGGATGCCACCGCTGTTGCGACCTAGGGTTCGGACGAGAGCCGGTTACCCGCCGAGCACTATTTTGGGGAAGTTCTGCGTGGTGCTCGTGTAATAGAGTCGCAGTGCTCAAAAAATGTCGTGTTCAAATGAACTTTATGGTTTGTAAAACGATGTTTATAATATAGGCGCTTTTGGGTACTTGTGCGTTCAAGTATTGAAATATCTCATGTGCGGCCGTTTAATGTATACTTGTGTATAACCTGAAAGATGGCAGTCTTCGGCTTCAGCCCCCACGCACATGGTGCGGGGGTGTTTGTGAAATAGCGCATTTTCACACTTAATCCAACGTCTTGGTCCTGTGAAGGAGGTGATAGCATAGCAAACGAGGCAACCGAACTATAATGCTTTATCACTTTCACTTAGCCATAGGAGTTCGAAGGTGGGGCTACGATATAGCCCCTACGGCACCGCGCTCTCCAAATTCGGGGCGCGTATGTGCCTGACCGGGAAACGGTCCTTCGTCAAAGCGGAGGAATTCTAAACATTCCGATAGTCGATCGAGTGGTTGACCAGTCTCTCGCTATATCATAACAGTCAGTTTTCGGCTTTCTCTACTGAGGTGCTCGCCCAGCCGAACCGGGGCACAATCGTAGTAGTTCTCCTGGTGCCGCGTTAGCCGATGATACGGAACGTAAGGCAGCAAAACACAGGAGCCGGGCAAACCCAACATTTGACCAAAGACATGACTCAGAGCTGATGCATATAAGGCCTAACTCGAGACGCCGAACACTCCCTAAGGTATTCGGTCTTTATAATAACGGGCAGAACGATGCCCTAAGCCCCTAGTGTTCAGGTACAGGCGAGAATTTCTGGCGCGGCCGATGCCAAAACGCCAGCCTCCTCGTTGGTTATGGTGAAAAACCGTGGGATGTGAATCAACAAAAGACAGTAAGAAAGGTTTATGCAGGGACTTAATCTGAAAAGAATCCTTGCGATGGGTCCCTGCTGCACGTCTGCGCCTGTGTCTCCGTTGTGCCGTATCCTGGACGGGTGTGCACGTTGTTCATCTATGAAAAGAGAGGAACTTAGCTTGAAAGGAAATTGTGCAAAAAATGTATTAAAAATCGAAATATGAATGAATGAATAAAGCTGAGCTCATTATTGCTCATACGCACAGCCCCTTGTGAAGGGGTGTGCGGCTAGGGAGCCCCTAGCCTATTTATGCCGGACTCGACTAGCCATGTCCGGGGTCTTGAACGACCTTTTAATGAGATGATGCCGCATGGACCGGGCATTTTAAGTGTAAGAGACGCGTAGTGTGGTATTGCATTAAAGCGGACAAAAGCTTCACGTCCCAATAGTGCTTGATGGCTACTTTTGAATGGGGCGACGTGAAAGATTAGCTTTTCGCGTCGGAAGTTGCCGGGTGACCCGAACACAACTTCTAGTAGTAAGGAGCCCGTGCACTTGGCATAAGGGCCTAGCACCACTCCTTTGAAGGAAGTGTGGCTATGGCGAATTTTAGTACGGTCTATCCCCAATTTGCGGATTGTGTCTGGATATAGCAGGTTTAAATCACTGCCGCCATCCATTAGGACTTGTGTAAATTGTAGTCCGTCGATTATAGGATCCAATATTAGGGCAGTCCATCATGCGTTTCGAATACTTCTGGAATAGTCCAGGTGGTCGAAAGTAATTGGTTTTGATATCCAATCTCGAGGTTCCGCTGGGGTGGACCGTGTGACACCTACTTTGGCGGGTGCCGTACTGTTGTCCCGTATTATCACATGAAGTGAGTTTACTGTTTTGACTTCTTGTGGGAAAGTCTTTTGTTTTCTGGCGCTCTTCTGGTGGGGTTCGTCATCATCCTCGCTTGGCGTGTCGAGCCCCTTGTGTTCGGCGTTGAGTCGACCGGACTGTTTGAAAACCCAACAATCCCGATGGGTGTGGTTTGCAGGCTTCCCGGAAGTACTGTGGATTTGACATATCCGATCCAAAATTTTGTTGAGGTTGGATAGCTCGTCGCTGCTGTCCTTAAGAGGCAGTGTTTTATTGTTCGGCCGCGAGCTTTTGAATCTGGCGTTGACCGCCGTGCTCTTTGGGCTTTCTTCTCTATTTCGGTGCTGGTCCTTTCTGCGCCGTGATTTTCCATTTCCATCTCTTACCTTGGATGTACTCGGGTCGCTGGTGCTGCATCTTGCTAGCCAGCTGTCTTCTCCCACGCAAAAGCGGGTCATGAGGCTTGTTAGCGCGGCCATTGTTCTCGGCTTCTCTTGGCCGAGGTGTCTGGCGAGCCATTCGTCTCGGACATTATGTTTAAAAGCTGCTAAGGCTTTGGCGTCCGGACAGTCGACTATTTGGTTCTTTTTGGTAAGAAACATGTTCCAGAATTTGCGCGTTGACTCTCCGGGCTGTTGAGTTATGTGACTTAAATCGTCTGCATCTGGAGGGCGGACATAAGTCCCTTGAAAATTTGCTCTAAACGCGTCCTCAAGCTCTTCCCAACTTCCAATAGTATTTTCTGGGAGGCTTTTAAGCCAATGCCGAGCTGGCCCTTTGAGCTTGAGGGGTAGATATTTTATGGCGTGGAGATCGTCTCCTCTAGCCATGTGTATGTGCAGGATGTAATCCTCAATCCAGACTCCGGGGTCTGTTGTTCCGTTGTATGCCTCTATGTTGACGGGCTTGAATCCCGCTGGGAATTCATGATCCAGCACCTCATTGGTGAAACATAGTGGGTGTGCGGCGCCCCTGTATTTAGGCGTGCCGTTATCTTCGAACATGCGGCGTGTTGTGTTGCTTCCTGGGGCCCTCTTTTTTGGCCCATAAATGGACCTGACCGGGCCATCTGTTTTGCGAGGATCATGTGTCGGCTTGTGTGCGGCGCCGCTTGCCGCTCTTGGCCTGTCATCTGGTCGCCTATCCGGCAGGCGGCCTCTCTGCTTTTTGATTGTGGGGGCTCTACAGCCTCCTCGTCGAATTCTGGCAGCAGCTTTCGCTTCGGGTAGCTCTTTGTTTGGTGGCTATTGCCATATTTGTCCGCGGTCTTGAGTACTTTGCTCCACCTCATTTTGAGTATGTCTTCCGCTGTTTTGAGCTTCCGTTTCTCCTTTTTCAAACTCCTTGCAGTGGCGACAAGCCTTTTTCGAAGATTCTTGTGCTCCGGTGGTGTGTCCGGCGTGAGATCATCTGGACTGTTGTTTTCGCCGGGCATGGATTGATTATCCGATTCCGCCTGCTCGGATGGATGCTTGGTTGCATGTTCGTCGCCCACTGGTTTGCCCTGCTCTATGGATGGGTCATTATGGGTGCTGTTGTTATCGAGGCGGGACTTGGGGCGGCGCCTGCATCGCTGTTTTGGTTGTTTGTCGGCGGAATTATCCTTTGTCACGTCCCGTTGTTCCTCGTTATCGCTTCCTTTTGGGGTGTCCACCATATATATCATGGGTTGGGGTGGCCTTCCAGTTCTTGGTAGGCGCTGGTTCTTGGTAGTCTCCGGCATCGCCGTCCATACCGTCGATGTCTTCGGAGTCATAGTCTAGCATGTCGGTTAGATCGTCGACAGTGGCTACAAAGTGGGTGGTGGGTGGGATTTGAATTTCGTTGTCCGCATTCCCACCATCCTGACCGCAGTCCGGCCAGAGCTCTCCTGATAACGAGAGACGCTTTAGCGAATTTAGGATGTCGCCAAAGGGTGAGTGCTGAAAGATGTCCGTGGAGGTGAACTCCATGATCGGCGCCCAATCGGATTCGATTGGCAGGGGTGCAGGAGGTTCGGAGTCCGGCAAGGAGTCTGGCACCTTGGAGTCACGAGCTTTATAAGGGACAAGGTCAGTATTCAGCTCCATCGCCGTAGAAGTTCCAGCTCCCGAGGCGGTGTCCAGCCACCTGTCCTTGATCTGCGCGGTCTGCTCTGAACCATGGGTCAGAGCGGACTCGTGTGCGGCCTCCAGGGCACTGTCCGGCGGCAGAGCTAAATCATGCCCATCGTGACAGTGCGGCACGCTCGGCTGTGGCTCGAATCCGTCGAAGATTAAGTCTCCGCGGATGTCGGCCGTGAAGCTTAGGCTTCCAAATCTGACCCGATGGCCAGGGGCGTAGCTTTCGATTTGCTCTAGACGGCCAAGTGAATTGGCCCGCAGTGCAAAGCCGCCGAACACGAAGATCTGTCCGGGGAGAAAGTTCTCACCCTGGACTATGTTGTTATTGATTGAAGGAGCCATCAAGCCTATCGGTGATGACACATAGGAACTCTCAATGAAAGCACCAATGTCGGTGTCAAAACCGGCGGATCTCGGGTAGGGGGTCCCGAACTGTGCGTCTAGGCGGATGGTAACAGGAGACAAGGGACACGATATTTTTACCCAGGTTCGGGCCCTCTCGATGGAGGTAAAACCCTACTCCTGCTTGATTGATATTGATGATATGGGTAGTACAAGAGTGGATCTACCACGAGATCAAGGAGGCTAAACCCTAGAAGCTAGCCTATGGTATGATTGTTGTAATGGTTGTTCGTCCTATGTTCGTCCTACGGACTAAAACCCTCCGGTTTATATAGACACCGGAGAGGGCTAGGGTTACACAGAGTCGGTTACAATGGTAGGAGATCTACATATCCGTATCGCCAAGCTTGCCTTCCACGCCAAGGTAAGTCCCATCCGGACACGGGACGAAGTCTTCAATCTTGTATCTTCATAGTCTTGGAGTCCGGCCGATGATGATAGTCCGGCTATCCGGACACCCCCTAGTCCAGGACTCCCTCAAATGGAGTTGGAGATCGCAAATTGTTTGGACCTAATTTGATCAAGGATTCTGAGGAGAAGGTCAAGTTGATTCGTGACAGACTTAAGATAGCTCAATCTAGACAGAAGAGTTATGCCGATGCTAAACACAAGGAAGTAATCTATGAAGTGGGAGATAGAGCATATCTTCGAGTGTCTCCACTTCGAGGTATTAAGAGATTTGGAGTCAAAGGAAAGTTAGCACCACGATTTGTGGGGCCATACAGAGTTCTGGAAAGCAGAGGAGAGGTTGCATACCAGTTGGAATTACCAGAGGTTTTGTCAGGAGTTCATGATGTGTTTCATGTTTCCTAGTTGAAGAAGTGTCATGCAGCGATGGTAGAGATCCCTTTGAGAGATGCAATGCCACTGGAGGCAATTCAGTTGGAGAGTGATCTGATTTATGAGGAGAAGCCTGTTAAGATTCTTGAGACTGCAGAGAGAATCACTCGCACCGAGATCATTGATACGTCTCCGTCATATCTACTTTTCCAAACACTTTTGCCCTTGTTTTGGACTCTAACTTGTATGATTTGAATGGAACTAACCCGGACTAACGTTGTTTTCAGCAGAACTGCCATGGTGTTGTTTTATGTGCAGAAAATAAAAGTTCTCGGAATGTCCTGAAACTCCACGGAACACCTAGAAGAAATAAAGAAAAATCCTCGCAAAAGATGAAGACCAGGGGGCCCACACCCTGCTCACGAGGGTGGGGGCGCCCCCCCCCCCCCCCCGGGGCACGCCCTCCTACCTCGTGGGCCCCCTGGTGGCCCTTCGATGCCAACTCCAACTCCATATATTGGCTTTCGGGCAGAAAAAATCAGAGTGAAGAAATCATCGCGTTTTACGATACGGAGCCGCCGCCAAGCCCTAATCTCTCTCGGGAGGGCTGATCTGGAGTCTGTTCGGGGCTCCAGAGAGGGGGATTCGTCGCCGTCATCATCATCAACCATCCTCCATCACCAATTTCATGATGCTCACCACCGTGCGTGAGTAATTGCATTGTAGGCTTGCTGGACGGTGATGGGTTGGATGAGATTTATCATGTAATCGAGTTAGTTTTGTTAGGGTTTGATCCCTAGTATCCATTATGTTCTGAGATTGATGTTGCTATGACTTTGCTATGCTTAATGCTTGTCACTAGGGCCCGAGTGCCATGATTTCATATCTGAACCTATTATGTTTTCATGAATATATGTGTGTTCTTGATCCTATCTTGCAAGTCTATAGTCACCTACTATGTGTTATGATCCGGCAACCCCGAAGTGACAATAATCGGGACCACTCCCGGTGATGACCATAGTTTGAGGAGTTCATGTATTCACTAAGTGCTAATGCTTTGTTCCAGTTCTCTATTAAAAGGAGGCCTTAATATCCCTTAGTTTCCAATAGGACCCCGCTGCCACGGGAGGGTAGGACAAAAGATGTCATGCAAGTTCTTTTCCATAAGCACGTATGACTATATACGGAATACATGCCTACATTACATTGATGAACTAGAGCTGGTTCTGTGTCACCCTATGTTATGACTGTTACATGACGAACCGCATCCGGCATAATTATCCATCGCTAATCCGGTGCCTACGAGTTTTCCATATACTGGTTCTCGCTTATTTACTTTTCCGTTGCTACTGTTACAATCACTACAAAATACCAAAAACATTACTTTTGCTGTCTTTACTTTTGTTACCGTTACCACCACTATCATATTACTTTGCTACTGAACACTTTGCTGCAGATACTAAGTTTCCAGGTGTGGTTGAATTGACAACTCAGCTGCTAACACTTGAGAATATTCTTTGGCTCCCCTTGTGTCGAATCAATAAATTTGGGTTGAATACTCTACCCTCGAAAACTGTTGCGATCCCCTATACTTGTGGGTTATCAAGACTTTTTTCTGGCGCCGTTGCCAGGGAGCATAGCCCTATTCTTTGAGTCACTTGGGATTTATATCTACTGGACACTATGAAGAACTTGAAAGATGATCGAACTACTATTTTGCCCTCAACTACGAGGGGAGGTCAGGGATTGCCATCTAGCCTTGCACTAGATTCTCCTTCTGTTATGAGTAAGTTTGCGACACCTAAACCTGCTACTGCTATGAATTCTGATATGTCGCATGTTATTGATGATGCCACTTCTGCTATGCATGATACTTATGATGAAACTACTTCTATGCTTGATACTACTGTGCCACTTGGTGAATTTCTTGATGAGCAAATTGCTAGGTCTATAGAAAGAGAAATTATTGAACCTGAACACGATGATGTTAGTGATGATGAACCTATGCCTGCTAGTCCTGAGGGTTATCTTTTTTATGCTGAATCTTTTGCAGCTATTCCTGCTTGCCAGGATAGACAGGAACTTAAGAGGTTGCTAGTTAAATGCAGTAAAGAATCTTTTAGAGATAGAATGAAACCCGACCCTGCTTTTGCTACTTCACCTATCTGTGTGCCTGATCAGGATTATTATGATTTTTCTGTTGATCCAGATATAATTACTTTGGTTGAATCTGATCCTTTTTATGGCTATGAATCTGAAACTGTTGTGGCACATCTTACTAAGTTAAATGATATAGCTTCCCTGTTTACTAATAATGAGAGATCGTGCTACCTTTATTTACTCAAAATATTTCCGTTCTCATTAAAGGGTGATGCTAAGATATGGTATAATTCTCTTTATCCTGGTTGTGTGCAAAGTCCCCAGGATATGATTTATTACTTCTCTGCTAAATATTTCCCTGCTCATAAGAAACAAGCTGCTTTGAGGGAAATATACAACTTTGTGCAAATTGAAGAAGAGAGTCTCCCACAAGCTTGGGGGAGGCTTCTCAAGTTACTTAATGCTTTGCCTGATCATCCTCTTAAGAAACCTAAAATATTAGATATCTTTTATAATGGACTAACTGATGCTTCCAGAGATTTCTCGGATAGTTGTGCTGGTTCTCTTTTCAGGGAAAGAACACCGGATGACGCTGAAATTCTATTGAATAATATGTTGGCAAATGAAAATAATTGGGCACCTCCCGGGCTACCTCCTGAGCCAGTTCCTGAGCCAATTACTGAGCGTATTCCTAAACCAACTCCGAAGAAGAGAGGTGTTTTATTTCTCAGTCCCAAAGATATGCAAGAGGCAAAGAAATCTATGAAAGAAAAAGGTATTGAAGCTGAAGATGTTAAGAATTTAGCTCCTATTGAAGAAATACATGGTCTTAATTTACCGCCTGTTGAAGAAGTATATGATCTCAATTGCTTATTTAATGAAGAACCTCCCGATATCCCGACACAGGTAGTAAAGGTAAATTCTCTCTATAGATATGATAAAGCTGAAGTCCCTCCTACTAAAATTGCTAGTCAGTGCTTCGATGAGTTTGATGACTTTATGTTTAAGCAAGATGACTTTAATGCTTCTTTTGGTAGACAATTAAAACAGAATACCTTTATGATTAAACGCTTGGGTGATTATATGGCTGATATTAGAGGCGAACTTAAACTTGTTAGCAAACATGCTTCTATGGTTACCACTCAAGTAGAACAAGTACTTAAATCTCAGAAAGAAGTGCTTGCTGAAATGAATAGTAAGAAAAATGATTATGCTGTTAGAGTGGCTACTAGAACTGGTAGAATGACTCAGGAACCTTTGTATCCTGAAGGCCACCCTAAGAGAATCGAGCAAGATTCTCAGAGAAACAATATTGATGTACCTAGTTCTCCTAAGAGGAAGAAAAAGAAAAATGATAGGACCTTGCAAACTTCTAGTGAACCTATTGTTGAACCACCTGAGAATCCAAATGATATCTCTATTTCTGATGCTGAAACACAATCAGGTGATGAATATGAACCTAGTGATAATGTTAATGATAATGTTCATGTTGATGCTCAACCTAGTAATGATGATGATGTAGAAGTTGAACCTGCTGTTGATCTTGATAACCCACAATCAAAGAATCAAAGTTATGATAAAAGAGACTTTGTTGCTAGGAAACATGGTAAAGAAAGGGAACCATGGGTTCAGAAACCCATGCCTTTTCCTCCGAAACCATCCAAGAAAAAGGATGATGAGGATTTTAAGCGCTTTGCTGAAATGATTAGATCCATGTTTTTGCGTATGCGATTAACTGATGTGCTCAAAACAAATCCTTATGCTAAGTATATGAAGGATATCATTACTAATAAAAGAAAAATACCTGAAGCTGAAATTTCCACCATGCTTGCTAATTATACTTTTAAGGGTGGAATACCAAAGAAACTTGGAGATCCCGGAGTACCTACTATACCTTGCTCCATTAAGATAAATTATGTTAAAACTGCTTTATGTGATCTTGGAGCCGATGTCAGTGTTATGCCTCTCTCTTTATATCGTAGACTTGACTTGAATAAGTTGACACCCACTGAAATATCTTTGCAAATGGCTGATAAATCAACTGCTATACCTGTCGGTATTTCTGAGGATGTGCCTGTTGTGGTTGCAAACGTTACTATTTTAACGGACTTTGTTATTCTTGATATTCCCGAGGATGGTAGTTTGTCTATTATTCTTGGAAGACCTTTCCTTAATACTGCAGGGGCTCTTATTGATTGCAACAAAGGCAATGTCACTTTTCATGTTAATGGCAATGAGCACACGGTACACTTTCCGAGGAAACAACCTCAAGTTTATAGTATCAACTCTATTGGAAAAATTCCATCGATTATATTTGGAGGTTTTGAATTTCCTCTCCCTACTGTCAAGAAAAAGTATGATATTCTTATTGTTGGGGATTTTCATATCCCCGTTGAGGTAACTTAGTGTTATTCGAAATTTCTCCGGTTTCGTGATTATTCGGAATGAGTTTGCTTTCAAGACTTGATCAACCTTGTTAGTGGGTTCATTTTGATGATCACGAGATGGATGAAACTAGAAGCACAACCTTCTTTACCCTCTTTATATTTTCTATTATTTAGTAGAAATAAAGTAAATAGTATTTTTCTATCTGTTTCCTGACTTATCAGTGCAATAAAAAAATATCCCGAAAATAAAAGTCCTCAGAATGTCATGCCAATTTAATATGATTTTTTGGGAATATTTGAGAATTTACTGTGCAAAAATTACCACGGGGGGAGCAGCCACCTGGTCACGAGGGTGGAGGGCGCGCCCCCCTGCCTCGTGGGCCCACGGTGGCCCTCCTCCACTTATCCCTGCACCCATCTTCTTCCTCTGTCTCACACAAACACGAAAAACCAACTCAAGCACGAGTTCCAGCCCCCGTTGCTGTGATTTTCAATCTCCTTGCTCAAAGCACCTCTCGCAAAACTGCTTGGGGAGATTGTTCCTTGGTATGTGAATCCTCCATTGGTCCAATTAGTTTTTGTTCTAGTGCTTTATTCATTGCAAATTTGTGCTGCATAGGTGACCATGTTCTTGAGATTGCATGTCAAATTTATATGGTTCCAAGTAGTTCCAATGTTTTATATAGGCTCTAGGCACTTGTGGGAGTTGTTGCTATCAATTTTATTGAAGTTGGTTCACTTTTATTTGAAGTTACTAAAAATTTCAGAAATTTTTCAGAGGAAACAATATGCTTAGGAGGATGTTCCAAGGTGGTCCTTCAAGGAAGCAAGGTCCCAGGCTTGCAATACGTGATGCTAACGAGGAACCACCAAGAGACGCTCTTGTGAGGCCTTGTGAATGGCCATTGGAAAATTTTATGAACCAAGTGGGAATCAAAGAAGAATTTAGCACATATTTGAGTAACGCCGGTCTTGAGGACTTTGAAGCTGACAAATGCCCCCAGTATCATGATCTCACAAGTTCATTTGTGAGGAGGTTTGAGTTTTCATCTTCACGTAATTCTCCTTCAGTCATGTTTGACCTTTATGACAAATCTATACCATGGACTTAGAGGATTGCACTTATGCTTGCAAACTTCCATCTTGGGGTAATGTCAGGGATCCCCCTAAATCTGAATATAGGGACTTTCTTGCTAGAATAACTATGGGGGAATCTAGAGATATAACACAAGCCACTATAGGGAGCGTTCACTTTCCTGCTATACATTATTTTGCTCTCTTCATAGGTAGATGTATTAATGCTAAGGATGAAGCATGTCACATGTGTGTCCCTGATCTCAGCATTCTCAGGAGTGTTGTGTTAGGAGACCAATCTTATCATATGGGAGCCATTGTAGCCCGTAGGTTGCATCAGAATAGACATAGCGGAGATTTCTTTGGAGGAATTTATGCAACCCGCTTAGCTAATTTTCTTGAGATAGACACTCGTGAGGGTGATATGGAATTACCCCCTTCTTATTTAGATTTTGATTCTATGGTTTCCCACGAGTTTGTTGAGAGGATTGAACCACCTCTCCAGTATCGACTAATCTTTGACAGACGTCGTGTAGTCCATATTGCTCTTCCTGCCCCTGCTTTCTTTGATTCACATGCAAAAAGAAGATATATTATTACCAGAGAGGAGGCAGATGAATATGAAAGGAGAGCAGAGGCTTCTCAACTCCATGCTATAGCTCAGGCGGCGATAGCCGCTACGTCACAGTATGACCCCAGCTTCACCTACGGGTATCCGCCAGGCCATCCTGGCAATAGACCAACTTAGGCCAAAAGCCTAAGCTTGGGGGAGTACATATTCCCACCGACATTACATTCATGTTCACACACACTCATTGCTAGATGTCGGTGCTCATACTCTTTCACTGTAATATCCATGTTGGTTTAAATTTCTTTTTCCTGCTTTCTTCTTGTGTGTTTGTTAAACTTTAAGAAAAAACCAAAAAATTAGTGGTAGTTTATTTCTATGCTTGTAGTGAATTAAAAAGAAAACCCAAAAATATTTCCCATTCTTCTTTTACTTGTTGGGAGCTTTCCCGTGTAAATAGTTTTTATTTTTTTTCTTTTCTTTCTTTGGGGGTCGAGAAAACCATACTGAAAATGCTTAGTGGCTCTTATATGCATGATTGATTATTTAAACTTAGAGCCCATATTACTTGTCTTCTCTCTTGAGTTGATGCTTGCAGATTCCAGCTTAGTCAAATACACGTGCACTCCTATTATTATACACACCGTTCGGTCGTGCAAGTGAAAGGCAATAATGATGATATATTATGGACTTATTGGGATGAGAAAAGCTGGTATGAACTCGACCTCTCTTGTTTTTGTAAATATGATGATTCATCGTTCCTGATTCAGCTATTGTGAAATAAACATATTTGCAATGACATTTAGAGATTATAGTTGCTTGTGCCATGCTTGATTAGCTATGAGTTATAATGGTTTACCTTGCGTGCCAACATGCTATTAGAATGATTATGATGTGGTATGATGGGATGGTATCCTCCTTTAAATGAATTGAGTGACTCGACTTGGCACATGTTCACGCATGTAGTTGAATCAAATCAACATAGCCTTCATGATATTAATGTTCATGGTAGTTTATATCCTACTCATGCTTGTATTCGGTGTAAACTAGTTTTAATGCATGTTTACGACTGTTGTCGCTCTCTCAGTTGGTCGCTTCCCAGTCTTTTGCTAGCCTTCACCTGTATTAAGCGGGAATACTGCTTGTGCATCCAAACTCCTTAAACCCCAAAGTTATTCCATATGAGTCCACTATAGCTACCTATATGCGGTATTTACCTGCCGTTCCAAGTAAATTTGTATGTGCCAAACTCTAAACCTTCAAATAAACATTCTGTTTTGCATGCTCGAATAGCTCACATGTCAACTAGAGCTGCCCTTATCTTCCGTGTTAGGCGGGTTATTCTCAAGAGGAGTGGACTCTGCTCCTCATTCACAAGAAAATTGCTGGTAACCGGGATGCCCAGTCCCATGCTTTATGCAAACTAAATCAAAATAACTGCAAACAAAACTCCCCTTGGGACCCATTGAATGTTGGAGGCACTCGTTGTTTCGAGCAAGCCATGGATTGATGCTTGTGGAGGAAGGGGAGTATAAACTTTACCATTCTGTTTGGGAACCGCCTATAATCTGTTTAGCATGGAAGATATCGTCGTCTTTTAGTTGTTATGTTGACAATGAAAGTATGCCGCTCAAAATATAATTTATCTCTATTTCAAAACCGAGCTCTGGCACCTCTACAAATCCCTGCTTCCCTCTGTGAAGGGCCTATCTATTTACTTTTATATTGAGTCATCACCCTTCTTATTAAAAAGCACTCACTGGAGAGCACACTGTCGTTTGCATTCATTATCATTGGTTTATATTGGGTATGACTTGACTGGATCTCTTTTACCATGAATTACAATGTTTAGTCAGTCCTTGATCTTTGAAGGTGCTCTGCATTTATGTTTTGCGGTCTCAGAAAGGGCTAGCGAGATACCATTTTGTTATATCATGTTATGATTATTTTGAGAAAGTGTTGTCATCCGAGTTTTATTATTATGGCTCGCTAGCTGATTATGCTATTGATATGAGTAATTATGAGACCTACGTGTCATTGTGAGTATGGTTAGTTCATAATAATTGCTGAAACTTGAATTCTGGCTTTTCATGTTTACAATAACAAGAGCAAACAGAGTTTGTAAAAGTTTTTCTTTTTCTCTTTCAGTTTGTCAACTGAATTGCTTGAGGACAAGCAAGGGTTTAAGCTTGGGGGAGTTGATACGTCTCCGTCGTATCTAATTTTCCAAACACTTTTTCCCTTGTTTTGGACTCTAACTTGTATGATTTGAATGGAACTAACCCGGACTGACGGTGTTTTCAGCAGAACTGCCATGGTGTTGTTTTATGTGCAGAAAATAAAAGTTCTCGGAATGTCCTGAAACTCCACGGAACACCTTAGAAGAAATAAAGAAAAATCCTCGCAAAAGATGAAGACCAGGGGGCCCACACCCTTCTCACGAGGGTGGGGGGCGCCCCCCCTGGGCGCGCCCCCCTACCTCGTGGGCCCCCTGGTGGCCCTTCGACGCCAACTCCAACTCCATATATTGGCTTTCGGGGAGAAAAAATCAGAGAGAAGAAATCATCACATTTTACGATACGGAGCCGCCGCCAAGCCCTAATCTCTCTCGGGAGGGCTGACCTGGAGTCCGTTCGGGGCTCCGGAGAGGGGGATTCGTCACCGTCGTCATCATCAACCATCCTCCATCACCAATTTCATGATGCTCACCACCGTGCGTGAGTAATCGCATTGTAGGCTTGCTGGACAGTGATGGGTTGGATGAGATTTATCATGTAATCGAGTTAATTTTGTTAGGGTTTGATCCCTAGTATCCATTATGTTCTGAGATTGATGTTGCTATGACTTTGCTATGCTTAATGCTTGTCACTAGGGCCCGAGTGCCATGATTTCATATCTGAACCTATTATGTTTTCATGAATATATGTGTGTTCTTGATCCTATCTTGCAAGTCTATAGTCACCTACTATGTGTTATGATCCGGCAACCCCGAAGTGACAATAATTGGGACCACTCCCGATGATGACCATAGTTTGAGGAGTTCATGTATTCACTATGTGCTAATGCTTTGGTCCGGTTCTCTATTAAAAGGAGGCCTTAATATCCCTTAGTTTCCAATAGGACCCCGCTGGCACGGGAGGGTAGGACAAAAGACGTCATGCAAGTTCTTTTCCATAAGCACGTATGACTATATACGGAATACATGCCTACATTACATTGATGAACTGGAGCTAGTTCTGTGTCACCCTATGTTATGACTGTTACATGACGAACCGCATCCGGCATAATTATTCATCGCTAATCCGGTGCCTACAAGTTTTCCATATACTGGTTCTCGCTTATTTACTTTTCCGTTGCTATTGTTACAATCACTACAAAATACCAAAAACATTACTTTTGCTGTCTTTACGTTTGTTACCGTTACCACCACTATCATATTACTTTGCTACTAAACACTTTGCTGCGGATACTAAGTTTCCAGGTGTGGTTGAATTGATAACTCAGCTGCTAATACTTGAGAATATTCTTTGGCTCCCCTTGTGTCGAATCAATAAATTTGGGTTGAATACTCTACCCTCGAAAACTGTTGTGATCCCCTATACTTGTGGGTTATCAATCATCAGGTTCTGCAAAGTTCAGTGGAGTCACCACACCGAGGAGGAAGCTACTTGGGAACGAGAGGAAGATCTCAAGCAGGACCATCCACACCTTTTTGCTGGCCAACCCGAATCTCGAGGACGAGATTCATCTTAAGGGGCGGAGGTTTGTAACATCCCAATTTTTATTAAATTTGGATGTTAATAGAATCATTCAATGCATATCATATTTCTTTGCATTTTGGAGTTTTTGAAATATTAAAATAATATTTTTCCACTCGAGAAAAACAAATGAGAGGGGATAAGATGACTTCCTCAAACTTATACAAGAGTGGGAAATTTTATTCTGAATATCATTTGAAGTTTTGGAGTTTATTGGTATTTATTTTATTTGCAAAAAGTGCATTAATTGCATTAGGAATATAATTTCAAAATGTTCTATGCTTAAGTTAATGTTCATAAGGCTCCATGTAGTGTATAGGTAACTTAGAAATTATTGTGGAGTTTTATTATTTCATTTGAGTTATTTAGGGCCACTTCAGTGTTCGGTTAAAAAAGATGCACACACTCACCCGCCTGGACCGAAACCAGTTCGGCCCAGGGACACGCGCGCTCACCCAGCCACACCAGGCCAGCCGGCCCACCTGGCCATTTGGCCCAAGGCTAGCGCCCCAGCGCCCGACGCCAACCGCCCGGTCGCCCACCCGATCTCACCCCTCGCTCGCCTCCTCCCGCTGCTGCTGCCAGGCAGGCCCGCTCGTCAGCTCGTCCCCAACCTCCCGCAGCCCGCGGGATAAACATCCTCGCCGCGCCCCCGCAACCGCCGCTCGGCTCCCTCGTGGATGAGGCTTATCCGTAGCCCCGTAGAGCTCCTAGCCGCGCCTATAGAAAGGCCAGGACCCCCTCTTCCAATCTCGTCGTCCTGCTTCTTCCCACGCCGCCCATAGCCGCCGCCGTTGTCGTTCGCATCTCGCCGGAGCTGTGTCACTCCGCCAAGCATTCCGTCGCCAGTAAGCCACCATGGCCTCCACCTTCTTCGTCAATCAATTTACCATGACAAGTTGCCTCTTTTTGACACCTTATTTGACCCTAGGACCCGCCGGAGCACCCGCCCCGACGACACCCGACCTCATCGGAGCCCGTGGAGCGCCACCGTTTCGCCTCACCGACCCCGACGCTCCCGAGGTGCCCCGACGCCACCATCCGGACGCCCAAGTCGTGCTGCACCTCCCCGTCTTCTTCCTCGACGCCAAGAACTACCGTAGCCGCAGCCCGCCACCGCCCGCCGCCACGCCGCCATCCTCTGCTCGTCGCCGACGTCGCCAGCCGCTATTATTCGGAGTGCGAAGCAGAATATTATCAGTCTTTAGAATTCAACCAGCAGTACCAAGGCAAGTTTCATCTTGATCATGTTTTCATTACCTATGTTTTTATTATGCACTTAGTTCTTTGCGGTAGGACTTCATGGTAGGAATTTATGTCGGATGACTATGCTTTACACCCAGTAGTTCATTGAGGTAGGTCTGAACCTTATAACATTGTCGCCATCGTTTTACATTATGTTGCTTCGCTAAGTAGACGTGGATTGGGGAGTGATCATTGTAAAGTATGAGTGACAATGTAGTAAATAGGACCTAAGATAATTAATAAACTACCTGGGCGGAAACTTGTTGGAATGGTGGTGAAGTACAGTGGGGCACGCATGGGAAATCCATGGTGGTGCACCACTAGTGGACCGTCCGCTCAGGCTCAAAGAGATCAATCGTATTCTCATGTCTAGAAGCTTACGTGTGCAGCCACAAGCCAATATGGGCTCTGTCTTAGTTGAATAGTTAGTGTGACCCCTTCCGGGATGGGCTAGCAGATGTAGAATGATGTAGGTGTACCGGCCTATCCGTGGGTCAAGGGGGAACATTTTTGAAAGACTATGTCTCGATCTTCCGATCATGGAGGTGGTCGAGTCTTGTGGGGAAAAGTGCACAACCTCTGCAGAGTGTCAACCTAATCGATTAGTCGTGTCCCCGGTTACGGACAACTTGAGCATCTAGTAGTGGAAATGCTGGGAGATCTCCTCACCTTTAATTAAACAGTTGGGTTTTAAATGAAACTTGGGAACGGATGGATTTTGGTTTGCCAACTCATCCTATGCAAATGTGTAGAAGTAGAATAACATATTTTCTAATAGGGAAAAACTAGCTTTATGCAAAAACTAAACTTAGAGCTTTCCACCAGCCAAATTGCATGTACAAGTAGGTTCATTAACTTATGATGTGACTTGCCAGTACATTCAATGTACTGACCTATATGGATGTAACTTATCATGTTGTAGATATATCCGACGAGGATTAAGGTGTGATATGTCGATGTTCTACACTCAACCTTGCTCATGGAGTTGGACTCATTTACTACTTGCTTCCACAGTATTTGCTTATTGGCTCTATGCCCTATTTTGTAATAAATGTATTGCTCCTGGACTATCTATGTAATAAAGAGATGTGTGTTATTTCTGTTATTTCATCGAGTACTGTGTGTGCTAGGAAGTCGATCCAGGGACTAGCACGGTAAGCATAGAGACTTCGACTCTTACCGACTCGGGTCGTTACACCCGCCTTTGGGCTTTGGGCCTTCTTAGTAAATCTCCTTCGTAAGTCGCCATCTTCAATGTCTTCACGGGCTTCAATACTGGTGAATCGCCATGAGTATAATCTGGCCCCTCTTGGGCGTTTTATACTCAATAGTTATATCCCCAACATTAGGCCCTAGGTTGATTTGAACTTCGTTCATGTCAATCTTAAAAAATCCTTATTCATTATCTCTGCAAGCCTTATAATTCATCATCATGTCATCTCTTTGGATCATGGTAATTCGCCACGACGTCATCTGTATTTAAATCTACACTGGACCCAAATCTTTGTATATACCTTCCTTTTTAATGGAAAACCTGACAGTCGAGGTAGTCATAATATTAGATGCCCATTTTTCTACCTCCTCGATTTTCGCGCATGTCAACCATCCTTTCCCTTATAAATAGGGCCAGGGGTCCCTTTCACCATTCCCCCTCAACCTCCTCGTCTTCTTCTTCCACCTTGAAACGTCCTGCGCCCGAGCCCAGCCGCCATCATCAATCTTCACCTCTGCTTCAACATCGACCGCTGCATCAACCTGACTGGTCCAGATTCTGCTTGCGCGCCTCCACCGCACAACAACCTCGGTAAGCACTTCCTCTTCCCCCTCCGTAGATCTCATTAGGGTTGCACGTGTTCATGGAAGCTCGTCGCTGTTCTTCGTTGTTCTTTGTCGTAGCACAAATACTTAATTCCAACTTGACACTTTTCCTGTGCGGCAATAGCCATAGCTCCTTTTTCCTCATCAGAGCATCTCTTTTTGAATAGAAAATCTAATCTGGACCTTATGAACTGCTCAAGCACCAATATTTAGGTCTGAATATATTTTCATTTTCTGACACGCGGTAGATCCAAAATTATGATATTAATCTGTGAAACCTGTTTTTCATCACTTAGCAATTTCCATCTTTCAGATCTATACTTTCAATATCTGCACAGGATGTTTAACTGAAAAAAATAATAACCCGCCAGACACCATTAGTCCCCTCTTAAACCGCCAATAGCTCATCTCTTTAATTTAATAACGTTAATCTCCGGTTTAACACTTATACATGCTTATTATTGTCTGCCACTTAACCTCCAGCGGATTAACCATGAATCTTTAAACCGACACAAATTTTCTTTCAGGTCCTCGAACAAATGGCCAAGTCCTATTATTCCTGTAACTGGGTTCAGTCCCGAATTACAGAGGAAGATCTGAACAATTGTGTCACCACTAGCGCTTTAGAAAGGAAGATATCCACTGGAGGGCTCCTGGTTTAGAAAATCCTCCTGAACCCAAGGATGGGGAAGTGCTCGTTTTTGTTGACCATCTGAGTCGAGGGTTCAGCCCTCCCGGATCAACTTTTTTCCGAGATGTGCTTCATTTCCTCCAACTTCACCCTCAAGATATTGGACCTAACTCCGTGTCCAACATTTGCAATTTTCAAGTGTTCTGTGAAGCTTACCTTCAAGTAGAGCCCATGGTTGATCTGTTCAGAGATTTCTACCATTTAAACCGCCGTACGGAATTTGTAGACGGGCCCAACACTGAACTTGGCGGGGTTTCAATTCAAAAGAGAAAAGATGTTAGCTTTACTCACACTAATCATCATAGCCACCCCAAAGATTGGAATTAGACTTCGTTCTACTGCCAAGATACATCTCCTGCTGGCAAGAATCCTTTGCCGGGTTATCGTGCTCACCGACTTACCAGTACACATCCACTCCCCCAAAGACATAGTGCAAAGGAACGGGCCAAGTATGCACCACAGCTTTCAAAGCTCAGAGCCTTTATGGAAAACGGTTTAACGGGCATTGATTTTGTTCGCTGCTGGGTGTCTTGGAGTATTTTGCCCTTAAGCCGTCGCCCCGGTTTAATGTGTGAATACACGGGAGACCTGAAAGACCCCCAACACCACATTGATATTCAGCTATCCGATGCAAAAGTTACTGAAGCCGTCAAGAAAATGTTGAATGAACTGGTGACCGAGGGTAGCAAAACAGGACTTAGTCCTTTTGCGCTTCAAACAAACCACCAGCCGTAAGAATTGCTTAACTCCTGCTTAATCCATATTCTTAATATTCCCTTATGATCTTTTTAATCTTAACTGGCTGATGATCCATTCTGGAAGAGGAAACCGCAGGATAAACCGGCCAAAACAGCTCGTGCCAAGACCAAGGCCAATAAAAAGCCCGCCAAAAAGAAAACCATCGAGTCTGTCGAGTTAAACATTGACGATGACGATGATAATCCTGAATCAGAGGTAGAACTTGATTCACTTGGATCCTTTTTCATACATCTCATTGACAATAATTGTTATCAGGACGACGCAGAGGCTAGACGTGCAGGTGATGCAGAGGTAATTATTCTTTCCGCTGTCTCAGAACCACTGCCAACACAGAAAACCTGACAAGCAAACCGGAAAGTAAGATTTTCTCACCCTCTAGATCACTTGGATCCAAACTTTCTTTTGAAGAAACAGCAACATGAAGCTCTCCGCACGAACCGGCATAGCGGCAACGTGATTACTTCTTCCGGTTTACCAAACACTCTGCTTCGCAAACGCCGTCCAGAGGTCTTACATATTTCTCACATACTTTACCCCAAGGTAGGTTATTTTCGACAACCTCTTAACCCGTCTGATTCAAACTATGAGGGGACTTCTCACTCTTCCTCTGGCGAATCAACAGGAACACAAGTCCCAACCCTCAAAACTGTTCCTGGGTGAGCATATTTTTTGACTCCTTATATCTTTTGTTTGTTCATTATACTAACATGTTATTTGCGCCTTATTTTCAGGGCCCAGGCCAGACCCAGCAAGAAGGCCAAACTGAATAAACTGGTTGATGGCCCAAATCCATCTAATCCGGAAAGAACCCTAGAACCTTATAACCCACATGCTGAAATCACTCTTGACGATCCACCACCGCAGGATCATGCAGTCTTTGTTGAGCTTATGGACGTTGACCTGATGAGTAATACTGATAAACCGACAAGCCCAACTGAAGCTGTTGATGACAAGACTGACGATGTTGTGGTCACTGGTGTTAGTTATACGGCCCCGGGCAATCCCACTGCTCTGTAAAACCACATCGCCAAAGAGGAAATTTCTGTTGTTGACAAAGGCAAGTGGAAGGTAGACTTGGAAAGCTATGCCCACCTCAGTGCCCAAGATATTCATTCTGGGTTTTTAAGCCGTCTGTACACAAGCCGCGACTATGAAGCCGGTTTACTAAATTTGATGAAGGAGCGATATGAGGTAAATATTGTTGACTTTGTATGAATATACTTCCCTTAGCCGCCAAGTTTATTGGACATAAGACAATAGAATGTGCTGTAAACTTCCAATAACCATATAGATCAACTCCAGTAGCCCCCAAGGGCCGGTTTACACTTTCAATATGAACCGGGACTTTAAAATAATAAGACTTCAATTTTGTCTGTGTAGCCCCCAAGGGTCAACTGATGTTAAGTTGAGACTAATGATGTTTGTAAGGCCCAAAATTCTCAATTTAGAACCTTCTCAAACCGGTTTACCACCTAGTTGATGATTGGGAAAATAACAATCCATAGTCTTGAGCAAATATGCATTTGCCCCCAAGTGTCAAGAATAATACTTGTATTGGGCTTGGGACTTGTCAAAAGGGTATATAAGAAGCAATAGACATTAGCCCCCAAGTGCCAAGTATATTACTTGTTATCTGCTTGGGACTTCAAATACACATTGACATGTCATAAATTGCTTGTCTTTTGCAGGCTGAGCTTATCAAGAAGGAATCCCAAATCACCGACCTTCAAGAAAATATCAAATCCCAACTGCTCTGTCAAAATCTCTGGGATAGCCTTCTCCCCCAGACGGCTTATGAACCGGCTCAACGCCGCTATTCGACCCGCTAAGCGCTGGACGTCATTGACACACTTCGGTTTAGCCAGGGAAGTGATAGCCTTGATTTTTTCCGGGTTAGCCTCAATACCCCGCTCTGAAACCAGAAAGCCCAGTAGCTTGCCTGCTGGTACACCAAAAACACACTTGGCCGGATTAAGCATCATTTTATAGACCTGGAGATTGTCAAAAGTCTCCTTCAAGTTATCTATCAAGGTTTCCTTCTTTCTGGATTTCACCACAATATCATCGGCATAAGCATGAACATTGCGCCCAATCTGATTATGAAGACAATTCTGCACACATCGCTGGTAAGTCGCCTGGGCACTCTTGAGCCCAAAAGGCATAGACACGTCACAAAAGGCTCCAAAGGGAGTGATAAAAGTTGTCTTCTCCTGGTCCTTAATAGCCATTTTGATCTGATGATAACCAGAATAAGCATCCAAACAACTCAACCGCTCACAACCCGCCGTATCATCAATAATTTGATCAATACGAGGGAGAGCAAAAGGATCAGCTGGACAAGCCTTGTTTAAATCCGTGTAAGCCACACACATACGCCAAGTGTCGTTCTTCTTAAGTACTAGCACCGGGTTATCCAACCACTCAGGATGAAAAACTTCAAAAATGAACCCGGCTGCCAAGAGCCGGGCTACCTCTTCACCAATGGCCTTATGCCTTTCTTCGTTAAAACAACGCAGAAATTGCTTGAATGGTTTAAACTTCGGATCAATATTGAGAGTGTTCTCAGCGAGTTCCCTCGGTACACTTGGCATGTCAGAAGGCTTCCATGCAAAAATGTCCCGGTTTTCATGGATGAACCCGATGAGCGCACTTTCCTATTTCGGGTCCAGATTAGCACTGATGTTGAACTGTTTGGATGAATCGCCAGGAACAAGTCAACTAGCTTGGTATCATCCGCCGATTTAAACTTCAAAGTCGGGTCATGTTCCGTGGTAGGTTTTTTCAAAGATGTCATGTCCGCCGGATCAACATTGTCCTTATAAAATTTTAACTCCTCCGTTGCACAAACTGACTCAGCATAAGCTGCGTCACCTTTCCTCACACTCCAAAGCTATCTACCGGCTCCAATGCACTATTATGGTCCCCTTGTAACCCGGCATCTTAAGCTGTAGATAAACATAAGAAGGTCGTGCCATGAACTTGGCGTAAGCCGGCCGTCCAAACAGAGCGTGATAAGGGCTTTTGGTCTTCACCACTTCAAAGGTCAATGTATGAGACCTGGAATCATGATCATACCCGAATGCAACCTCCAGAGCTATTTTCCCAACCGGGTATGCCGACTTGCCAAGCACCACGCTAGGAAAGACAATATTTGATGGCTTAAGATTTTTGTCAGTCAGCCCCATGCGACGGAAAGTTTCATAATAAAGAATATTGATGCTGCTACCTCCGTCCATGAGTACCTTAGTGAATTTATATCCTCCAACCTGAGGCGCTACCACCAAAGCCAGGTGACCCAGATTGTCAACTCGGGGCGGGTGATCCTCACGATTCCACACAATAGGCTGCTCAGACCAGCGCAAGTAACTGGGAACTGCCGGCTCAACGATGTTCACAGCCCTTTTATGGAGGTTCTGGTCCCGCTTGCATAAACTTGTGGTGAAGACGTGGTACTGCCAACTATTCAACTGCTTTGGGTTACTCTGATACCTAGATTGCTGCTGTTGATTTCCCTGGCTAGACTGCTGATGATAACCGCCCTGATTGCCTTGATTTCCATGATGACCCGGGAGGCTAGAATTAGAACTGCCGCCACCATAACCCGGTCCATGAGGACCGCCGCCACCATAACCGGGTCCTAAACCGGAGCCACCGCCCGGTCCATGATCATTCTGGAACAAATCAGAATTTTTGAACTCTTTCATAATCTGACAGTCCTTCCAAAAGTGACCGGATGGCCTTTCACGTGATCCGTGTTTTGGACAGGGCTGATTTAGCAGATGCTCAAGATTGTCAATTGGTCCTCCTATCTGAGGAGGTGGCTTGCCCTTACGGCGCTGACTATTACTCTGTGTATTAGTATTGGCCACAAAATCCGAATTACCATCTGCTTTACGCTTGCCATTGCCCCCCTGGCTCGCCGGGTTATGATGCTGACCCTTGGTGTTGCCACTCTTCTTTCCTTTCCTGGCTTATCATCATCAGACTTGGGGTCCTTGGTACTATCAGAGTCGGCGTATTTAACTAGAGCTTCCATGAGCGTTCCCATGTCATTACAGTGGCGTTTGAGTTGCCCTAATTTCTGCTTGAAAGGAATGAAACGATAATTGCTTTCCAACATTAGGACTGCTGAATCAGCCTTTATAGGATCCGACGAGTGCAGAATTGCTGAGACCCGGCGCACCCAGTGGGTTGTCGACTCACCTTCTTCTTGAACACAAGTAGCCAAATCCACAATCGACATCGGTTGCTTGCATGTGTCTTTAAACTGTTGTATGAACTGGGCTCGTAACTCGGCCCATGATCCAATGGACTTAGCTGGCAGTCCTTTTAACCAGGTGCAAGCTGTTCCCTCCAACATCATGGTGAAATACTTAGCACATGCAGCCTCATCGACGTCAACTAACTCCATCGCCATCTCATAACTTTCAACCCACGTCTCAGGGATAAGTCAGCTGTGTAGTTAGGCACCTTACGAGGAACCTTGAAATCCTTGGGCAGACGTACGTTACATAGAGCCGGCACTAAACATGGCACACGGTGCTTCGGGAGGTTACGCCTAACTCCACCGAAGCTGTCGGATAAACCGGAGACGGCTGACGAGCCGTGTTCTGAGCTGCTGGTTCAGGCTCGCGACGTGGTCTCTCCTGATTCATCAGGACCTGAGTGTTATGGGGCCACGGGGCGGGTTACGACGCTGCTCACTGCTTGACGCCGCCGGTGAGTCCATGTGCCTGCTATAACTCCGGCTTGGGCGAGGGGTTGAATGGATTCTCTCACAACTGTAAGAATACGCCTCCTGTTGTACCAACACTCTCTAAAGAAGCTCTCTAGCCGTCCGCATCTCAATCGTAGCTGGAGACTCGCCTTCAACTGGGATGGCCGCCAATCGTGATGTCACGGCGATCATGTTGTCCAAAGGGTTAGAGTAATGACCCAGTGGTGTCGGCACATGTTGCGGTGGGGCATAGTTCTAACGAGGCGGGTCCGTCATGCGTGGTTGAACCGCGCTGCAGTCCCTGGCGCGGCTATTGCCCGGTTTACCCTTGGCTGGTCACTGGTCCCCGCACCAGGTGTGTTGAAGAGGTTCCTCGCCTCGTAAACCGGAGGCAGACAAGTTTGGTGTCTTCTCCCCATGACGTCGTTTGAAGCATTCTGATCTAATGGAAGCCGGAAGGAATCAGCCTGGATCCGTTGTGCCTGGGCATCCAGAACCGCTCGTTCCGCTGTCATCCTTGCATCCTCAGCTGTCAGGTCCTCCTTGGCTTGAGCTATTTGATCTCACAATTTTGCAACCTCCGCATTGTGCTGATCTTGATTCGCCGGATTAACATCTGCTGCTAACAATGTCATCAGACTGTCCAATAAATCGGTCAAGACCTAGGCCGGTGGGTGCAGGGCCTCCTGCCCCGGCTGCCGTTACCGCTGCTGATCCGGAAATCATCGCCTATGTTGTCAAAGAATTCTATACTAACTATGTTCCGGCCATAAAGATCGCAACCCGGTTCGGCGGCTCGTGGGGGTCCGGAATACTGTCGCCATCGGAACAGCCCCCAAGCCTGCCGTCCTACAATTGATAGAACGAAGTAGTCTCTCTTGTGGACGATTCACCATCAGAATAGATGGTCGTCTCACCGCCAGACACGGGTCCTTCCTCAAATTCTCCCCCATGGATGAATCCAACAAAGGCACGCTTCACGGCGGGCTGAACTCGCACAGATTTTGCATGCTGAGCCGTCTCGATGATGTCGGTGCAGATGTCCGGCTCAGGGCCCGGTTCGCCAATCTTGCCGATCAAGACGTGGATTCCACCAAAGGGGACCCGATACCCGTACTCAACTGAGCCGGCGTCGGGGCCCCAGCCTGCATCGTCGATGTAGAGCTTGCCATGATGACTCTTGGTCATCCGGCCCACAGCGTATCCCTTGATCCCTTCGAAGTTTCCCTTCAAGAACTTGAAACCATCGTGCGATAGCCCCACGGTGGGCGCCAACTGTCGTGGAATAGTCACGGTAGATGTCCTAGTGTGAGGACTTAGTCATGGAGCCATCGCAACTAGGTTAGCTTAAAGGGGTTAAACGGGACAAAAGACACAAGGATTTTATACTGGTTCAGCCCCTTGCAGTGAAGGTAAAGGCCTAGTCCAGTTTGAGGTGGGATTGATTATGTTTCAATTACCAGGGAGCAAATACGCTTAACCTAGCTTTCGATTTCCTATTTCTTGCCCTAAACCGCTGGCGGGTCGTCCCTTTATATACACAGGTTGACGCCCCGCGGCTCACAGAATCCCGGCCGGTTCATAAACGTGTCCGACTTGGTATCTACTCTTTCAGACCTTACAATACAAGTCATACATACATATGGCGGTATATATCTATGGGCCCTAACCCGCCTTTGGGCTTTGGGCCTTCTTAGTAAATCTCCTTCGTAAGTCGAGATCTTCTATGTCTTCATGGGCTTCAATACTGGTGAATCACCATGAGTGTAATCCGGCCCCTCCTGGGTGGTTTATACTCAATAGTTATATGCCCAACAGAGAGTGTATCCACGTACCCTCGTAGACCGAAATCGGAAGTGTTATGTTAACACGGTTGATGTAGTCGAACGTCTTCATGATCCAAGTACCGAACGTACGGCACCTCCGTGTTCAGCACATGTTCACCTCGATGACATTCCTCGAGCTCTTGATCCAGTAGAGGGTCAAGGGAGAGTTTAGTCAGCACGACAGCGTGGTGACGGTGTAGGTGATGTGATCCACGTAGGGCTTTGCCTAAGCACTACGACGCTATGACCGGAGGAGTAAACTGGAGGTGGGCACCGCACACGGCTAAGAAACAATTGTTGTGCCTTTGGGGTGCTCCCCTGCCCACGTATATAAAGGAGGGGGGAGGAGGAGGCCGGCCCAAGGGGGGGCACGCCAAGAGGGGGGAGTCCTACTAGGACTCCGTTCCTAGTAGGATTCTCCCCCCTTCCTTCCAACAGAGAGGGGGAAAGGGGAAACGAGGGAGAAGGAGAAGGAAAGAGGGGGGGGGGGTCGTGCCCCCTCCCGTTGTCCAATTTGGATTGGGCAAAGGGGGCACGCGCCACCTCCCGTGGCCTGTCTCCTCTCCTCCACTATGGCCCAATAGGCCCATTAACTTTCCCGGGGGGTTCCGATAGCCTCCCGGTACTCCGATAAATCCCCGAACCTCTTCGGAACCATTCCGGTGTCCATATATAACCTTCCAGTATATCAATCTTTCCCTCTTGACCATTTCAAGACTCCTCGTCATGTCCGTGATCACATCCGGGATTCCGAACAAACGTCCGTCACCAAAACACATAACTCATAATACAAATCGCCATCGAATGTTAAGCGTGCGGACCCTACGGGTTCGAGAACTATGTAGACATGACCGAGACACATCTCTGGTCAATAACCAATATCAGAACCTGGATCCTCATATTGGCTCCTACATATTCTACGAATATCTTTATCGGTCAAACCGCATAACAACATACGTCATTCCCTTTGTCATCGGTATGTTGCTTGCCCGAGATTTGATATTCAGTATCATCATACCTAGTTCAATCTCATTACCGGCAAGTCTCTTTACCCGTTCTGTAATGTACCATCCCACGACTAACCCATTAGTCACATTGCTTGGATGGCTTATAGTGATGTGCATTACCGAGAGGGCCAAGAGATACCTATCCGATACACGGAGTGACAAATCCTAATCTTGATCTATGCCAACTGAACAAACACCTTCGGAGACACATGTAGAGCATATTTATAATCACCCAGTTACATTGTGACGTTTGATAGCACACAAGGTGTTCCTCCGGCATTCAGGAGTTGTATAATATAATAGTCAGAGGAATATGTATAAGTTATGAAGAAAGCAATAGCAATAAAACTAAATGATCATAATCCTAAGCTAACAGATGGGTCTTTTCCATCACATCATTCTCTAATGATGTGATTCCGTTCATAAAATGAAAACACAACCATCTTTGATTAACGAGCTAGTAAATTAGAGGCATACTAGGGACACTCTGTTTTGTCTATGTATTCACACATGTACTAAGTTTCCGGTTAATACAATTCTAGCATGAATAATAAACATTTATCATTATATAAAGAAATATAAATAACAACTTTATTATTGCCTATAGGGCATATTTCCTTCAAAAATAACTTCAAAAAAATTGACAAGCGATATACAAGTGTGTCACAAAGTTTTGATGTATGAATGTTGTCCATATAAGAGAAAATAGAACAGATACTGCTATGAGTTTTAGCATTTACAGATCAAATTTATTTGTAAGTTCATGACTTAAATGGAAGATGTATATTTCATAAATATGTTGCAGAAAATCCTACATAAACATTATGTTATCACTTCAATTGTAGACATCTTCACGTTTTACGGGTGCTCTCAAAGTTGGTTGCGGTTCTCGTTGGTGCGTGTGTCAACCACCGTATCGTAAGGAAAGATAGATGCCTCTCCAAGAATGATTTGAACTGTTCGAATGAAACTCCCACTCATATTATGATTTTTCGGAAGTGGAGAGGGGGGAGGATCCCAACTAGGTCCCCTCACCGACTTGGCCTGGGACGAATTGGATTGTGAAACGGTGAAGCGATGGGGTCTATCCATCTCAATCTAGGGTATACTAGGACTAGCGAGGTGCATCACCTTAGAATGCTCATGAACATCAAAGCTTGACATACTAGTAGGCACCAAACAAGATCGCTATGATCGTTATTGTCACTACAAAAAAAAGACACATCCGTGACATTTTGGGCCGAACGATTTTTTTTCTGTCACGCTTATGACACTTCTATGACGATAATTGTGACAAAACCCGGTATTATCATAGATGTGGTGGGCTCCTACTTCTATGAAAAAAATCATGACAGAAAGTGGGATTTTTGTCCTGGGCGGGCTAGAAACGTACCTGGACTTTCACCCAAGATGATCCTATAGGTTCTACTTGGCACAAACACTAACTAAAACATAAAACCACATCTAAATAGAGGCTAGATGATTTATTTATTACTAAATAGGAACAAAAAACAAGGAACAAAAATAAAATTGGGTTGCCTCCCAACAAGCGCTATCGTTTAACGCCCCTAGCTAGGCATAAAATCAAGAATAGATCTAAGCATTGCCATCTTTAGTATTCAATTCATAAGTGGCTCGCATAATAGATTCATAAGGTAATTTCATTTTTTTCTAGGAAAGTGTTCCATGCCTTTCCTTAATGGAAATTGGAATCTAATATTCCCTTCCTTCATATCAATAATTGCACCAATCGTTCTAAGGAAAGGTCCACCAAGAATAATAGGACAAGAAAAATTGCAATCTATATCAAGAACAATGAAATCTACGGGCACATAATTCCTATTTGCAACAATAAGAACATCATTAATCCTTCCCATATGTTTCTTAATAGTGGAATCCGCAAGGTGCAAGGTTAAAGAGCAATCATCAAATTTACGGAAACCTAGCACATCACATAAAGTTTTTGGAATCGTGGAAACACTAGCACCCAAATCACACAAAGCATAGCATTCATGATCTTTAATTTTAATTTTAATAATAGGTTCCCACTCATCATAAAGTTTTCTAGGGATAGAAACTTCCAATTCAAGTTTTTCTTCATAAGATTGCATCAAAGCATCAACGATATGTTTAGTAAAAGCTTTATTTTGACTATAAGCATGAGGAGAATTCAACATGGATTGCAACAAGGAAATACAATCTATTAAAGAACAATTATCATAATTAAATTCCTTGAAATCCAAAATAGTGGGTTCATTGCTATGTAAAGTTTTGATCTCTCCAATCCCACTTTTACCAATTTTAGCATCAAGATCTAAAAACTCCGAATCATTGGGACGCCTTTTAACTAAAGTTGACTCATCTCCAGTCCCATCATTATCAGGATTCATATTACAAAACAAAGACTTAATAGGAGACACATCAATCACTTTTAGATCTTCATCATTATTTCCCTCTAACCCTTATGGTTTAGCGTCCATCTTATTAACTAAGGTGGCTTGCTTATCAAAAATTTGGGGTATTGATTTTTCAAGACGAGCAATTTGAGAATTCAAACCATAAAACTCCTTAGACACATCATCAAGCTCTTTATTCATGTATTCCATAAATCTTTTTTGTTCTTTAAGCTCGTTTCTAAAGAAATTATTATGCTCAAATTGTAAAGTCATAAAGCTTATAACGTTAATTTCGATCTCTTCCAATCTTCTAAGGTGAAGATCAGCGTTTTTAGGGAAGGCCATAAGGGCAAATAGGGCACACAAGAGGCAAGCGAAAAAAAGAGGCGAACGGAAAAGAGAGGGCGAATAAAATGGCAAGGGTGAAGTGGGGGAGAGGAAAACGAGAGGCAAATGGCAAATAATGTAATGCGAGGAAGATGAGTTTGTGATGGGTACTTGGTATGTCTTGGCTTGAGCGAAGACCTCCCTGGCAACGACGCCAGAAATCCTTCTTGCTACCTCTTGAGCACTGCATTGGTTTTCCCTTGAAGAGGAAAGGGTGATGCAGCAAAGTAGCATAAGTATTTCCCTCAGTTTTTGAGAACCAAGGTATCAATCCAGTAGGAGGGTCCACAGAAGTCCCTCGTACCTACACAAACAAACAAGAACCTCGCAACCAATGCGATAAAGGGGTTGTCAATCCCTTCACGGTAACTTGCAAAAGTGAGATCTCATAGAGATAATAAGATAAGATAAATATTTTTGGTATTTTTATGATATAGATTGGAAAGTAAAGATGCAAAATAAAGTAGATCGGAAACTTATATGATAAAAGATAGACCCGTGGGCCATAGGTTTCACAAGTGGCTTCTCTCAAGATAGCATAAGTATTACGGTGGGTGAACAAATTACTGTCGAGCAATTGATAGAAAAGTGCATAATTATGAGAATATCTAGGAATGATCATGTATATAGGCATCACGTCTGCGACAAGTAGATCGAAAGATTCTGCATCTACTATTATTACTCCACACATCGACCACTATCCAGCATGCATCTAGAGTATTAAGTTCATAAGAACACAGTAACGCATTAGGCAAGATGACATGATGTAGAGGGAAAAAACTTTTTATCCTCATCTTTTTATGACAAGATGACATGATGGCAAGATGACATGATGACATGATATAAACCCCATCTTTTTATCCTCGATGGCAACAATACAATATGTGCCTTGCTGCCCCTGCTGTCACTGGGAAAGGACACCGCAAGATTGAATCCAAAGCTAAGAACTTCTCCCATTGCAAGAAAGATCAATCTATTAGGCCGAACCAAACTGATAATTCGAAGAGACTTGCAAAGATAACCAATCATACATAAAAGAATTCAGAGGAGATTCAAATATTTCTCATAGATAAACTTGATCATAAACCCACAATTCATTGGATCTCGACAAACACACCGCAAATAGAGTAGATCTCCAAGAAGATCGAGGAGAACTTTGTATTGAGATTCAAAGAGAGAGAAGAAGCCATCTAGCTAATAACTATGGACCCAAAGGTCTGTGGTAAACTACTCACAACTCATTGGAGAGGCTAAGGAGTTGATGTAGAAGCCCTCCATGGTTGATTCCCCCTCCGGCAGAGCGCCGACGAAGGCTCCAAGATGGGATCTCGCGGATACAGAAGGTTGCGGCGGTGGAAATAGTTTTTCGTGATGCTCCTAGATATTTTCGGGGTACGTAGATATATATAGGCGAAGGAGGTAGGTCACGGGAGCCATGAGGGGCCCACAAGGGTGGGGGCGTGCCTACCCCCTAGGGCGCGCCTTGCACCCTCGTGGCCACCTCGGCTGCTTCTTGACGTCCACTCCAAGTCTCCTGGATTGCGTTTGTTCCAAAAAGATCGCTCCCGAAGGTTTCATTCCGTTTGGACTCCGTTTGATATTCCTTTCCTTCGAAACACTGAAATAGGAAAAAAAAAACAGCAATTCGGGTTGGGCCTCCGGTTAGTAGGTTAGTCCCAAAAATGATATAAAAGTGTAAAGTAAAGCCCATAAACATCCAAAATGGGTAATATAATAGCATGGAACAATAAAAAATTATAGATACGTTAGAGACGTATCAAGGACCCCTGGTAGTAGTAGGCCGTTGCCGCTGGATAAACAGGACCCCGATCGAGAGGAGGCCGCCACACCCGAGCGGGCTGGGGGTGGATGTACAGGACCCCGTGGAGGGCTGGTTGAACAGTAGCCAGTGTAAGGTGGAATGAACAGGACCCCGTGGAGGGCTGGTTGAACAGTAGCCGGTGGAGGCTGGATGAACAGGACCCCGTGGATGAACAGTAGCTGGTGGAGGCTGGAGGAAGTCGATTGTCGATGAACAATAGCAGGTGGAGGCAGGAGGAAGTCGACGGTGGATGAACAGTAGCCCGTGGAGGTTGGAGCGAGGCAGTAGATGGTGGATGAACAGTAGGCCATGGAGTCCCGTTTTGCGGTAAGCCACACCCCTCCCAATGAACAGGACCCCGTTTTGACCGTAGGCGCTCCAACACAAGTCCGTTTCATCCGTTTTGCGGTACGCCACACCCCTACCGATCAACAGCACCCCGTTTCGACCTAGGAACTCGAACACAAGTCTGCTTCCTCCGTTTTGTTGTACGCCAGACCCCTCTCGATGAACAGGATGTCGGTTCGACCGTAGCCTGTCGAACAGAAGGTCGTTTCCTCCGTTATGCGGTACGCCAGGCCCTGTTTCGGCTGTTCCATTCAATCCAGTTGGCTCTCATTGAACACGACGCATTCCGACCCAGTCTGTTGCCTCCGGTGAACAGGACGTTGTTTCTCCGTTCCGACCCAGCCGGTTGGATGTCGATGAACAGGACGCCGTTGCTGCCGTCCGTTGCCTCTCCATGTACACGAGCCCTGGTCGTACAAATGCGCGAGTAGGCGTTCGAGACCTCGCTCGTATGTACATATGTGGCCGTATTTTTCGCATCTGGCTGTACGTATGTGTACACGATTTAGACTGGACTGCCTGAACTGCTACGTCGGGGGCTCTACTAGTACACGTGTGAGTGCTTGCTCGACCACAGTTCATCCTTGCAGAAAGACCGATCGACCAATATCTACGTACACGTTCGCGACCAGACAGAAAACACTAGGTATGCTTCGACTGGGTGGGTCCTAGCTGTCAGGGAGGATAAGGACATACTTCCTTGCGTGCGAAGATATAGCTGGTGGGTCCCAGCTGTCAGGGGGAAGAATCATTTTTTTGCCCGTAATATGGACGCACTTCCTTGCGTGCGAAGATATAGCTGGTGGGTCCATCTGTCAGCCTCACCGCGTAGAGACCTCTTCCGATGGTTGTCGTTCGTTGACCACGCCGTGTGGACAGCACACAGGCGGTGGACGACAACGAGGCCTAGGAAGGGAACAACGCGGAGCCAGGGAAGACGAGGCAGCTGGGTTTTGTTCTTCTTTCTCGTTGACGTGTTCCGGCATCACCGTGACGTAGTCATCTGTGTCTGGCCAAACGACAATGGATGTCGTCACACTGAGAGGGCCCTCAGAATATATCTACATCGTCGGAGGAGCAAATTCAACTCTCGAGCTATCATGTGGCTTGTCAAACTTTCTGATGAACATGTAAGTTGCCGTTATGATCACCTTGTTAGAAACGACGTTTGAGCAACCCCAAAGCTCATCGCACGCTAAGAAATGACTACGATACTCTCATGGTCTAAGAAACTAAAACACATGTTAACACTTCGTGTTATAACAATTGACTTATGACGATATTATCTCAAAATATAATAAACAAGTTTGGGTCGATTCAATATGATCGTTCTTCTAACGTCATACTCTCAATGTTGTTTTGAGACTATTGTTACTCTTAACGATATCTCAATATCCGGAAAACTTGATCACGAACAACAATTGAGCTAGTCTTAGACGCGAGACTAGGAATTTTATTTTACAATTTATTGTTCTACATGTGTATATAAGTTTTCCACTGAATTGCATATTTCAGGATCATAGCAATTATAGCATAGAACAAAACTCTTAATCATAAACACAGAAACATAATAATACAATATTTTTGCCTCTAGGGTATACTTCCAACATGATCCTCCTTGAATTTTTTCGTGAAGATGAAGTCAACGAAGCTCCGACGTAGATTCTTGTCGTCTCCTTGGGACGGAGAGGTTAGGGTTTCTTGTCATACATTCACGCCGGCCAGATATTATGTCAGACACTTCAGGTCGATTCAAGGATATAACAGCGACAACTGCAGCTCCAGGGTGCTGGTCCGTAGGAGTATGTGCACGAAGACTTAGTTGTTGTCATCGTCAAGGCCAGGTTGGCTCCGATATAGGAGTGGCGACAGCGGTGCATCGGCGACTCGTTCTAGTGGCGGTAGTGGTCTCTAGGTACGTAGTCCATGGACCTCAATGTAATTTTTATTATGTTTGGGGTGCTTCGTACTTCAGTTGTACTATTATAATAGATCCGCGTTTTTTCAGGAAAAAAGTGCATGCACTGCTTGTATGTGCTTTACCCTAATTGGATGCTGGATCCATTGGCATTATTAGTATAAAACCAATAACAATTCATACAAAAAGAGGCATTGCAATATCGTATTTGTTTTCTTCGCCGAGTGACACTCATTCCTTTATTTTCCTTGGTTGTTCAATCTCTCAACACTTTCACATATTAAAACTAGGCCCCTTGTATGCGGAAAAAGGAAACTCTATAGCAACTAGGAAAAAAAGGAAAAGCGCGGGCGGATGAAATATTTAACGAGAAAACCTTTATTTGCATGACAATATAGTGGAGACGGTTATGTGCCTTTGCAGCAAGCTTCTTCTCTACTCGCCCCTTTTGCGGCGAAGGGCCTACGCCGTTCGCCCTAGCTATATTTTGCTCATGTCTTTACCTCCCCTCGCCCAATCAAATGGATGGACAGAAACTCCTTTTGCATGCTCCGGTTCTTTGATTGTATTTTCAGAGGTCGCCAAGAAAGTATAATGGCCTTGGCACTTAGCTCTCAGCCTCTATGTTTTCCGTAGCTAAACAAAATGTTGCTAGTGTTATATCTTTTGGCGAGACAATGCCCTATGGGCGTTCCATCTCCGAGTGACGATGAACCAACAAAATGTAGTGGCTGTTTGCCAAGAAAAAGTGTAGTGGCGGGTTAAATTTAGCAAAAGGAGATATTTTGATTAACGTCGTACGTGCCGCATGCAATTCCTCTTATAGGCCATGATTTTTCTTTATACAAATATACCATGAATGCAGCAACAAAGATGAGCGCGAGAGATCCAGGCAGGATAGATACGACAAGCAGGAAAGGGATAGAAAACCTTCCAACTACCAGGCGGGGCCAACCTCGCCCCCCCCCCCCCCCCCCCCCACTAGCACACTATACGTACCTCCAAACTGGCGCCGTATGGGTCCTCCTCCGCAAACCAACAGGCCACCGTTCGAAACTTGTGCGTGCAATTTTTGTTAGGGCTCGTATATACGCGCATACACACATCTTTATGAATACACACTCTGCGCCTTCGAGAGACTGAGCCGGCGTATCATCTTGAAATTTTACAAAGTTACCGTAGGTGTTTCGTAGTCGACGAGAATATCTCCTCCCACTGAACGTGCATCGTTAAAATCCTGAAATAAATTCAGTATAAATGCGAGCAGCAGAATTTGAACCATGGTGAGTTGGGAATATCACTATCCATCTAACCATCCAACCACATGTTGGTTCGCACTTATACATGCGATTGGTACTTTACTCCCTCTGTCCTTGAAAGATTGTACTTGCAACAAATCAAAAATAATATGTTTGACCGCATTTATACAATAATAGACCAATATTAATGCCATTAAATTAGTAGCATTAATTCATGATAAAATATATTTCGTCATATACCTATTTGGTTTCACAAGCATTGACATTTTTTGCACAAACTCGGTCAAACTTTAAGATAGTTTCACCCTCCAACAAAGTTGAAAGTATACTCTCTCAAGGACAGCAGGCAGCATTCCAAATAATTTTTTTAAGTAGTTTTGCAGAGACTTTGATACAAGTATCAGAGTTGGTCGATCCGTAGTTGGCCCGATCTTTCACGGCACAAAACTCCATCGCAATAAGAACAAGTCGCGGGTTTACGATGATGTTCGCAAATCCCACGGAAACAACACGCCAACCCCTCAATCCGAAGGAATAACGTGGACGAACCGTATAGGCTCAGTTTGTAATCCCTACGCGTCGCGTCGCAGGAACTCACAACCAGTAGAGATTTTTGACAAGAATTCTCTAAACTCGATATTGGCCGATGGCCGGAACACACACGGTGTCTAATTCATCTCAAAATAACCTAACCTATTACATGACACACAGCTTGGCTTTATAGTAGCAGCCGATCCTTCTAACTTGACTCACAAGAATAAATTCAACTTTTGATCTATCTCTAACTCACGGCTGAAATAACAGAAATAAAAATACTAGATAGTCACGCGCCTCATAATTAAACCGAACACAGCTAACCCAAATACTTGATGCGTCATGTGCAACATGACTTGATTGGGTGGCCCCCAGCCAGACACGTACAAGGACAGGAAGTCCCATGGTGCACCCCTCTGGATATGTGATAACCTATTCTCTTCCGGCGGCCTTGACCGTGAGAAATAATAGCAGGTTAAGATTCTTTTGATCCCAACAAAGCAGTGCTCCTTCGAATCAACATGATCTGGTGGACGTGGCCTTCCAAAGCAATAACAAATATTTCCTTGTGTACGTGGTCTTCTAAAGCAATAGCAAATATTTCCTTCTTTACTTTTCCCATCCGAAATAAGATTTAACTCTGGCGGCCTCGGCAACTCAAATGAATCCATCTTATCTCCTATTTTAATGGAGTTCCAAACAAGACCCGAATCTGATGTATATAGTACTGAATCAGTTAATTCTTTGAACAAGTACTTGTACGTGCATGTGTTAGTACCATATGCATGCGCCTCCTTGTCCATGCCAAACATGCGATAACAAGCACACATGTATTCAAATCTTATTTCATTATGCACCAAAACAATTTCTTGAACAAGTGCAATGCCATTACGACTGGAGCTAGGACTGGCCGTATCATCCTCCCCTTCTTCCAGCGAAACCGTCCTCGGTTTCATATCAATGTCTTCGGCAACATCTCTAGCCTCAGGCTGAACGTGTGACGAAAAAATATCGGCAGCTTCTGCATCCTCTGCTTCTTCTTGCTCCTTCCTTTTTCGCAGTCGTTCTTTTCTCCAAGTCTTGAACGACTTCTTCTCCATGACCATGAGAATATATTTTGTATCATGTACGACAGTGTAGGTGTTGGCAAGATATTCGTGTGTAGCATTATTTTTCTTGTACCATGGCTTTCCCAACAGCATATGACACGAATTCATCAGTACCGGAATAATGTCGCACAAAACTTCACAAGAAAATTTTCCCACTGAAAACAGTACCGTAGTTTGGTGCGTGATGTCAAGCTTATCGTAGCACCTCCTCAGCGAGTACGGCCGTGGATGTGGCGTCGTTGATAGCTCCAGCTTCTCCACCATGTCGATGCCGACCGCGTTGACCGAGCTTTCATGGTCAATCGTCATGGCGCAAACTTTCTCTCCCACCTTACAATAGGTGTGGAAAAGTTCAGCACCATAGCCTTTCTCCTCCAGCAAAAAGTCACTGGATAGCCTCCAATAGCTCCTTGGTGACGGCGCACCATCCTCCAAAGTGCCATGAGAAACGCCGGTCTCTGATACCACTTGATGAGGAGCGAACCTCGAGACAAGGGTCGATCCGTAGTTGGCCCGATCTTTCACGGCACAAAACTCTATCGCAGTAAGAACAAGTCGCGGGTTTACGATGATGTTCGCAAATCCCACGGAAACAACACGCCAACCCCTCAATCCGAAGGAATAACGTGGACGAACCGTATAGGCTCAGTTTGTAATCCCTACGCGTCGCGTCGCAGGAACTCACAACCAGTAGAGATTTTTGACAAGAATTCTCTAAACCCGATAATGGCCGATGGCTGGAACACACACGGTGTCTAATTCATCTCAAAATAACCTAACCTATTACATGACACACAGCTTGGCTTTATAGTAGCAGCCGATCCTTCTAACTTGACTCACAAGAATAAATTCAACTTTTGATCTATCTCTAACTCACGGCTGAAATAACAGAAATAAAAATACTAGATAGTCACGCGCCTCATAATTAAACCGAACACAGCTAACCCAAATACTTGATGCGTCATGTGCAACATGACTTGATTGGGTGGCCCCCAGCCAGACACATACAAGGACAGGAAGTCCCATGGTGCACCCCTCCGGATATGTGATAACCTATTCTCTTCCGGCGGCCTTGACCGTGAGAAATAATAGCAGGTTAAGATTCTTTTAATCCCAACAAAGCAGTGCTCCTTCGAATCAACATGATCTGGTGGACGTGGCCTTCCAAAGCAATAACAAATATTTCCTTGTGTACGTGGTCTTCTAAAGCAATAGCAAATATTTCCTTCTTTACTTTTCCCATCCGAAATAAGATTTAACTCTGGCGGCCTCGGCAACTCAAATGAATCCATCTTATCTCCTATTTTAATGGAGTTCCAAACAAGGCCCGAATCTGATGTATATAGTACTGAATCAGTTAATTCTTTGAACAAGTACTTGTACGTGCATGTGTTAGTACCATATGCATGCGCCTCCTTGTCCATGCCAAACATGCGATAACAAGCACCCATGTATTCAAATCTTATTTCATTATGCACCAAAACAATTTCTTGAACAAGTGCAATGCCATTACGACTGGAGCTAGGACTGGCCGTATCATGTGTACTGTACTTTTTTGCGAATGGGAATTTTATTGTACTTCACTTTTTTTTGCGGGGGGTATTGTACTTCATTAATTAGCTAATGGCTGCAAACAACATTTCTTTTAGAGACAAGAGGCTGCAAATAACATATTACCAGTTATTTCCCGAAAAGAAAAGGAGCATGATTATTATTAGCTCCAAAAATTAGAAACTTCAAAATTTTAGTTAAGATTCAGATACCGGTAGGTGAGCAGCGGACGCCAAAAAAAAAATACAGCTTGGCGGAGGACAGCAAAATCCCAACATCACTAATCCGGAGAGAATTAGTTGACGGATCTCTGCAGCAGCGGCATGGCACAACAGCCTCCTTTTTATTTTGTCCGCGTGATATTCTTCAGCAAAGTTGTGGGTGTAAACGGGTGGACAGATCGATTGGCCGTTTTTTTATAAGTGGAGTGCGTCGATTCTTTGGGATATGGATATGAAAAGCGGCCTCCCATCGTAGACTCTACCACGCTAGCCATATCGTACGCGCTCTACATTTTTGATACGGTTTTGATCCGGACTTGGACAATCGTACAACTTTCGATCACCATTCCTTTGGAAGATCTATCTATTGGGCCCTTCATGCTAGACAAGTCTCATAATTAGCTTCTGCTTGCTAGGACATGAAACTACTTCAAAAATAGTACAAGCTATAGGAGGACACGAAGGCCATCATTCAGCGGTCATTGGTATAAGGGCATCTCCAACCCCGATTCTTAAACCACCCGCAAAAATTTGTTCGGATGTATTTTACCATTCAACGCGGTCTTGTATCCATCAGTAGACCGGTTCGGACACGCTTTTTTCGCAAACCAGAGACAAAGTGGGATGTGGGGCTTTTGCAGGCGTTCGGACTGCTGCCACGTCCGTGTTTGACCACCGAGGCCCACTTGAGCTGCTCATTCCCGCCCGACACTGGTCAGTGCCGTTACAGAGCGCCAGCGCCGCATTCACACCGGCCAAAAGCGGACACGACCTTTCACTGGAGCCGGCATTGAAGCGGTGCGTCGGCCGAGAGTGCGTCCCGCACCGCTTCCACGTCCAGGCGGCGTCTCACCGCATTCAAACGGCACCAGTCTGCCCGTCTGCCTCCATTAAACACACAGTGTTGCCTAGGAACCGCGAGCCGGCGCCATCCGTCCGCCCATCTACCGCTCGCTATTAATCATGTCGTTGGTTGCCCTACCATCACCCCGCTATATAAACCTCGGGCCCGACCATAGCCGCATCTATCATCCTCCGCCCCCTTCCTCATCTCTGCACCATGCCCACCATGGCCTCCTCGAGCTCCAAAGTTATTTGGGACAACCTAACATCCGAGAAGAAAAGGGTGATCGTCGCCATTACAGTCGCCTGGTAGGCCGGCAGGCAGACAGCGGTCACCGCTACGGACGCCCCAATGGAGGACGCGGCCGAGGACGAGCCGGAGCGACCCTCCTCGCTGGTGCATGTTGGCATCACCATCGGCGAGGCCTGTGCCCACTACACGTACGTGGTGCTAGAGGAGCAGGACAGTGGGAGGCCAAGTTCCGCCAGGCGCAGGCCAACCAGGCCTACTACCTCTGCCTCCCGGACGAGCACCGACGCGCGGAGGAGCAACTCCCTGCCGACACGGCCATAGTGTCGTATGTGGATGTGGCCGAGCAGGAGGTGTTGGTCGACTCCTACCGCACGACCCGCGAAATCCGCTGCAACCACTGGCGGTACATCCAGTACCGGGCGGATTTACAGGTTGCCTTCAAGGAGATGGACGAGGCGACGGATGAGATGTTCGGCGAGAGCGATGGCGAGGAGGACATCACCAGCTCTGTCACGGCCGCACCCCGCCGTCACAACCACGAAGCCGACACGTCCGTGAGCGCCGCCGGCAACAAGGAAGAGTAGAGCATGGGAGGTCGCCCGTGCTTAGGTCGCATGAAGGACACCACTCCTCCCCTCCCATTCAAGTCAAGCTTGGTGGGCTGAACATCCTTGGCTGATTAGCTGCTTGTCGGTGATGTAGAGGCGGACAACTTCACTTCTCGGGGCTCATGGTCGCGGAGGTAGAGTTGGAGACTGCCGAGGCGGAGCTGGAGACTGCGAAGGCGGAGCTAGAGCTTCATTTTGCGGTGCAGACGCCTGGACGGACGTCGGTGATCATTTAGATTAGGTTTAGAGACAGGTTTAGCTAAAATATGTCCGAATTGTAATGAATATGCTCCGGTTTATATGCAAATTTGTGTGTTTGCATTAATTTCGTCCGGTTAGTTGAATAGTGTTTTAAATGTATGCGAGCGGCGTTGGATGCCGACTCTCGATTCCGTGTTCGCGCACTGGTCCCCCTATCCGTGGACAGATGCGGGAGCAAATTTGTAAGTCAGCGTTGGAGATGCCCTAAGAACCACTTCTACACTATATCTTCATTGTGGAATTTTCTCCAAGCACCTTCTTTTCTTTCCCTCGGCAACTAGGGCAGTTCCTTCCCATGGTTCACCTTCTTTCTACCCGTCGCTCTAGCGGCCGGTGACAGGGAGGGGAATCCCGCTATTAGTTTAGATTTTTTTTTTAGTCCTCACAGGTACAACGCTCGGTCGGATGGCGGCGCTTCTCCTTCAAATTTTTCTTCCGGGCTTCGATCATCCTTAAATTCGTTCATCTGGTGTAGTTGACGAAGCTCCGACATAGATTTTTATCGTCTCTTTGGGGAGACGAGGTTAGGGTTTCTTGTCGTGTGTGTGTGTGACATTTGGTGTTAGCGCTAATCCTTAGGGGCACATGCATGAAGACTTCCTAACTGTCATCGACCTGGTCAAGCCGGCTGTGATAGGGAAGCGAAGATAACGGTGCGTCGACGGCTCGTTTTGACGGCGGTAGTGATCGTTTGATGGTCTAGAGATCAAAATGCAATTTTTATCATATCTGAGATACTTTGCACTTGATAATCTTTTTCCGTGAAAAAGAAGAAGCATATTATTCTAGTAGATTAGGATGCTATTAAATGATGTATAAGTATTATACGTAGTAGGCTAGCGCCCATTATTTACCTTTCCATATAAATATGATTGTATAAAATAATATGATTTTATTTCATAACATAGTAATTTGTTAAGTATTTATTGTTTAGCAAAGAAAATATAGTTTTATTTGGTAATACAATATGAAGTGGGATAACTGAGGCGCTTTTTAATAATAACCGGTGGAAAAAATCAAGGAGAGAAAAGAAAATAAAAACTAGGAAAAGATGGAGGAATGGACCTACGTAAGGTTGGAGCAGAGAGGAATGGACACAGAACCTATGCCTTTTAAGTTGGAAAATGTAGGATACTCCCTCCCTTTCATTTCATAGGCCTTATCTCAAAATTTTGTTTTCTCATTTTGTAAGTCTTAATTTTATAACTGTTATTCACATGTTCAGATTTCAAGATGCATTAAATCATTGCATGCAAAGATTAGGCTGGTCGTAACGGGAGTATCATGGCTAGTATCATGGATGCCAACTAGGCAATTTTGATGAGGTGACATAGAATTAAATGAAGAAAGAAATAGTTGAGTATCATATTGTGATACGACATCATAACAATAAGTAAACACAAATTCTTGTGGGGAACGAGCTCATTAATTAACTATTTTTGTAAACTATAAAATTATTCCACCGTTCATCATCTACCTCGGTTGGTAAGACTTTTACATTGAGACATATAATCAGAAGAGCGGGATAGGAGAGAAGTAGAAAAATCGGCAGGGGGTGAAATGACCGAAGGAAGCATATTGCCTCTCGAGCTACCTTTGATGACACACCGGGTTGGCGGCGATGTGATTTGGAGGAAAATGTCACCCTCGAGGTTACCATGGCGCATTGTCGTCGCCGCCGTGACGCCCTTCTAGTAAGCCGTCCCCTCGCTTGCTTTAGAGAAAGAAAGGATCAGTACTAGAGAAGATCTCAGGGCTCTTCTATTCAAAGAAATTCTATAAGATTTTTTGGAGGATTGATATGCTTAGGAATTTTTTTCTACGCTGGTTCTTTGATTCACCGGATTGGATCTAGGATTTTTTTTTATGATTTTTTACTAAATTTCACAGAAGTCTACCATCCACTTCAGCCTCTTTTTACAACTTTTTGTTTTGTTTTTTCTCATGACATCAAATACCCCTTGCAAATCCTGTAGAATTTAAGTGGGCATGCCACCCCATTCCTATACTTTCCCTATTTTTACGTTTTCACAATCCTACGAATCAAAGAAGCCCTCAATTGGCTAGTGACCTACTACTTTATTTTGCTAACTCATGATTGATCTCTTGATTGTTGTCCCTGTTTATTAAGATTGTTTGCCAGTTGTCTGTGTGTTATAGTCACCAACTCACTTTTAATAGTAAAGATTTTTGTGGCTTTTCCTATTATTTTCCAGATGACTGAAAAGCACTCCCTCGGTTCACAGAACTCCCTCCGTTCGAAAATAACTAACATGGTTTTATTTAAAAAATGTAATATAAGATGTCATATTTTTTGTGAATCAGATGTATGTAGACACTTTAGTGTGATAGTTCACTAATTTCAGTTCACAACTTCATATATTTGTGAAGGGAGGGGTATCTATTTTCTGGTACATTACTAGTATTTTTCATATTTCGTCAGCAGACTTCTCTTATTATTTTCATACATATAAGAAAATGGAAAATGCTCCTCCGCGTCCAAACACCGTCAACCCTCCCGCTCGTCTGGGTTCTCTCTTTATAAACCGTGCTCTCGGACCCCTCACTCTCCACGCCTCATCTTCCGTTTCTTCTCCAGCCCCCCTCACGAAAGCCACACCCCGCCGCCCCGGCGCAATTTCTGGAGTGGCACTTGGATCCTCACGGCCATGGACAAGGGCGCACTGATGACGCCGGACTCCGATCAGGGCGGCCCCGACGGGGGCTCGTTCTCGAGCCTGCGCTCGTACGGGCGGGCCCTGTCGCAGACGCCGCGGCGGCTGGCACGGCGCGCGTGCGCGGCGACGGCGCCGGGAGAAGAGATGAGCCGCGTGCGCGCGCGGTCGGGGGCTCCGATGGCGCGCGCGCTGCGGTGGCCGGACCTCGTGGGGCTTGGTCTCGGCGGCATGGTGGGCGCCGGGGTGTTCGTCACCACCGGGCGCGCCACGAGGCTCCACGCCGGCCCCGGCGTCGTCGTGTCCTACGCCATTGCCGGCCTCTGCGCGCTGCTCTCCGCCTTCTGCTACACGGAGTTCGCCGTGGACATGCCCGTCGCCGGTGGCGCCTTCAGCTACCTCCGCGTCACCTTCGGTGAGCTCGCTGGCCCCGGCCCCGGCCCCCCAATCATGCCGAGATCATGACCCGAGATCATGACGTATTTAGAAAATCTAAGACAAGAATTTTGGGACGGAGGGAGTATATAATAATCTGCTCGTTTCTTGTCATACAATCTAGATTTGTTTATCCCATGAGTATTTTGCTCTCACTCGCTCCGTTGGTGCGATTGGAGTACGTCACATATTGGGGGGAAAATCGCATCCATCCTTAACTATTCGATGGTTATCTATACATCTTCCTTCATGTGTATACTTTGTGGTTTGGGTTTCCCCGTTGTCTTTGGTTTGTCCAGTTGCCCAAAAAGCAGGCTCCTTTTGCGCGTATTAAATGCGTAGGCGAGAGGTGTCGTCTTCGCGGCATGAACACGATGCCGCTGTTCCTGCTGTCGCTGTGCCCTGCCTGCTGATAAAATAAAATTCAGATTCAGACAGATCACCTGCGATGCTGTTCCAATAGTAGAAAACCTAAATCCTTTGTACTACGTACGTATGTACTGGGGTAGTACTGCGTATGCACGTCTCGCTGTCAGCTGAATTTGGATTGAGATTTAGCAGAGTAGAAGAAACTCGCGAGTCCAACGGGAGCAATTTAAGAAAGGAAAAAAATTGGGATTGCGACTTCCAACAAATTTTATCGCACGCACACGTACACATCCATATCCAGGAAATAATGTTGGGAGGTCGCTTTCTCGCGTCCCAAAACGGTTGGTTTGGCCTTTTGGCCCAGATGCATATGGGGCCTAGCTAACTCTCTCATCTCAGAGTAAAAGATCTTCTTCACAGCAGCCCCGCCGCCGGTTGCAGCCAGAGAGCTGATTGTTTGTTTGTGTGCAGGGGAATTCGCTGCGTTCCTGACGGGGGCGAACCTCATCATGGAGTACGTCTTCTCCAACGCCGCCGTGGCGCGCAGCTTCACGGCCTACATGGGCACGGCGGTCGGCGTGGACGCGCCCAGCAAGTGGCGGATCGCCGTGCCGGGCCTCCCCAGCGGCTTCAACCAGGTCGACCTCGTCGCCGTCGGGGTCATCCTCCTCATCTCCGTGTGCATCTGCTACAGGTACTACTCTCATCCTACCTGTATTTGTTTTCATTATAATATACTCCTAATAAAGAAATCATTCTGGCTTTGCTTGTCTCTTGCCGCGTCTCTCGGTACTGTGTGTTTTGCATGACTGTTGACTACAGTGCGTTTTGCATGACCGTTGACTGAAATCGGGCCCCACACCCTGTCTGTTGCCAGTGTCAGTCAATCTTGTAAAAAAGCCGATGCAAATGCCACTTTACTTTTTGCTAGATTTTACAAGGTTCGATTTGCTCTAGTTGTAGCCATTAAGATTATTTTTTTCGAGATTTTGTTCTGCAAGACAGAAAAGGGTCCTCTCGGTCGCTCGCTGCTGTAGCTTTTCCCACCTTTCGCAATCGAATGTCTTGTGAGGCAACTCTGAACAAGCTTTTCTCCAGAGCAAAGAAAGAATCTCAGAAGGGAACCACTCCTTTTGATTCTCTAGTACCCCTACATACATGTACTTGATTCCGTTTCCTGTGAAGTTCAAACAAGTCCCAGAGATTCTTTTTTGTTTTCCTAGATAGAAACATGGTGGGAGCACATATTCCTGGCACAAGTATGACACTGTTTTCCTGTCTGCGATGCGATGGCAGCACCAAAGAGAGCTCCAAGGTGAACATGGTCCTCACGGCCGTGCACGTGGCCTTCATCCTCTTCATCATCGTCATGGGCTTCTGGCGTGGCGACGCGCGCAACCTGACCCACCCCGCCGACCCGGCCCACCCGGGCGGTTTCTTCCCCAACGGCGTCGGCGGCGTCTTCAGCGGCGCGGCCATGGTGTACCTGAGCTACATCGGCTACGACGCCGTGTCCACCATGGCTGAAGAGGTGGAGCGGCCCGCGCGCGACATCCCCATCGGCGTCTCGGGGTCCGTCATCATCGTCACCGTGCTCTACTGCCTCATGGCCGCCTCCATGTCCATGCTCCTCCCATACGACGCGGTGAGAACCATTTATCTATCTTCTTTGTTTTTAAGATTCTTATGTAGGCAGCATGGGCATACGGATGATGCACGTTACTCATTCTAGTCTACTTTTGGGTCTCGCCCGCCTACTAGAAGAGAAGAGATCTCACCACCTATGAATGATATGATTGTGTAGGTGAGGATGATTCTGGGAATATATTGCCTAAGGCGGATGAGGTTGCTATAGCTTATAGTAGTAGGAGCTGTATTAGGACAGGAGATTGATGCCAGTGGCAGCAAGACGATTCTTGTTGCTTTTTTCCTTTCTACCTTTGCCTCGTCCCTTTTTGGGATGTTGGTCATGTGGTTTTTCGGGATGAATCTGCTGTCGCCGTCGCAGGACGGCCGGCCCAAATACGCTTTCTAGCACAGCACAGGGTAGTAAATAAGCATGATCTATGTGCACGCATTTCTTTTGCCTTTATCCTATTCTCTTTTCTTTCTTGGTAACCCATGGCATGCCATGAATGATCAGCGACAGAATCTGACAGCATTTGACCTGCTAGCTCGAGCTCAGCTGTTGTGTGTGGTGTTTTTTCAGATTGACACGGAGGCGCCGTTCTCGGGGGCCTTCAGGGGCAGCGACGGATGGGGCTGGGTGTCCAACGTGATCGGGGCCGGTGCCAGCCTCGGCATCTTGACGTCGCTCATGGTGGCCATGCTGGGGCAGGCCAGGTACCTGTGCGTCATCGGCCGCTCCGGCGTCATGCCCGCCTGGCTAGCCAAGGTGCACCCCAAGACCGCCACCCCCGTCAACGCCTCAGCCTTCCTCGGTACGTATCGCTCGCCGTCCTTCCAACTGTTTCCCTTCACTTTTGACCAGCGTCACGGGCACCATGCATGGTTTCTTCGGGAAGAATTCATGACCGAGTACTCCAGCAACGACATGTCATGGTTCCTTTCCGTGACCATCATAACGGCGGGCGAAAGCGATTAGCGACTAGCGAGCGACAACCTCGCCTTTCTTCTTGGACTTTCCGGGCTGGGAAGCCGTTTCCATGGACAACCCGCGACGCTAATAGTAGGAGTATTATAGAGAGTGTAGACACGGGTATCATGCAAAGGAAGTTTTAACCTGATTATTAGTACCACGACAATGTCACTTTTCCTTAGTTTTCTTCATGTATTTTGACTTTTTTTGTATTGTATTGACAATGTGATGTTCCTCCTCGCAGGACTCTTGACGGCTGCCCTGGCGCTCTTCACGGAGCTGGACATCCTCCTCAACCTCGTCTGCATCGGCACGCTCTTCGTCTTCTACATGGTGTCCAACGCCGTCGTATACCGCCGCTACGTGGTCGGCCCAACCGGCAGCAGCACCGAATCCGGGGACCGGCAGCCCAGCGCATGGCCGACCCTCGCGTTTCTCCTTGCCTTCTCCCTCATCGCGCTCTCCTTCACGCTGGTGTGGAAGCTGGCGCCGGAGGGCGGCCGCACCAGGGTCGGGCTCCTGTCGGCGTGCGGCGCGGCGGCGGTGGCCACGGTCGGCGCGTTCCAGGCGCTGGTGCCCCAGGCGCACACGCCCGAGCTTTGGGGCGTGCCGGGCATGCCGTGGGTGCCCGCGGCCTCCGTGTTCCTCAACGTCTTCCTGCTCGGCTCCCTGGACCGCCCATCCTACGTCCGGTTCGGCTTCTTCTCCGCGGCCGCCGTGCTCGTCTACGTGCTCTACAGCGTGCACGCCAGCTATGACGCCGAGGAGAGCGCCACGCTCGACGGCGCCAAGGTGCAGGACGAAGCTTGCAGGGTGTAGCTACTAGCTAGGGTGGAGAGAATGAGCTTGTTAACTGCTGCTCTAGAGCGTCTAGGTTTTTCTTCTTGACAATTTTCTGTCATGTTCTAGATTTCGAGTAGCTGTATGGAGTACAACTAAGGAGCTAACAAGGTGATGCAGTGTGAAAACTGAGAGAGGATTGGGGAAAGGAGATTTTACCTGGAGCTTGCATATGCGAATGCACAAGTTCTTCTAAAATGTACATGCTCTAATTTCCTGGAAGATACTTCTTGTGTCCTTCATTTGTTTTCTTTACCCAAAAAGGCTTCACCGCTTTATATTATAAAGCAATCATCACTGAATACATCCGAGATATCGAAGAACGCACACACTCACAAGGCAAGATACAAAGGTGTCAGGCGCCGAGGGACCACAACGAAGCCAGGCCTCAGAAGCGGTGCCTCCAAAAAGGATACGACCATGAATAGCCGCCACCGCCCGATCAGCAAAGATCGGGTTTTCACCGAGAGCAATACGAAAGAGTGGCAGACTAAGGCATAGCCTAGTGGTGGGAAGGGGCTGATGCCTTCCCACCCACCCAGGTTCAAGGCACGATACTTGCAATTTGGGTTTGTTGCATCAATTATACTGTAAGGGTTCCCTTACAGTCTTTCTATCAAAAAAAATACGACAAGAATGGGAACGCCGCCACAGAGCCTTCAGTAAATGTACGGCGGCAACAGACACCACCACCGTTGGTAGTGGTGTACCCCGGCGCTCACACCCCACCGGTGAACCTTAACTCCGTCAACCACCCACAACCACGCCATCCACGCAGCCATGGTTGCCTGCCGCATATGAGACGCATGCTCCGCCCACACACTTCACGCCTCCCGCCGCCAGAGCCGCCGTCCTGCAACCAGACAACCCCGAGACCTACACGAAGGCCCCAGCTTTGGACCAACGACGACCCTCGACCGACAGAACCACCCACAGACGCTCTGCTGGTAAACCTACGCCAACCCGACCGCGGCCGAGGAAAGGGGGAGAAAGGGGAGATGACGAATCCGGACCGGCAAACTGTGCCAGCGATAGGCGCGGCCGCATCGAGGCACCCATCCCTCCAACCAAGCACACGAGGAAACGGGGAGAAGGAGGAGCGGACACATCCGGACCAGCAAACCGTGCCGGCGATAGGTGGCACGACTGCACCGAGGCCACCTATCCCTCCACCAAGCTCCCCCGCGAGCACCCCCATGTCGCCCCACCATGGTAGCTGACACACATCTCCGCGTAGCCATCGGCAACCGCGCACCCGCCGAAGAGGGCAACCAAATCAACCCGCAGCCGTAGCCAAGGAAGCTCACCGGAGATGCCTTCTCGCGGCGTCCGCCAATGTCCGAGCGCCAGACCAGGAAGGTTCCGACGCAGACTCGACCAACACGCCCCGCCAGCCACCACCACTGCACCGCCACCCCCACCAGCCCGAACCAGGGCTGGGGCGGCCGCCCGCAAATCCTTGTCGCCCGCGGCCCGCACCACCACTGCACCAAGCCAGGAGCCGGTCCAGGCCACACTGGACCCCGCCACCGACGGCCTGCCTCGTCACGACCGCCGCCATGCCAGATCCGCCCGCTGCCACGAACACGCGCACCAAGCGCTCACCGCCCCCGCCGCTCCACGCACCAGCAGACCCTCCGACGCCCAGCCCACCGCGCCACCGCCACGCGCAACGCCATCACCACGCAGCCGCGCCGCAGTGCCCTGGGCCAGCGAGGCACCCCGATCCAGCCGTGTCGGCCCGTGCCAAGGCCGCTGGGAGGGGGAACGAGGAGGTATCGCCGGCGCCAGCCAGGCTTTGCCCGGCTGCGCCCTCTGGCGGCGGTGAGGGAGGAAGAGGGGGCGGGGAAAGGAGTTGGCGGCCGCGCGGTAGGGTTCCTCCCTGTAGCCTCGCGGGGGGTGACACGGGAGGGAGGGGAAAGGCACCGCGTCGGTCTCGGTAAATTCTTTCGTCTGTCCCTGGGTTTTACAATATCTTGTTTTCTTTGATAAAAGGTGCCCAGCTTAATCTATTTTTTTTACCTAGTAAACGGATTAGTGATCTATTTTTGACCTACTAAACGGATTAATGCTTATTCCCGTCCGTCATGCAGTTTTACAGAAAATCCCTTGACGTTTGAAAGAATCAACCCGCAGTCCACCTTTAAGTGACAAATTGAATCGATTTTTGTTTTTACAAAAAACATCCTACAATCTCTAGTAATTAACCCACAATCCACTTTTACGTGACAAAATGAATCTTTTTTTGCTTTTGTTTTACCAAAACACCCTGTGTTTTATGGCAATTAACACGCTACCCACCTTTAAGTGACAAAACTTAAAAGAAAACCCCTAAATTTTTTGGTTAATCAATCCGCAGTCCATCTAAAACATTTTTTTAATATTCATATCTTTTAATCCCTAATTCCAATTTTGACATGTTATAGACGAAAATCAATTAGAAAAATGTGTAGAATCTGGATATAATGTTATTTTACCTCTTGAATATTTCAAAAATGCTATTTAGAGTGCAACCTTAATCAATAGCACATGATCCGTATTTCTTTCGTACCGGCGCCGATCTAGATTACAAATGAACACCTCGACAAACAATATTGGAGAAGAAAGAAACCATCGATAATCACGCATGCACGCCTTGGCAAAACATAACAAGAAAAAATCATCATAATGCGCGCGCGTGTGCGCGCACAAGAGAGACGCCTTAGAATTGACCATATTCAAAAGCATTGTGGTTCTGTAAGCACTAAGATAATCGTAGGCGAGAATGAGTCGGAGGACAAGCGGCAACAGAAATGTGATGCCATGTTGAAATAAAGAACATGGACCTATTGGGGTCTTGATTCATAATTATTGGGTTGGATAGATGTGACATCTTTTCTCCCGTTGCAACGCAGGGACTCTTCTACTACTAAACTAATAAAGAAAACAAAGGCAAAATAGTCTTACAACCCAAACCAAGTGAGAGATACTTATTACAGAGCAAATGATAAGTAGAAACATTACCAACAGTCAAAACAGAAATCTAAACACATCAGGAAGAAGTGCTTTTGTTAGAGGCGTGGATGTCCTTGATCTTGCAAAGCACCGAGCAGGCTGCGTCCCGGTCCTTCCTCTTCCCTAGAGGACACCATTGCTGAAAACATAAAAATCATTTGAGTACGTAAACAACACTACGATTCAGAATCTTTCTTCTATAGTGAGTTTATTATGGATAGTTCATAGTGCCCATGCCATGGCCGCAAAAGAGAGCCACACTAACCTGCGATTTTGACCCCTCGATCTCTCAAGAAGATGAAGTAAATCTAGAAATGATTAATGTATATTTTGTATACTATAATTACACTGGTTCTCGAGTCTACATATAAACAAAATTCAAAGGAAACCCATTTGTATGTGTGGAATAATAAAAACCAAATGAGACCCCAGACTCGCCTATAAGACTACCATGTATTGTTGATGATCCTGTTTTTCTGATCATGGGCATTGTTAAATTAATAAGGATGCCGGCAATAATGAAGGCACACTGTTGGATGAGCAAGGGTGTTGGACAGGCCCAACTTAATGATATACTCCGAGATCAGATTGTAACATGGTTGTAAGTATAATGACATGAACGTTAACGCATACTCACTTTGTTAGACCATGAGAGTATCAAGTATTTCATGTCGGACGATGTACTTTAGGGTTCGTCAAAGGTACTCGTAAAATGGTAATCATAATGGCAACTTTTGGGTTCAGAAAAAAGTGTGTCTTGGGACTTGAAAGCTCGAGACTGGGATTTGCTCTCCGACAATGGAGAGATATTCTTCGGGGGTCTCTTGGTATTTAAATATCCATCATTGCCTGGCCAGACACAATGTGATATGATCACGGAGATGTTAGAATACGGAAACGAGAAAAAGGACATAATTGGTAACGAGGATAACTTGGTATAGTGATCAAAAGTTGCTTCACATGTATACCATAAGTTTCACTTTAGTTTTTGTTATATGCGAAGCAAAAGGAATTGTGTGCCTAAACGACAAGCTCACTCGATAAGTTATTTGAGTGGGTGTAGGGGTCAATATGAATGTCCATGGTTCCGCTATTGATCATTGACCGGAAGGAGTTCCTGGTCATGCCTATATGACTATACTTATCGAACCTACGTGGTCACACGCTTAGGGTATGCCAATATGTGGAGTCACAGAAGTGTTGGGAGCTTGAGCGAAATTCAGCGAAAAAGTTTTGGGAATATAAAAAATGTTTTGGAGAGAGAACCATAAGTGTTTCAAAGAAAACCAAAAATTTCCAGAGAATCGAAAAAAGTTTGCGAACGCTAAAAGACCACTGGAAGGCTTGGGAATGTTCTGCAATTTTCTGGCACCTCCCGGAATGTTCTAGGATGACGTGGCCTAGCCCCATAGGCAAGTCCCAAGTGGGGGCAGCCGCATGGGCCTGGGGTCTAATAGCGGGTCGCCCCAAAGACTTGCTGGCCATGCCACCCTGGTGTGGCCAGAGTTTGGGGAAGGGCTTGGGGTCTGCCCCCTCTCCATGTCGGCCTCCCTTCCTGGCCTATTATAAATAGAGAGGGTCAGCCTTCTCGAGGTGCATATTTATTTTGGTGGGTGGGTGACCCATCTCTCTGTCTCTCCCTCCCTCCCTCTCCACGGAAAATTTCCAGGCCGCAAGGCTGCTCCACCTATTCTTCTAGTTTCCCGACATGGTTTTGTTCTAGACGGCGAAGCTCTATTGGATTGGCATTGCCATACGCATGGATAACGATAGAGAGATCATACGTTCTATCTTTCTTCAGGGGAAATTCCCATGGTTGGGAGGTTGCAATCCTACCTGCGGGAATTTGCATCAAATATGTACACCAATAACTTCTTCGGTTGCATTCTTGTTTGGAATGATCAGATCCAATCCCATCTGCATCTTCGTAGTGATCTTGGGGACTTGATTCATAGGGTGATTTTTTTGTTCCTTCTACATATCCCAACATCGAGGTCCCAAATGATAGAATCACTCTCATTGTAAAGATTGGACTAGCCAATAAGGACCTTCCAGGTCCTCCCAGGATGCCAGCTCCGTCTCAGTGAGGTTGCGATGAAGGTGATATTGACCCGACTATTCGCAAGCACGTCCTTCATTACGATCTCTGGGTCGAATGCAATCAAAACATGTCCAAAAAGATGCATGGAGACGGGAACTATTGATTCGCTTGGATATCAACAACTTGGTGTCAGCCCCATTACCAACTGAGAAGCACGGTCCCAAGTTAAAAATCCCTTTACATTTTTGGATGCCATTTCAAAATTGAGTACCCTTAACCGAGCAGGAGAAGAAAGAGGAGTTCGGGAAATATTTGGCTTTCGGGATTTGAGCCCACAAGCTATTGTCATGTTTAGGAATTTTCCAAGTCCATTTTGGTGATAAGTGTTAAGTTTATTTTCTGGATTAGTCAGGCTTCTGGTTGCTCTCCTGTCTTTACAATGATAGTGATGGGACATGACCGACGTGAGCAGCCATGACACCTCGATCCCCACAGCAAGAGATTTATGACTTGACTGACCTGGTACGCTCCTGGGTCTGATGGTCAAAGTGTGGTGTCTTCAAGACTATGAATCCTGATGTTGAATAAGAGGCTGGAGCATGGGCGGGGTTCCCAGGAAAAGAGAAGCTAGGCCAGGGCACCGCGGACGAAGATTTCATGGTAATAATGAAGAGAAGGGTAGTTAGGTTGAAGCCGAACAACTAGAAGATGGATTGATCCATCCATTCCACATGGGAGGAGCCCGCCTAGATTTGTCCTTAAAAGAAGCTCAGTAATCTCCAGACAAGCTCGCGGTCTACTGATGGTGTGCTATATCGGGGTTGGACCATTGGCCGAGCGATGGCCTAGCCTTAGGGCCTAGATATGTGGAATGCGGCAAGGGCCTTCGCCCATTGGGAGGTTCAAATTTTGGAAGGTTCTCCATCTTGGCCTGCAAGCCAATGATTCCTTGGTGATTGGGTCTCTATGTCGATTAGGTTAACTTGTAACCATAGGTCTCACCCCTATATAGAGTAAGCCCATGGGATGGTTTGGGATCATTTGACTTATGGTCATCGCCTTGGTAGCATAATCCCCTCAAATTGTAACCCCCTCACACGAGGTGTTTTCCCACAATCAATCAAAGCAAAGCAGGAGTAGTGTTTTACCTCGACCATGAGAGCCCGAACCTGGGTAAAAATCCCTATGTCCGATACCCTCTAGAACATCTAGTCGTGCTCACCACCGTACCAAGGCTACTGGTGGATTTCAGTACCACGATGGCAAATTTGCTTGATATTAATTGAGGGATCTTTCTAAAATTTAACACACATAGAAATAAAGCAATACCAATCAATATATATATATATATATATATATATATATATATATATATATATATATATATATATATATATATATATATATATATAGTAACGCTAAACTAAGCGTGAGTGTAGAATAGCTTATTCTACACCCCAGTAATGGTACATACAAAATATAGTAACGCACTATGTAAAATATAGTAATTTTTGTAAAAATGTAGTAAATTCCAAACTTGGGTGATAAAAATTTTATTTTCCGAATTACTACATTTCGTACACCGTTTTACTAGATTTTGTATATAGCGTTACTAGGGGGTGTAGAATAAGCTATTCTACACTCACGCTTAGAATAGCGTTACCCTATATATATATATATATATATATATATATAGTAGCACTATTCTGATTATTGGGATCAGAATAGCTATTCTGATCACGATCAGCCATATATAGGCCCGATGAGCTCTTTCTGAGATCCAGAACAGAGAAAAACGAAGCAACCTACTAGCCCATTGTGCACATCCCGGACGGCCCATTGCCACCCACACGACCTTCTTCTCCCCGTGGACACCTCCACCATCATGGATCCCCGACGAGCAAGCCACCGCGCCGCCCCTGCCCGCTGGTCCCGCGAGTCCCCCTACCCGGCGCGCATGCCGCCGTCCTCCACCCCAACCGCCTCCGCGGCTGCAGTCCGCCCCGACCACGCCCGCCGCCGCCGTCCTCCACCCCGACCACCTCCGCCGCTGTAGTCCGCCCCGACCACGCCCGCCGCCGCCGTCCTTCCCCAGGCCTCTACCACTTCCACCACCGCCCTCTGCCCCGACCACCTCTTCCTCCGCCCTCCGCCCCAGCCACCTCCGTCCCCGCCCTCCGGCCGAACCACCTCCGCCCATGTCTGCCCAAAACACCTCCGCCATCGCTGCCCTCCGCCCCGACCCCAACCTCCCCTCGGGCGCGACCTTCCCTCCACTCTCGCGCGGCCTTCCATCGCTGCCCAAAACAGCAGTTCGCTCCTGCAGTGCCTATCCAGGGTCGTGGCTGCCCATCCTTCTGTCCCTCATATCGCTCGCCACCAGCCGCTGCTCTGCCTCCCCTACCTAGCGCGCTACAACTCCCGATTCCAACAAGATAGTGGCGACTGATGGACACTCTGGCAACAAGGACATTTTGTTGTGCCATGTAGGTTATGGCAGCGACAAGATTTCTCCCTTCCGGCTATCCTAATGTGTGCATTACTGTTGCAGACAGAGAGTGAGAACGGCAGGGGCATTTGTCTTTGAACTTCCATCTAGAGGTGTTGATGCTATCTATAATTGTTTGTTCTAAACTGTATCTCTCTGAATTTTCTTTTCTTATTGGCATTGAAAGCAAGGGGCCAACAGACTCAGCTTCACACACCTTATTTCTCTCTCTGTAAGATTTTACCAAGGATTGCTGGACCGACAAGGATTACTTCGTGGAAGTCTGAATCTAGTGTTTGGATGAGACCTGTTGTTGAAGTTGTTGGCTAGCTGAATATCCATGAGCCATCTTGCTACTTGTAGTGGTGGTGATATACACAGGAATCCTGCTATTCGGCAGCTCGCAACCACGCCCGCCAAACAAAGCCACGAGACATGCCCCTCTTTCGCCTCTGCTCATCCTTCACTACGGATAGAGCGGCAAAACGATGGTACGCCACTCAAGCAGTGCATCACCGGCGGCCGCGTTGTCATCCTCGGCAGCAAAAATCAGTTTAACTGAAGTTCAATTCGTACGCTACTAGCAGGTCAACTACAGCAGCAACAGAGTTCTTAGCGCCTTCTTCCTAATTTCCCCATGTGAAATTCTATAAAAATGAAGGAACAGTCTCCTTCTGGCTCAGCCATCGGTGATCCCGTTCGTGCTTCTCCTACAGACCAAGTCGAACTTCACCGAAAACTAGAAAAAAGATGAGCACGTTCGTGCTTCTCCTGCAAACCAAGTCGAACTTCATCAAAAACTAGAAAAAAGATGAGCACGGATGCCTATCGATGTCCGTTGTGTTATCCTGCTGATTATAGAAAACACAGATTTTGCTCGTTATTAAAGAATGGAAACAATAAGTTCAAAAACAAAATAACAAGAATTTCAATTTTAAAAAATAGAGCGCCTCCAAATTTCATAAAAAAAATTAAGAAAAAAAACCATGAAGTCCATATTAAAAAGACGGAGAAGTTTGATGATTATAGAAACTCAGATTTTCCTTGTTATTAAAGAATGGAAACAAGAAGTTCAAAAATAAAATAACAAGAAGTTCAACTTTTAAAAAATAGAGCGCTTCAGAATTCATAAAAAAGGATTAAGAAATTCAGATTAATATTTATAAAAAACTCAAATATTTTCACGTAATCGAGAGAAGTTTAGATTGATAATTGCCAGAAGTTCACGTACTACACTGTGTGCATTTTGTATGAAAAAAAGAATAAAAAAGCAAAGGCTAAAAAGTTTTTTTGCTAGAAGTTCAAGTGCTCTGTCCGGGGAAGTTCAAAAAATTCTTGTGAGAGAGGTTGAACAAAAATACATGACAGAAGTTCAGGATGAAAATAGCGGGAAGTTCAACTACTACATGAAATGCGTTTCAGATAGAAAAATAAGAATAGAAAACAAAAAGCTTAAAAGATTTTGTTGCTAGAAGTTCACGTGCTACTCCCGGTGAAGTTCGAGATCTCTAGTGTGAGACATCCGACCTTCAGTTACATGTAAAAAACAGGCAAAAAAGACGTTGTTTTACGCATTCAAAAATATATTTTGAACCGTTGCGAGTATGAAAAACTCATCAACACAAAAAAGTTGCGTGTTTTTAATAGCTTTCCATCGGTATATCATTTGCTCAATTACGGTAAGTGGTTTGAGAATTACGGGCGAAAAACATCACGTCAAAAAACAGAGTGAAGTTTAAATAGACATGCTCCAGAAGTTCAACTACTTCACGCAGTGCATTTCCGTTCATGATGAACGCAGAAATCATGATCTCGCCATTTTCTAATTTACCTCGAAACGACGGTAATATCATTTGTGTAAGTTCAAGTCCTTGGTCGGAGAGAGTTAAAAAAATTATTGTGAGAGACGTTTGTACAAAAGGAATATGATTTGTGTAACACTTACGAATGGATGAGAAATTTACACACAAAAATACGTCCTAGAAGTTCAACATGAAAACAGCAGGAAGTTCAACTACTACGCTAAATGAATTTCAGATTAAAAACTTTCTAAATCGTCGCGAGTATGAAAAAATGATCAACATGAAAAAGTTGCGTGTTTACAGCAGATTTCCATCGGTATATCACCCGCTCAATTCCCGTGAGTGGGATGGAGAGCTACGAGCAGTGGATGAAAATCTACGAGCAAAAAAATCACGTGAAAAACAGAGTGAAGTTCAGGTACACGCACCGAGAAGTTTAGGTTCTTCACGCGGTGCATTTTCAAAGAATCTGTTTCGCGGTAGAGGCAGAATGAATGATCCCGCCATTTTCAGAATTACATGAAAACGGCTAGGAATCAGAGAAAACCATCAACATGAAAAAGTTTTGCATTTTCCGTAGCTTTTCAATGGTATACTATTTGCCCAATTTCGATAAAGTTTGTAGAAATTACGGCGAAAATACGTTTTTCGCCATTTTTTAAACTGACTTAAAACCGTAAAGAATCGGAAGAAGCAATACATACCAAAATGTTTCGCATTTGTTCAAGCTTTCCAACGCCATATCATTTGCTGCATTCGGACGCACGGTTAAAAAATTAGCTCGAAAATACGAACTCGATAGGACTTGGATCATTTTCTAAATTACTCTTAAACCATTTAAAATTAGAAAAAAATCTTCAAGATGAAAAAGTAGCGCATTTTCCTAAGCTTTCTAACGCCATATCATATACCTCCATTGGATTAGTCGTTTAGAAATGACATTGAAAAAACGAACTCAGCTGTCCGGTTTACGAAATTTTACGTTTTTTCAAATTACTCTTTAACCATAGGAAATTAGTAAAAACTTTCAACATGTTTTTTCAAATTACTCTTTAACCATTATGTTTTTTCAAATTACTCTTAAACCGCTTACATTTTGCGAAAAATTTAACTTGGGTCATGATACACGTGTCCGTAGCTTTCCAACGGTATATAGCAAGACCTATTTGGGCAATGTTGCGGGAAGTTCAACCTAGCACAGGGGGAAGTTCAGGTCGAACAACTCAGGCAGTAAAACCGCAAAAAACGCGAGTTCTTCACGACCCGAGTGCAAAATGCGCCTATGAGCGAGATTCCTATCTAAAACGAGTATTTAGTTGCTAAAAATCGTTTGAAGATTACACTTACATCACATGGAACACGACTAACCAGAAAAACTCGCGGTAGAAGGCACGGTTGCGAAGATAGCCCGAAGGTCGGGTTCGTACAGAGAGAAGTTCAGGCGAATTACTCAGGCAGTTCAGGTTGTGATCAGAATATTATTCTGATCCCGTGATCAGAATAGTGTTTATGTGTGTGTATGTGTGTGTGTGTGTGTGTGTGTGTGTGTGTGTGTGTGTGTGTGTGTGTGTGTGTATGCATATATTTATACATATATCGTGAAATAGTGTGGATCCTTCATGAAGTCCTTCGAGGTCATTTCTGACTTTGAAATGCAGGTTTGAAATCCAGGTCGGATCTTCATCTGATTCATCACACGGATATGCGGAGCTGGATTTCCACACAAGCAGTGTAGTTGATCTATGTCCTCCAAAAACTACCTCTAGCAATGAATTTACAGAGCATCACAAGAGAACACCCATGTTGTTATACATTATAATGACAAAGCTTTAACTCCAGCCGGTCCACGAAACCATGACACAAATGTCAGTAAATGGCACACCTGTATTATGTACACATGAGCCATACTATTTACATCAAACTTGCAAAACAAGTTATGCATAGAATCACATTTCACCAGTTTGAGCGAATTTGTACAAAATCTACAATGCTACAACATGTAGCAATGGAGGTCTCGTTGCCCGTTTAATGGGTGGGGTTCGATGGAGCAGTGCCCCACATATAGGAAATCATAAATCAAATGTGTATTCCGATCATGTCAACCTTTTTGATCTAACCAATCATATTGATCATCTCAAATTTGAGTTGAATTATGTTCCACGATCCACCCCGATGGTGGAAACAAACCAGTAGGGGGTATTGGTGCGTAGCACACACGAGAATGTTCACCATTGGACTCTACCCCAACACCCCAAGTGCCAAGTGGACCGATGACTAGAGCATGTGCGCACACCATTGGAAATGAGGTTAACTCGTGCCTCTTTGAGCTACCTTTAAATTTATATGAGACATGGCTACTACCTCAAACAAAGACCTGTGCATAGTTATGTACCAAGGAAGCTACCATGTAGAAGCAAGAGAACAAGGCCAAACCATGGCGTAAGAGGATCAAGGAGAAGATGAAGAGGATGAACCACTACTCAATGATCAGACATCCGGACAACTACCCGGACGTCTGACAAAGTCGGGCGAGAATGTTCTCTGGACAAGTTGTCCGACCTCCAATTCCGGCCTCATCCCGGAAGTTAGCACTACTAGGGAAAAGCCTATACACAGAATCTTACCAGCAGCGCTCTTCAAAATACCACGCTGCTGCTATTTAGCAGCAGCGCGTGTCGCCAAAACGCGCTGCTGACAGGAAAATAGCAGTAGCGCGTCCGCCGCATACAACGCTACTGCTATAGTTGCCATGACCTCGCCCCCCCCCCCCCGCTAGTTATAGCAGTAGCGCACTTTACTAAATAGCGCTACTGCTATTCAGGTTAGCTATAGCGCGTTTTGGCAAACGCGCTACAACTATCCCTACCTTATCCCCATGCGCACGACCGGCCCTCTCACTCACACTCTCACTCTCGCCCGCGTAACTGTCGTCGTGCGTCGCCGCCGTCGCCGGCTTCGTCTGTCCGCCGCCAAGGTACTCCCCTCCTTCCGTCCCTCCTCCATCCTCCTCGCACATCCTCCCTCCGCCTGCGGCCGCCCCTCCCTCCTCCGCCGCCGCCCTCCTCCCTCCGCCTGCGGCCGCCCCTCCTCCCTCCTCCGCCAGCAGCCCTCCTCCCACCGCCCTCGACCTCGCCGCCCCTAGCTACCTCTCCGTCGCCCCCACCCCCTGCCACTAGTTAGTACTAGATTTAGTAGTAGTAGATGTTAATTTAGGGTTAGCTAGTACTAGATGTTGCTTAGTTAGTACTAGATTTTTAGTAGTAGTAGTGGTAGTTGAACTACTTTAGTTGTAGTTGAACTAGTTTAGTAAGTAAATTAATAAACTAGTTGAACTAGTTGAATTAACAGAACTAATCTATTTTTAGTAAGATAATTAATATAACTAGTTGAACTACTTTATTTTTAGAAAGAACTAGTTTTTTTTCTATTTATAGTAAGTTTATAATTAGTAAGAACTAGTTGAATTAATAAAACTAGTTGAACATGTCATATTTGTTGTTATTTTTGAGTTTAAGCAATTATTCGGGATGTATTAGTGATAACTTATATGGTTTCAGGTGACCTCCGTCGTCCCCGTCACCGACCCCCTCCGACATCCCCGCCGTCGTCCCAGTCACCGACCCCCTCTGACATCGAGGTGAGACCAGCCAAATATCCTTGTATATCTTGTGTTGTTGCTCAAATAGGATATGTGGTTGCCCAAGTGGCCGTTCATGTTCAGTTTACATCTCCGAGTGGCCTATGCTTTGCCGGAGTGTTGATTAATTTCCGTTTCGGCAAATTTCAGGCGCTCGATATGTCCTTTTTTAGCAAAGGTCATGCCGGATTTTGTCGTGAATTCTGGCATGACTTGTGCTAGAATATGTACAAGTTTAATCTTTGAATTATGATTGTAGGAAATGTCGTACTCGGACGATGACGGTCTCCCGGGGGAGTGTAGCTGGTGCCACGACGATCGAGGTATGTGCAACAGGTTCGTTCGGCTGGACGAAGATCGGCGCTTCAGCATTAAGCTCGAGGAGACCTTCGATTGTGAAACGATACGCAACAACGACAAGTGTTTTTTTCGTAATTAAGCATGACTTCAACTATTTCAACGTCTAATTTTCATATTTTACAATTCGACTAGCTTATCCCATGCCATGCAAGACGCTATGTCTTGGAGAGGATGGGTTTTGAAGACCATGAAAATTTCGAAACAAAGAAAATACACCTAAGGACCCATCATGATATGGATTTTGAAGTAAATCTGTGCAATGCTCAGAGCGTAACCCATTTTGGTTGCCAAAATTGGGAAGCACTTTGCAAAATGTATGGTTTTTATGAGGGTATGATTGTCACCATGGATCTTGGTGATCCTGACAGCGAGGAAGACAATATGGACATTTGGGTCCTTGTTGATACGCTTCCGATTGTACCGCTATGTGAGTTTCTCAAACATAGTTATTAACTAATTTATATTGTTTATTTCAAAATAGTTGATAGCTTATTTTCATTGACAGCTTATTTTGATTCTTCAAAGACCGTGCGGAAGATGGTAGATAAAACCCACTACACCGATGGCACCGAATTAACGTATAAGGAGAAAAATCATCTGATCGCATTTTGTACTCTTCTTGAGAATTATAATGACTATTATCGAACTCCTCCAAATTATGGTGAATACGTGCCACTAGTGCATGTGTTGAACCACGATAACTTCTCTGGAGATACCCTGGTAAGATTTTTTACTATTACGACATCCGTGCATCTTTTGCATACTTCTAAAACTAGTACATCATTGCTAACTACGAAGTTATTATTATGTTTTTCAACAGAAACTCCCGATGAATTGTGTGCCTCATCTGATGTCTCTGCATGGTCGCCTCTCAGTTCTGAACATACTGCCAGGGAAATCTACGGAGCTCACCTGTGCATATCGGATTTCTAAAACCCATGAACACATGATCATCAAAGAATGGAAGAAATGTATGGACATTCGCAAGGAGGTTCTTGGAAGTAACATTCAGCGAAAGGCAAGAATTGGAGACAGGCTAATCTCCATTCTCCATAATGGAGAGTCAGGGGCTATCTTGTTTTTTGCTATTTTACCTTAGAAAATGTAGTAGGTCTTAATCGAATGTAATAGGTCCTATGAGGTACAATATGTTTATTATGTGGTAATGTGTTAGAGTTGATAATGATGATCTTGAGGAGGTGTTATGTGATGTCAATGATGAAAACGATGATCTTGAGGAGGTGTTATATGACAATGATGTATTATGATGCTAAGTTGTTAATGATATGATGATGATGATGATATTATTATATCATTGGGTGAAAGAACCGCGGATTAGTTTCAAGTGGATGGACATCCACTTGAAACTAGTCCACGGTTCTTTCACCCCATGATGTAATAACTCATTATGATGTAAAAACAATCTCTAAATTCCTGTTGTATGAAAACTTGTGTAAAGGTGTATGAATACAACATGAAAAAGAAAAGAAATAAAATACTAAATAATAGTAGTAGCGCGGGTGAGGAGAAGCGGTACTACTAATTACCAGTAGCGATGTTCTGAAGAAGCGCTGCTACTAAGTCAATTTAGCAGTAGCGTGGGTCAAGACGCGCTATTGCTAAGAATTAGCTGTAGCGCCTTATCAGTAGTGCTCCTGCCTCGCGCTACTGATAGGCCCAAAACCCGCGCTGCTGCTAGGCTTTTCCCTAGTAGTGTAGGCTTCTAGCCCAGATGACCGGTTGGCCAACAGAAGCCTTGATTGTCAATCTGAATGTCCCGACACCAACCCAGACAGTTTGACCGATGCACGAATGTCTGGCCATCTATCCGGACATCCGTCCCCTACTTGCGTGCAAGTCGGTCCATGAGGCCTTAGTCGGTGCAACAAACCCTAGGTACGTTGCCCAAACTGTACACAGGCAAAGGAGCAAGATTACAGCACCAAGATCAAGCCAAAGTGCAAGAGGACCAAGACCAAGCCAGAGAAGTAAGAAACCACCAGGAGAAAAGCCTCCCTTGCCAGGCAGGCGAGCCTGGCGAAGACGAGGTCGCCCCCCAGAAGGAAACCTCCAAGACGTCTCGGCAAGGCCTACCAGGACTCGCGCGGGCGGAGCCACCTCTCCAAACCACTTTACCATGACGCACATCGTCGATCAATGCGGTGTCGAGCCGCAAAGTGACTAAGTGGCAGCCATTTCCCACATGGCAGTCTCTTTCTACAGGAAATACCTACAGACGACACCCGTCCTGCGATGTGTCGAGCGAGCAGGTGCAAAGCTGCCAAAACAGGCCGGCAAAGCTTGCCGAGCAAGCGATGATGGGATGTTGAGCGGCGCATTTAATGCACTCTGTCAGCCTGTAGAGTTAGGTATGATAGCACTGTTTGCTATCTTATCGGTGCATAATGACTGATTTGCCACTGTGGTGACCCCTTCATCTATAAAAGGAGGCCCGAGGCAACCTTAGAAAGGGTTGGACCCTGTGTTAGCGGATCCACCCCCTCATATTTCATACGCTCGTAGCCGTTTCGCCCCGAGACAACCCTGCCGGGCAAACGTGTTGTGACCACCACCATTTTTCCACCATCAATCCGCCTAGCCGGGGTCATCTCCTCCTCATCACCGACCTCCCTCGAATATCTTGATCATCGGATCCCTCGAACAGGCTCGCCGGAGCAGCACAATTGCATTGCCTCAACTGGTATCCGTATGTACGGGAGGAACGCGGAGCAGCTGACCACTAGGTCCAGTCGCACGATCGAGCAAAGTTGAAGTGGCTAGATGCAACACATGCAAACCCTACCTGGTGCAATAATCTAAGATCATCTGTCGAACCGCAATCAGTACCAACCCCTTCCACTTATATAGATGTTTGTCATGGGCTCAACACATGAGGCCAACTAGGATTCTTTGGCCCATAGTTACTCGGCCCAGATCCAAGTTCAAGTCAGATCACAACCAACCTGTGAAGTCGGATTCAGCCTTGTAGGTTCCTTCCCTTAAGTGTGCAACCCCTTAGGTTCAAGTCGACTTGGTTGCAGGTCGTCTCACATCCGATCTGCTTAGTTCGCGGTGGCATCTAACAAAACGTGTCAACCTCCAAGTTGACGATAAATAAGATTTGACGTACCTATGCAACGTCACAATTCTCTTCCTTTTGCCACACAATATGTGTTGTTGGGCTCAAGGCAAACCCGTAATCCTTGTTCCAGCCCGGCCTCTTTCTTGTCCTATGATGCAGACTTACAAACTGGATTATCTCTTAATCCTTATCCCATGGCCATGCTTTATTCAATTCGGATCACACATGAGCCTAGAGCATATCTCTCCAAGTCTAAGGGGTAAACCCCTTCTTGCTTGACGATGTGTTGTGACATTGGTCTGGACAAGCTTGAAACCTACCTTTGTAATTACCTTGTTATGGAGTAGCGTTTGATCGGTCCAAAATAGTTCGATCACCATCTTGAGTCCATGCGCCGACCTAAGGTCTAAGACATAGAATGATACTTTGTACTAGTGACTAACAAATGACCTATCATTCTGTCTCGTGGTTGGGTCTGTCCGACTTGACATCCATCTAAGCTGGCTCCTAGTCTCCCGTAGCCGACCTCTGATCCAATGAGGTCCGTGCAAACCGGCTAGCATCAAATGCTACATGGGTAGTGAGACTAAGCCATCCATCATGTTCTATGCCGGTCTAGTTTGATGTGAGTCCACACATCACTTCCTGAACAGGGGCTATTTAGAACTTACCATACAATGTAAGATCTCACAAACAAGTCACATACTTGTCGGCATGTATCATTGATATCATACAAGGACATATCATCACATGTGATTGCTCCCAGGGCATATCTCCAACAGGTTAGGGGTGGATCTGAGGTGGAGGGAGGTGTCCGATGCAGAGTTGAGGATGACCTTGTCCGTCCCAAAGGAGGAAAGCGAATGACCAAGCGTGGAGATCGAGGCTGGCGCGGCCACCGGCATCAGATCCAGCATTGAGCGAGCACCGCCGACTCGAGGATCTGTCTCTGCCCCACGGAAAAGGAACCAAGGTTCCCGGCGGAGGCACACCGACATGAACAACGACCGGGGGGGGGGGGGGGGGGGGGAGCTTGTGGAGGGGCGGCGCTGGAGCGGAGTGGTCGCCCGTGCAGTTGCCTCACCCTGGCCACTCCAATGGAAACATTTTTCGTGAGAATTCCAAATTGGCACCACACTTTGCTGCACTTGAGATAATTTTGTCACATTTTGCTCTGTTTGTGACATTGTGGACCAATTTGCATGAAAAGAATCATGCGAGAAAAGTGTGGTTGCAAACCAAACAATGGGCTAACCCAGATCAAATTTGCCTAACGCGTGACATGGCAAGCTTAGTATACCAAGCAAATACACCCTAACACCACAACCCTAGACAGGGACATCCAATCAGTTTCCCGGAATGAATATATCAGCTCTCCCGCTATCGTTCAATAAAATCAGTTTCCCGGATATGCATGCCGCGTCGAGGATGTGGCTCGGCATCTCACATCACTGCCTCTTTCTGCCGATGCCTTGTCCTCCATAACTCCAGATTGGTCGCGTGGCGCTTTGTTAATCGGCAAAGCAATAAGGCAGCGATCACAGTTCGCATCATGATCCTCGAAAGATGATAGATAGATATGTGCTACTCCGATATACCAAATTCCGGCTATGTGAATCACTCAGTAAAGAAGATGCATATGTGCAGATTATTAGTCGTCCCCCTTTCCGTCTCTGGATGCGAAATGATCGGCGCAAGGAATCAAATCTAGCACCCACGCACTCACTCAGCAGCAGCGTTCGGCGGCAGGAGAAGACCATTTTCTTCCGCCTCCGATCGACTGTCGCCAGCTAACCGGAAAGCCTCTGAAAGTGCAGCATGACAAGTACAGCACGGCCACACTCTTTTATTCCAGAGTAGAGTCTCGGTTGGTTAGTTCCGTCTGCCGACTGTTCCGCGTTATCTGAGCAGTGGCACGCCGATGGTTGGCTGATGGGTGTTGGTTCCGTTTCGGGCAAGTGGTCAACGGGCCTTTCCTGTGCATGCACTTGTTTTTGCTTTCTATCTAGACCAACCAAATTCTGTTGCCGGCCTAATAATCATATACTCCCCCGTTCCTAAATATTTGTCTTTATAGACATTTTAAATTAACTACTGCATATGGATGTATGTAGACATATTTTAGAGTGTAGATTCACTCACTTTGCTCCGTATGTAGTCACTTGTTGAATCTCTAGAAAGACAAATATTTAGTAACGGAGGGAGTATACAATAATGCAATCTGGTTGTTAGTGAGTGCTTGTATGCATATTTGGCAGAAGAATAATTGTTCTATTTTCGGGGGGTTTTAGTGAATGATCACTGCCAGTTACCTGTGTTGCAAATGGCTTAGCACTAGCGTGGGTAAGATTGTTCGTGCTCTCACACCCATGCATGCACTCTCTTTTTTTTTCGGGTGCATGCACTCGTATGTGTGTTTACATGCACGCACACGTAAGTGACGCCGACGAGCCCCCGCTCTTTCCTAGCGTGTCCTGGTAGTGGTAGGTTTGTATATCTTCAAAGCGTTCAATAGTCAATGCCCAACTCTACTAGCGTGGATGCAAGCCAAAGATTGCATGCCATGCAAGTAAACGCTTTTAACCCTCTTCTTCTACTACCGCGCATGCATGGGCCTAACTGGCTGACCCGCTGTGTGCCATTATGCCCACTACAGTGACGCTACAGTGATCTGCACGATGACTTTTTTTTTCCCGGGGAATCTACAAGATGGCTTGACTTTCTGTTCTTTTAGCCTCGGTTTCATGGATACATCCCATTCGTCGGCAGGCAGACATGTTTTGCATATGTCTTCTTCCAAAGCTTTGCATCCGGAGTTGCGTGGAAGATAAGATCTAAGCAAATGGAATGGATTTCGCTTTCTGAAACCTACAAAAACAGCCTAGTGATGCAGGGCACGAGCATCAGGTGCTGTTGGCGTCATCGTCCTGTGAAAGCTCGGCACTACGCGTGGGCGGGATGGGTGCTACGTGCTGCCGAGAAACTGTGGCTTGGCGAGAGCTCGGTCGATCGGTGCGCGCGCTGAATGGCGATCTCTTTCGATCCGGCCGGAAAGGCGAGGCGTGGAAAATGCAGGGAAAGATGGTGGATGAGCACGGGGGGGGAATGAAACGACCGGTGCAGCATGCAAAAGGCGCCGCCGACGACGGAAAGGGTGGAGCACAAAGGCGGGCGGGATTCTCGGTTAACCTCGTTGCTCCTGGGTGGTGATCACCAGATCACCCTCACACCATGGTGTCTCATCCCATCCAAGAGGGGCCCTCCAGCACAAACTGTTTTTCCTTGGTTGCGTTCTTGTCGGCGATTTTTTTCTCTCCTTTTCTCTTGTTGAAGGGTAGGGCCCATGATTAGGAAAGTGTGTATTCATATTTTAAGATTGATTTACATTTTTTTTACCTTCTAGTTTGATGTTTTTTGTGAGAAAACTTCCGATTTATTTATTTTCAATCATGACGAAACAACGAACGTCATAAATGATTGAAATTACATCCAGATTCGTGGACCACCTAGCGGCGACTAAAAGCATTAAAGCGAGCCGAAGGCGCGCCTCCGTCATTGCCCCTCTTTCATCAGAACAGGGCAAAACTTGTTGTAGTAGACAGTCAGGAAGTCTTCGTACTAAGACCTTATGAGACCAGCACAACAGAACAACAACCGTCACCGATCAATAGTAGTGTAGATCGGAATGATCTAACCTGAAGACACACGAACGTAGCCGAACTACGACCAGATCCGAGCAAATCCATCAATGATAGATCGACCGGGGACACATCTCCGCACGCCCACCAACGATGCTATGCACACCACCAAGACGAGGGCTAGATGGGGAGAACTTTATTTCATCTTTAGGGAGCCGCCGCCGTCTCGTCTTTCTGAAAAGGACACAGACCCTGACAAAACTCGAAGCAACATTTAGCAAACAAAACCCATTCTTATTCAATTTACTGAAACTTGTGGTGAAGATTACCCCTTTTATTTTTTTCTTGATTTTTCTGTTGACCGAGCATGCCACGTCTACGGGTAATTTATTATTATTTTTGTAGGGAGGGAAATTTATTATTTGTTTTGTTTGCTTCGGTTTTGGAGGCTATAACCGAATAAGGTAGCCGTGTGTCCGCCTGTACATCGAACCGCACCGCACACCACCACAGCCTAACTGGTCTGATTTCGGCGGCACACACGGCCACCCTGGGCAGTTCGGTGCAAGGTCAGACGCAGCTAGCTAGTTTGGTTGGAGTCTCCAAAAACCAAAGCAAACGGAAAAAATATATAAAAAATCGCAAACATGGCATGCAGAGTTAGTACAAAAACCAAAAGAGGGGTAATTTATGTCACAAGTTTCGCTAAATTGATTAAATTCAAGAATTTCTGCTAAATGGGGTAAAAATGGTCATAAATGTGCAACTAGGGTGTAAAAAATTGAATTCAATCAAATTTTAAAGGCTAAAATTTTCAAACAACCTGGATAATACTAGGGTGTAAATTGTATTGCCATTATACTTGATTATAGCACCATATTACACTAATTGTATAATACTATATGAAAGTTATAACCCAAAGTTGAACATAACATGGATTCATATAATTAATCATGACTTTAAATTTTTCAACTGATAAAAGTACTAATTTTTCTATTTCCATTCTGCGAAAAGAGTTAATATTCTTTTGACATATCAAAGTGGCAAAAAAATACAGAGGACAGGAAACAACAAAATAATGAGAAAGTGCTTCCGAACTATAGGATAACTTCTCGGTCCTTGATGCTTTGAGAATGAGTGATGATATCCTCACCTGAAAATTGCAAGAAAAATCCCTTTTGTTGAATATAAAGAGCACGAATTTAGGGAATCCAAATGATCTGAGCCATCCAACCACCTATATTTAATGTCTCACGCTGCTTCAATGATGTATCCATGATCATCACATTATTAATAATTTGTAAACATGTTAATTGCATTAATCGTAATTTTGAAACGCCATAAATTACATTAAACCCAATTAGTAATCTTGAAATCAACATTAATTATGGATAATCTTGGAAATAATATTATTGTCGAACTAGACGTGCGTGCCCCTACATCAAAATAATTCCATTTTGTTGAACATAAAATTGCGCACGAGTTGAGTCCAAATAATCTGAGCCATCCAATCACCTATATCCAACATCTCGCGTTGCTCTAATAATGAATCCATCACATCATCAATAATTTAGAAACATGTTAGTTGCACTATTCATAATTTGGAAATGACATTAATTTCATTAATCATACTTTGAAAATAACATTAATTGCACTAAACATAATTATTGAAAACAACATCAATTGCGGTTAATTCTGAAAATAGTATTACTGTCAAGCGGGGACATACGTGCATGTACACGATTAGATTACTAGTGTGAGGAGGGTCCAATTTTAACAGTGGGAGAAATATGATTGCCCGCATTACGCCCAACCAGGCCCGCATGGGGCCAGTTTGGTTACCCGTGTTTACTTTTTGGCCTGCATCGCACGATGTTTAAAGCACCTCGCAGCCAAGCCCGCTAAGAACGTCCAAATCGGCATTTTTTTCATGGCCAGGCCCACGAGATGCACGTGGGTGGCAGCGGCTGCACGCGAGGAGCCACGCTCGAGAAGTCGTGTTGTTTTCCGAAGTGCCGACAATAATTACCCTCACATTCCCTCACCGCTCTCTCCCCCCTCTCTCCACTCTCCCACTCTCACATCGGTGACGACGATCAGTGGATCGGGGAACAACAAGGCGACCACCGTCCTCCATCGCCGGCATCAACAACATCACCCGCAACACTTGGGCAATGGCGGTAAGCGCTATTTTCACCTCCTCACTTACTATTTCGCATTCCATCCGCATTTAGATTCGGACCACGTAATCCATTCGCATTCTAGGGAAACTGGAAATCAGGATAAAAAGCCATAGGATTGATCAGAACTTCTTCATGAGTATTAACTAGCGATGGATTTTGGCTTCACATCTGAATTGAGTAAAAGGGGAATGGCGATTGGGGGTTAACCTTACACAGTAGCTTCAAACCCTAGCCCCGGCGACCCTGGAGGCGCTTGGAGCGGCAGGGACCCTTGCCCTTGTTGTTGTCCTCCGGCTGGACCATAGCATGCATCGGCTCGTAGTTCTCGTCGTTGTCCTCGCCATCATCCAAATCGATTGGCAAAGTATGGTGGCCTGGCTCCGGCACCCTAGTCACAACCTCCGTCGCTTCTTCTTCCTCCTCTGGCTCCAAGTGGTGACCTTCGGTGCCGCCAAAGTCCTAATCCAGAAAGCTGTGGCATGTTGGTCTTGAGGAGCCATGTACTCCATGTACTTGGCCCACCTTGCTCTCTATCTACCATTGCCAGAGTCCTCCTGATTCATGGCCAAGCGCAGGATGTCGACTGACATAGCCCCTTCACTGGGTCAGGAATCAGTGTCTTCAACTCCTCCGCCATCGCCTTCCTATACATGTCTTCAATGTTGCTGAAGTTCGAGCACACTTCCATGGTGTTCTCAAACTTGGTGTGATCACCAAGCGAGCATCCAAGGAAGAAAGCTCTTCATCCAATGCCACAAGGGAAGGGGTTGGGGTTGGAGTTCATGGCGATGGATAGGTGGAAAAAGAGTGTGAGACAGAGAGGGTTAACTTAGTGGGTGGTGGGTAAGTAGTGAGCGTCATGCTGGGTAAATATAGGGGCTTTGGACAATAGGTTTTTAATGTCGATCAACCTTTGAACTTTGTGCTCTTCATAACGCAGATCTTTGTGTTATTCAGAACGTAGATCGAGACAAAGAACAAGAGCAAGGAGGTGGTGCCACCCATGGACAAGAGAAAGGATGTGGTGCCACACACGACCGAGGAGGTGCCACCCACTTGTTGGGGAACGAAGTAATTTCAAAATTTTCCTACGCACACGCAAGATCATGGTGATGCATAGCAACGAGAGGGGAGAGTGTCATCTACGTACCCTCGTAGACTATAAGTGGAAGCTTTATGACAATGCGGTTGATGTAGTCATACGTCTTCATGATCCGACCGATTCAAGTATCGAACGCATGGCACCTCCGAGTTCTGCACACGTTCAGCTCGGCGACGTCCCACGAACTCACGATCCAGCAGAGCTTCGCGAGAGAGTTCCGTCAGCACGACGGCGTGATGGCGGTGTTGATGATGCTACTGACGCAGGGCTTTGCCTAAGCACCGCTACGATATTACCGAGGTGGATTATGGTGGAGGGGGGCACCGCACACGGATAAGAGAGATCAATGATCAACTTGTGTGTCCATGGGGTGCCCCCTCCCCCGTATATAAAGGAGTGGAGGAGGGGGAGGGCCGGCCCTCTACTATGGCGTGCCCTGGGGAGTCCTACTCCCACCGGGAGTAGGATTCCCCCCCCCCTTCCATGTAGTAGGAGTAGGAGAGAAGGAAAGGGAAAAGAGAAGAGAAGGAAGGAGGGGGCGCCGCCCCTCCCCTAGTCCAATTTGGACTAGGCCTTGGGGGGCGCGCAGCCTCCCCTCTCTCTTTCCCTTAAAGCCCAATAAGGCACATATACTCCCCGGCGAATTCCCATAACTCTCCGGTACTCCGATAAATACCCGAATCACTCGGAACCTTTCCGATGTCCGAATATAGTTGTCCAATATATCGATCTTTACGTCTCGACCATCTCGAGACTCCTCGCCATTTCCCCGATCACATCCGGGACTCCGAACTACCTTTGGTACATCAAAACACATAAACTCATAATACCGACCGTCACCGAACGTTAAGCGTGTGAACCCTACGGGTTCGAGAACTATGTAGACATGACCGAGACACGTTTCCGGTCAATAACCAATAGCGGAACCTGGATGCTCATATTGGCTCCCACATATTCTACGAAGATCTTTATCGGTCAAACCGCATAACAACATATGTTGTTCCCTTTGTCATCGGTATGTTACTTGCCCGAGATTCGATCGTCGGTATCCAATACCTAGCTCAATCTCGTTACCGGCAAGTCTCTTTACTCGCTCCGTAATGCATCATCCCGTAACTAACTCATTAGTCACATTGCTTGCAAGGCTTATAGTGATGTGCATTACAGAGAGGGCCCAAAGATACCTCTCCGACAATCGGAGTGACAAATCCTAATCTCGATCTATGCCAACTCAACAAGTACCATTGGAGACACCTGTAGAGCACCTTTATAATCACCCTACATTGTGATGTTTGGTAGCACACAAAGTGTTCCTCCGGTAATCGGGAGTTGCATAGTCTCATAGTCATAGGAACATGTATAAGTCATGAAGAAAGCAATAGCAGTAAACTAAAACGATCAAGTGCTAAGCTAACGGAATGGGTCAAGTCAATCACATCATTCTCTAATGATGTGATCCCGTTAATCAAATGACAACTTATGTCTATGGCTAGGAAACTTAACCATCTTTGATTCAACGAGCTAGTCAAGTAGAGGCATACTAGTGACACTATGTTTGTCTATGTATTCACACATGTATCAAGTTTCAGGTTAATACAATTCTAGCATGAATAATAAACATTTATCATTAAATAAGGAAATAAATAATAACTTTATTATTGCCTCTAGGGCATATTTCCTTCAGTCTCCCACTTGCACTAGAGTCAATAATCTAGTTCACATCGCCATGTGATTCAACACCAATACATCACCATGTGAGTAACACCCATAGTTCACATCGTCATGTGACCAACACCCAAAGGGTTTACTAGAGTCAATAATCTAGTTCACATCGCTATGTGATTAACACCCAAAGAGTACTAAGGTGTGATCATGTTTTGCTTATGAGAGAAGTTTAGTCAACGGGTCTGCCAAATTTAGATCCGTAAGCATTTTGCAAATTTCTATGTCTACAATGCTCTGTACGGAGCTACTCTAGCTAATTGCTCCCACTTTTAATATGTATCCAGATTGAGACTTAGAGTCATCTAGATCAGTGTCAAAACTTGCATTGACGTAACCCTTTACGACGAACCTTTTGTCACCTCCATAATCGAGAAACATATCCTTATTCCACTAAGGATAACTTTGACCAATGTCCAGTGATCTACTCCTAGATCACTATTGTACTCCCTTGCCAAACTCAGGGCAGGGTATACAATAGGTTTGGTCCATAGCATGGCATACTTTATAGAACCTATGACTGAGGCATAGGGAATGACTTTCATTCTATTTCTATTTTCTACTGTGGTCGGGATTTGGATCTTACTCAATTTGACACCTTTGCAACACAGACAAGAACTCTTTCTTTGACTATTCCATTTTGAACTACTTCAAAATCTTGTCAAGGTATGTACTCATTGAAAATCTTATCAAGCGTCTTGATCTATCTCAATAGATCTTGATGCTCAATATGTAAGTAGCCTTACCGAGGTCTTTCTTTGAAAAACCCCTTTCAAATACTCTTTACGCTTTCCAGAAAATTCTACATTATTTTCGATCAACAATATGTCATTCACATATATTATCAGAAATGCTGTACTGCCCCCACTCACTTTCTTATAAATACAGGCTTCACCGCAAGTCTGTATAAAACTATATGCTTTGATCAACTCATCAAAGCGTATATTCCAACTCCGAGATGCTTGCACCAGTTCATAGATGGATCACTGGAGCTTGCACATTTTCTTAGCACCTTTAGGATCGACAAAACCTTCTGGTTGCATCATATACAACTCTTCTTTAAGAAATCCATTAAGGAATGTAGTTTTGATATCCATTTGCCAGATTTCATAAAATGTGGCAATTTGCTAACATGATTCAGACAGACTTAAGCATCGCTATGAGTGAGAAAATCTCATTGTAGTCAACACCTTGAACTTTGTCAAAAACCTTTTTTCGACAAGTCTAGCTTTGTAGATAGTAACACTACTATCATCGTCTGTCTTCCTCTTGAAGATCCATTAATTTTCTATGGCTTGCCGATCATCGGGCAAGTCAACCAAAGTCCACACTTTGTTCTCATACATGGATCTCATCTCAGATTTCATGGCCTCAAGCCATTTCGCGGAATCTGGGCTCATCATCGCTTCCTCATAGGTCGTAGGTTCGTCATGCTCAAGTAACATGAACTCCAGAACAGGATTACCATACCACTCTGGTGCGGAACGTACTCTGGTTGACCTACGAGGTTCGGTAGTAACTTGATCCGAAGCTTCATGATCATCATCATTAACTTCCTCAGTAATTGGTGTAGGCATCACTGGAACTAATTTCTGTGATGAACTACTTTCCAATTCAGGAGAAGGTACAATTACCTTATCAAGTTCTAATTTCCTCCCACTCACTTCTTTCAAGAGAAACTCCTTCTCTAGAAAGGATCCATTTTTAGCAACGAATATCTTGCCTACGGATCTATGATAGAAGGTGTACCCAATAGTTACTTTTGGGTATCCTATGAAGACGCACTTCCCCGATTTGGGTTTGAGCTTATCAAAATGAAACTTTTTCACATAAGCATCGCAACCCCAAACTTTAAGAAACGACAGCTTAGGTTCCTAGCCAAACCATAGTTCATATGGTGATGTCTCAACGGATTAGACGGCGCCCTATTTAACGTGAATGTAGCTGTCTCTAATGCATAACCCCAAAAATATAGCGGTAAATCGGTAGGAGACATCATAGATCGCACCATATCTATTAAAGTACGATTACGACGTTCAAACACACCATTCTGCTGTGGTGTTCCAGGTGGCATGAATTTGTGAAACTATTCCACATTGTTTAAATTAAAGACCAAACTCGTAACTCAAATATTTGTCTCCGCGATCAAATCGTAGAAACTTTATTTTCTTGTTACGATGATTTTCCACTTCACTCTGAAATTCTTTGAAGTTTTCAAATGTTTTAGACTTATGTTTCATCAAGTAGATATACCCAATCTGCTCAAATCATCTGTGAAGGTCAAAAAATAACGATACCCGCCGCGAGCCTCAGCACTCATCGAACCGCATACATCAGTATGTATTACTTCCAATAAGTCAGTTGCTCGCTGCATTGTTCTGGAGAACGAAGTCTTAGTCATCTTGCCCATGAGGCATGGTTCGCAAGCATCAAGTGATTCATCATCAAGTGATTCCAAAAGCCCATCAGCATGGAGTTTCTTCATGCGCTTTACACCAATATGACCTAAACGGCAGTGCCACAAATATGTTGCACTATCATTATCAACTTTGCATCTGTTGGCATCACTATTATGAATATGTGTATTACTAGGATCGAGATTCAGTAAACCATTTACATTGGATGTATGACCATAGAAGGTTTTATTCATGTAAACAGAACAACAATTATTCTCTAACTTAAATGAATAACCGCATCGCAATAAACATGACCAAATCATATTCATGCTCAACGCAAACACCAAATAACATTTATTTAGGTCCAACATCAATCCCGAAGGTATAGGGAGTGTGCGATGATGATCATATCAATCTTGGAACCACTTCCAATACACATCGTCACTTCACCCTTAACTAGTCTATGTTCATTATGCAACTCCCGTTTCGAGTTACTACTCTTAGCAACTGAACTAGTATCAAATACCGAGGGGTTACTATGAACACTAGTAAAGTACACATCAATAATCTGTATATCAAATATAACTTTGTTTACTTTGCCATCCTTCTTACCCGCCAAATGTTTGGGGTAGTTCCGCTTCCAGTGACCATTCCTTTGCAGTAGAAGCACTCAGTTCCAGGCTTGGGTCTAGCTTTGGGCTTCTTCATTGGAGCTGCAACTTGCTTGCTATTCTTCTTGAAGTTCCCCTTCTTCCCTTTGCCCTTTTCTTGAAACTAGTGATCTTGTCAACCATCAACACTTGATGCTTTTATTGATTTCTACCTTCGTCAATTTCAGCATCACGAAGAGCTTGGGAATCGTTTCAGTTATCCCTTGCATATTATAGTTCATCACAAAGTTCTAGTAACTTGGTGATAGTGACTAGAGAACTCTGTCAATCACTATCTTATCTGGAAGATTAACTCCCAGTTGATTCAAGTGATTGTAGTACTCAGACATTCTGAGCACATGCTCACTAGCTGAGCTATTCTCCTCCATCTTGTAGGCAAAGTACTTGTCAAAGGTCTCATACCTTTCAACACGGGAATGAGTATGAAATACCAACTTCAACTCTTGGAACATCTTATATGCTCCGTTGCGCTCAGAACAATTTTTGAAGTCCCGGTTCTAAGCCGTAAAGCATGGTGCACTAAACTATCAAGTAGTTGTCATACCGAGCTTTGTTAAACGTTCATAACGTCTGCATCTGCTCCTGCAATAGGTCTGTCACCTAGCGGTGCATCAAGGACATAATTCTTCTATGCAGCAATGAGGATAATCCTCAGATCACGGATCCAATCTGCATCATTGCTACTAACATCTTTCAACATAGTTTTTCTCTAGGAACATATCAAAATAAACATAGGGAAGCAACAACGCGAGCTATTAATCTACAGCATAATTTGCAAAATACTATCAGGACTAAGTTCATGATAAATTGAAGTTCAATTAATCATATTACTTAAGAACTCCAACTTAGATAGACATTCCTCTAATCATCTAAGTGATCACGTGATCCATATGAACTAAACCATGTCCGATCATCATGTGAGATGGAGTAGTTTTCAATGGTGAACATCACTATGTTGATCATATCTACTATATGATTCACGCTCGACCTTTCGGTCTCCAGTGTTCCGAGGCCATATCTGCATATGCTAGGCTCGTCAAGTTTAACCTGAGTATTCTGCGTGTGCAAAACTGTCTTACATCCGTTGTATTTGAACATAGAGCTTATCACACCCGATCATGACGTGGTGTCTCAGCACGAAGAACTGTCGCAACGGTGCATACACAGGGGGAACACTTATACCTTGAAATTTTAGTAAGGGATCATCTTATAAAGCTACCGTCTTACTGAGCAAAGTAAGATGCATAAAAGATAAACATCATATGCAATCAAAATATGTGACATGATATGGCCATGATCATCTTGCGCCTTTGATCTCCATCTCCAAAGTACCGTCATAATCTCTATCGTCACCGGCATGACACCATGATTTCCATCATCCTGATCTCTATCACCGTGTCGTCACATGGTCATCTTGCCAACTATTGCTCTTGCAACTATTGCTATCGCATAGCGATAAAGTAAAGCAAATATTTGGCGCTTGCATCTTATGCAATAAAGAGAAAACCATAAGGCTACTGCTAGTTGCCGATAACTTTAACAAAACATGATCATCCCATACAACAATTTATATCTCATCACGTGTTGACCATATCACGTCACAACATGCCCTGCAAAAACAAGTTAGACGTCAGCTACTTTGTTGTTGCAAGTTTTACGTGGCTGCTATGGGCTGAGCAAGAACTGTTCTTACCTATGCATCAAAACCACTACGATATTTTGTCAGGTTAGTGCTGTTTTAACCTTCGCAAGGACCGGGCGTAGCCACACTCGGTTCAACTAAAGTTGGAGAAACTGACACCCGCCAGCCACCTGTGTGCAAACCACGTCGATAGAACCAGTCTCGCGTAAGCGTACGCGTAATGTCGGTCCAGGCCGCTTCATCCAACAATACCGCCGAACCAAAGTATGACATGCTGGTAAGCAGTATGACTTGTATCGCCCACAACTCACTTGTATTCTACTCGTGCATATAGCATCTATGCATAAACCTGGCTCGGATGCCACTGTTGGGGAACGTAGTAATTTCAAAATTTTCCTACACACACGCATGATCATGGTGATGCATAGCAACGAGAGGGGAGAGTGTCGTATACGTACCCTCGTAGACTGTAAGCGGAAGCGTTATGACAACGCGGTTGATGTAGTCATACATCTTTACGATCCGACCGATCCAAGTACCGAATGCATGGCACCTTCGAGTTCTGCACACGTTCAGCTCAGCTCGGCGACATCCCACGAACTCACGATCCAGCAGAGCTTCACAGTAGAGTTCCGTCAGCACGACGGCGTGTTGACGGTGTTGATGATGCTACCGACGCAGGGCTTCGCCTAAGCACCGCTACGATATTACCGAGGTGGATTATGGTGGAGGGGGGCACCGCACACGGCTAAGAGAGATCAATGATCAACTTGTGTGTCCATGGGGGCCCCCCTCCCCCGTATATAAAGGAGTGGAGGAGGGGGAGGGCCGGCCCTCTACTATGGCGCGCCCTGGGGAGTCCTACTCCCACCGGGAGTAGGATTCCCCCCTTCCATGTAGTAGGAGTAGGAGAGAAGGAAAGGGAAAAGAGAAGAGAAGGAAGGAGGGGGCGCCGCCCCTCCCCCTAGTCCAATTCGGACTAGGCCTTGGGGGAGGGGGCGCAGCCTCCCCTCTCTCTTTCCCTTAAAGCCCGATAAGGCCCATATACTCCCTGGCGAATTCCCGTAACTCTCCGGTACTCCGATAAATACCCGAATCACTCGGAACCTTTCCGATGTCCGAACATAGTCGTCCAATACATCGATCTTTATGTCTCGACCATTTCGAGACTCCTCGTCATGTCCCCGATCTCATCCAGGACTCCGAACTACCTTCGGTACATCAAAACACATAAACTCATAATACCGATCGTCACCGAATGTTAAGCGTGCGGACCCTACGGGTTCGAGAACTATGTAGACATGACCGAGACACGTTTCCTGTCAATAACCAATAGCGGAACCTGAATGCTCATATTACCTCCCACATATTCTATGAAGATAGTATCGGTCAAACCGCATAACAACATACGTTGTTCCCTTTGTCATCGGTATGTTACTTGCCCGAGATTCGATTGTCGGTATCCAGTACCTAGCTCAAGCTCGTTACCAGCAAGTCTCTTTACTCGTTCCGTAATGCATCATCCCGTAACTAACTCATTAGTCGCATTGCTTGCAAGGCTTATAGTAATGTGCATTACCGAGAGGGCCCAGAGATACCTCTCCGACAATCGGAGTGACAAATCCTAATCTCGATCTATATCAACTCAACAAGTACCATTGGAGACACCTCTAGAGCACCTTTATAATCACCCAGTTACGTTGTGACGTTTGGTAGCACACAAAGTGTTCCTCCGGTAATCGGGAGTTGCATAGTCTCATAGTCATAGGAACATGTATAAGTCATGAAGAAAGCAATATCAGTAAACTAAAACGATCAAGTGCTAAGCTAACGGAATGGGTCAAGTCAATCACATCATTCTCTAATGATGTGATCACTTTAATCAAATGAAAACTTATGTCTATGGCTAGGAAACTTAACCATCTTTGATTCAACGAGCTAGTCAAGTAGAGGCATACTAGTGACACTATGTTTGTCTATGTATTCACACATGTATCAAGTTTCCGGTTAATAAAATTCTAGCATGAATAATAAACATTTATCATGAAATAAGGAAATAAAAAATAACTTTATTATTGCCTCTAGGGCATATTTCCTTCACCAGTAACGATGACGTGGTGCTGGAGCAACACCCCAGCGGCAAGCGCTGGAACTATGGGCACTACCATGACGCGTATGGGCCAACTCACTTCCGCAAGGTCATCCTTAACCCAATGCTCGAGTGCATACCAATGCTCCTAGACTTCACGAAGCATTTCTCAGCCGTGTCGATGGAGTTCAAGCTGAAGGCTAACACTGTCTTCTCATGGAGGGTCACCGTCAAGCTGATGAACAACAGGGTCAACCTCGATCAAGGTTGAGCCACCTTCACCGCCGTCCATTAGATCAAGATCGGGTACATGGTTACCTTTAAGTTGCTGACTCCCGACACACTCAAGGTCATCATTTTCAACGATGCCAACATTGAAGTGGTGACCAAGTGTGGGAGGCATGGGGATGCCTTCCCGTGAACGTCTAGGAGAGCTCTGCTTCGGTTATAAGTGTAATGTCGTATTGGTTTGGTTCAAAACTGCTTATTTTAAGCTACATACTACCGTCTAAACTGTTAGGTTTAGTTTAGAACTATGTTTATATGCTATTTATTTGTGTGTCTCTGGTTTTTTCTGCCGGTCTAGTGTGCTGTTAATCTCACCACCTCGACGAGGAGTTTACCGGACAACATGCGGTTCATGTAACCAAACGCAATTGCTTGTGTTTCCGCCTAAACAAACGGGCAACCAAACAGCCTACCTTCTATTTCGCTCCAGGCAGACGAGGGTATGCAGGCACCAAACAAATGCAAATGTTGATTTTCGATAGTTTTCTGTTAGCTAGGCCCAAATTGGTGAAGCATGCAATGCAGGCAAAAAGTTGCCACGGGAACCAAACACACCCTAGCCTGCGGGCTCCGCCTGCAAGTGTGGGCGCGGTCAGAAAACAGGAGCAAAGATTAGACGAGGGATGGAAGCCAACACGTCGCGCCTCCAGCACGCTTGCCGCCTTTGGCCAGTGTCGCTTGGTCTCGTGCAAGTTTATGAAGTCAACGTAGGCACCTCGTTATCGACGGGAACGTCTTCTCCCACTGAATGCGCATCGCCGGAAATTTTGAAATAAATCCAGGAATAAATGCAAGAACCAGGACTTGAACCCTGGTGGGCTCGGGATACCACACTCCCTCTAACCATCCAACCACAAGTTGGCTCGCATTCGTTTGTTCACCTAATCAATCATCAATCATGCGCAACCAGGGCTTCGTACTTTATGTGGGTTGCACCAAAATTCGAGTTGGGCTGGTAGGAGACATTGGGCCACTTCAGAGTGGTGGGAGAGAGAGCAGCCACCGCCGCACTGAGCCCACCTAGTAACCACGTGTCGTGTCATCCTAACGTCACGCTGACGCAATGCGTGCTTTTTCATTTTCTCCTTTCGTTTATCTCACATTTTTTTCTCTTTTTTTCTTACCATTCTGTATATTTATAAATATTATAATTGTATATATTATAAAAGATTATATAAAAAATTGAAATTATTAATCATGTGCAAAGAAACCATGTGTGACATTTAAAAAATGTCACGTGTTAAAAGCAAATGTATGCGACATTTTAAAAAGTGTTCGCATAATTAAAAAATGAATATTACATTTTTAAAAATAAGCATGAGTTTCAGAAATGTGTTCGTGACAATGTATTCATAGTTCAAAAACATTGTTATTCAAAAAATGTTCTGTATTTGAAAAGTGAGTAACATATATTTGAAACAATGCTCAAAAACATGTTTTTGAAAATTTGTTAACCATGTATTTGAAAAATACTAAACATGTATTAAAAAATCTTCTTGATGCATAAACAAATCTACATTGTGTGTGGAAAAAAGATGATATGTGTTTGAACAAATGGAAAAGAAGGAAAGAAACAAAGAAAAAACAAAAGAAAACCAAAAGAAAAGCGAAACATAAAGAAAAGAAAAAATGAACTAATATAAACCGAAGAAAAATGAATAAACTCCCCCGAAAGCAGCAAAAATTGGGAAAAGGAAAAAAACCATGCTACAGTAACAGGCCTGCCCACATCGGCGACGCATCGCTCCGCGTGGGCGCGCCTATGTCTCGCATTCAGCAAGTCGAGCTTCTGACTCGCCGAAGTGCGCGCGAGCTTATGGGCCGGGCCAGTTTGTTGGAGGACACTGCCTCGTTTTTTCAATTTATTTTTCATATTTTTATTTCGATTTTTTATTTCATTCATGACTTTTGTTTATACTTCCCAATATTCTAAACATAAACTTCACATCATATTTTCAAACATGCTAATCATGCATTTCAAAATTGTTAAATTTGTATAGGAAAAATATTAATCATGTAAACAAATATTGAAATCTTTTGATCATGTATATGAAAAAAATTAATCAAGCATTTTAAAAATGTTAAATTTGTATAATAGAAATGTTGACAATGTAATAAACAAATGTTGAAATGTTTTGATTAGTTATATGAAAACATTAATCAAGCATTTCAAAAGTGTTGAAAAAATATTTCAAAAATATTAACCAAGCATTTGGAAATTTTAAATGTGTATAAAAAAATCTTGACCATGCATTAAGAAAATAATGAAAAAAAATTATCACTGTATATAATAATGTTAATCAAGCATTTGAAAAGAAATTGAACAAGTATTTTAAAAATGTAAATCAAGCATTCGGAAAATGTTAAATGTGTATAGAAAAAATGTTGATAATGCATTAGGAAAGATATTAATAAAACATTGGAAAATGTTAAATGTGCATAGAAAAATGTTAGAATATATTAAAAAGATTAATCACTTACTTGAAAAATGTTAATCAAGCATTTAATTTCTTTTAAAGTGTGTATACGAATAATGTTAACCATGTATTAAAAAATATTTATCTTGTATTTGAAAAATGTTAATCAAGCATTTGAAAAGTGTTAAATTTGTATAAAAAAACATTTGGCCATGTATCAAAAATGAATATTTTTATTGTGTATATAAAAATATTAATCAAACATTTCAGAAAATATAGAGCAGGTATTTGAAAAATATTGATTGGGCTTTGAAAAATGTTAAATATGTATTTGAAAAATATTGACCGTGTATTCAAAGAAGTTTTCAAAACATGTATTTAATAAAAAAGATCATTTATTTCAAAATGTTCAGTGTGTATAAAAAACGTTTAATATGTACACTAAAAATGTATATTATGTACCAAGAAAAACTACAGGAAATAAAACAAAAATGTAGAAAACCAAAAGAAAACCAAAAAACCAAGTAAAAGAAAAAAGATACAAAGAAACCCGTTCGTAAAAAAGAAAACTAGAGCATAATTAAGAAAACCGATGAAAAAACACAGAAAATCGTAGTATATCAAAGAAAAAAAACAAAGGAAAACGTGAAGAAATAAAGAGAATCAAAGAAAATTTGAAGAAAGCCCCCCTCCCCTGCGTCGCCCTCCTCTGGAGGCACGGGGGGAACCCTAGCCGTCGCACCTAGCGGTCACCTCCGGTGCCCTCCCTCGCGAAGCCGCCGCCGGAGGGCCGGCCGACGAAGCCGCGCAGGGCCCCAGGAAGGTGGTGGCGGGGCGAATCTGGCCTCTCGCGCTCCCCAACCCTCCCGCCCGCGCTCCACACAACTGCCCACTCTGCATCATAATGGTGCGTCCAAACGTCGTAACCGTACTTTATTAGATATGGTGCGATCTATGATGTCTCTTACTGTTTTACAACTATCGTTTTAGGGTTATGCATTAGAGACAGCCGCATTCATGTTAAATAGGGCACCGTCTAAATCCGTTGAGACGAAACCGTATGAACTATGGTTTGGCAAGAAACCTAAGCTGTCATTTCGTAAAGTTTGGGGTTGCGACACTTATGTCAAAAGGCTTCAGCCTGATAAGCTCGAACCCAAATCAAAGAAGTGTGCATCTTCATAGGATACCCTAAGGAAACAATTGGGTACACCTTCTACCACAGATCCAAAGGCAGGATCTTTGTTGCCATGAATGAAACATTTCTAGAGAAGAAGTTTCTCTCGAAATAAGTGAGTGGGAGGAAAGTAGAACTTGATGAGGTAATTATACCTTCTCTCAATTTGGAAAGTAGCACATCAGAGATATCTGTTCCCATGATGCCTACACCAACTAGAGAGGAAACTAATGATGATGATCATGAAACTTCAGATCAAGTTGGTACTGAACCTCGTAGGCGACCAGAGCACGATCCGCACGAGAGAGGTACGACAATCCTGTTCTAAAAGTCATGTTGTTGGACGGCAACGAACCTATGAACTATGAAGAAGCTATGATAAGCCCAGATTTAGATAAATGGCTTGAGGCCATGAAATCTAAGATAGGATCCATGTATGAGAACAGAGTATGGACTTTGGTGGACTTGTCCGATGATTGACAAGCCATAGAAAATAAATGGATCTTCAAAAAGAAGACTAACGCTGATGGTAATGTTACTATCTACAAAGCTCGACTTGTCGCAAAAGGTTTTCGACAAGTTCAAGGGGTTGACTACGATGAGACTTTCTCACCCATAGCAATGCTTAAGTCTGTCTGAATCATGTTAGCAATTGCCACATTTTTATGAAATCTGGCAAATGGACGTCAAAACTGTATTCCTTAATAGATTTTTAAAGAAGAGTTGTATATGATGCAAACAGAAGGTTTTGTCGATCCTAAAGGTGCTAACAAAGTGTTCAAGCTCCAGCGATCAATCTATGGACTGGTGCAAGCATCTCGGAGTTGGAATATACGCTTTGATGAGGTGATCAAAGCATATGGTTTTATACAGACTTACGGTGAAGCCTGTATTTACAAGAAAGTGAGTGGGAGCTTTGTAGCATTTCTGATAGTATATGTGGATGACATATTGTTGATTGGAAATGATTTACAATTTCTGGATAGCATAAAAGGATACTTGAATAAGAATTTTTCAATGAAAGACCTCAGTGAAGCTGCTTACATATTGGGCATCAAGATCTATAGGGGTAGATCAAGACGCTTAATAGGACTTTCACAAAGTATATACCTTGGCAAAATTCAAAATAGATCAGTCAAAGAAAAGGTTCTTGTCTATGTTGCAAGGTGTGAGGTTGAGTAAGACTCAGAACCCGACCATGGCAGAAGATAAACAGAATGAAAGTCATTCCCTATGCCTCAGGCATAGGTTCTATAAAGTATGCCATGCTGTGTACCAGACCTATTGTGTACCTTTCCATGAGTTTGGCAAGGGGGTACAATAGTGATCTAGGAGTAGATCACTGGACAGCGGTCAAAATTATCCTTAGGTACCTAAAGAGGACTAAGGAAATGTTTCTCGGTTATGGAGGTGATAAAGAGTTCGTCATAAAGGGTTACGTCGGTGCAAGCTTTGACAGTGATCCGGATGACTCTGAGTCTCAATCTTGATACATATAGAAAGTGGGAGCAATTATCTAGAGTAGCTCCGTGCAGAGCATTGTAGACATAGAAATTTGCAAAATACATACGGATCTGAATGTGGCAGACCCGTTGACTAAAACTCTCTCACAAGCAAAATATGATCACACCTTAGTACTCTTTGGGTGTTAATCACATGGTGATGTGAACTAGATTATTGACTCTAGTAAACTCTTTGGGTGTTAGTCACATGACAATGTGAAGTATGGGTATTAATCACATAGCGATGTGAACTAGATTATTGACTCTAGTGCAAGTGGGAGACTGATGGAAATATGCCCTAGAGGCAATAATAAAATGGTTATTATTATATTCCCTTGATCATGATAAAGGTTATGCTAGAATTGTATTGACCGGAAACTTAAATACATGTGTGGGTACATAAACAAATACAGTGTCCCTAGTGAGCCTCTACTAGACTAGTTTGTTGATCAAAGATGGTTATGATTTCCTAACCATAGACATGTGTTGTCATTTGATAACGGGATCACATCATTAGGAGAATGATGTGATGGAAAAGACCCACCCGTTATCTTAGCATAATGATCATTCAGTTTATTGCTATTGCTTTCTTCATGTCAAATACATATTCCTTCGACTATGAGATTATGCAACTCCCAAATACCAAAGGAATACCTTGTGTGCTATCAAACGTCACAACGTAAATAGGTGATCATAAAGATGCTCTATAGGTATCTCTGAAGGTGTTTGTTGAGTTGGCATAGATCGAGAGTAGGATTTGTCACTCTGAATATCGGAGAGGTATCTCTGGGCCCTCTCGGTAATACACATCATAAGCTTGCAAGCAAACGACTAAGGAATTTGTCACGAGGTGATGTATTACCGAACGATTAAAGAGACTTGCCAGTAACGAGATTGAACTAGGTATGAAGATGCCGATGATTGAATCTCGGGCGTGTAACATACCGATGGACAAAGGGAATTACGTATGTTGTCTTAACGGTTCGACCAAAAAAGGTCTTTGTAGAATATGTAGGAACCAATATGGGCATCTAGGTTCCGCTATTGGTTGTTGACTGGAGTCGGTGCAACAAACCCAGGGTCTGTTGCCCAGACTGTGCACAGGCATGGGAAAATGATTAAGCCACCAACCCAAGTCAGAGTACAAGAGACCAAGAGCATCGAAGGACCAGCATGCAGATCAAGAGGACAAAAGTCAAGCCAGAGAAGCAAGATACCACCAGGAGAAAAGCCTCCCTTGTCGGGCAGGCGAGCTCGACAAGGACGAGGCCACCCTCGGAAGGAGGCATCCATAGCGTCCGGGCAGAGCCTGCCGGGGCTCACGAAGGCAAAATCACATCACCAACTGCTCCGCCATGACCCACGTCGTCAATCAGTGCGGTGTCAAGCCGCAAAGTGACTTAGTGGCAGCCATTCGCTACATGATAGCTTTTCTCTACGGAAGACACCAACATATGACACCCGTCCTACGACGTGTCAAGCGAGCAGGCATGGAGCTGGCAAGATAGCCCGGCAAGGCTTGCCGGGAAACCAACGATGTGAAATTGAGCAGTGCATTTAATGCGCCCTATCAGCCTGCAGAGTTAGGCATGATAGCACTAATGCTATCTTATCAGTGCATAATGACTACTTTGCCATTGTGGTGACCCCTTAACCTATAAAAGGAGGCCCATGGCAACCGTAGAAAGGGTTAGAAGGGTTGAATACTCACACCCCCATATGCGTGCATCCACTACCGCCCTTGCCGGGCAAGTGTACTACGCTCCACCACCATCATTCCACCATCAATCCACCAAAGCAGGAGTAGGGTTTTATGCCTCACGGTGGCCCTAACCTGGGTAAAATTGCCTGCGTGATCTCTGCCGTGCTGCTCCATGCTCGTCTGCTCTTTGTGCAACACGACCTCCCCCTGCCGAACCAGCAAGGGGCCCTCTGGTCCCATAGGTGTCCGTGGTTTCCCATGACATCTTTGGCGCGCCAGGTAGGAGGATTGCTTGCACAAACTTGAAGGCGCGTGCAGCGCATCATCTTCATCACCGTCTCCACCTTCGACGACGCCATCGAGCATAGCGCCCAAGAAGAAAGTGGGTGCTTCGGCTCACCCATCCACCTCGAAGGCTCCGACGCCCATGGCCTCTAATGTTGTGGGGGACGTGGAGACACGCGAGGACATGGACGCTGCTGGGGACGTGGTCGGAGCGTGCGGCACCGTCACCACTTCCCCCGTGGCCGACACATGAGCGGGAGACATCGGAGGAGAACAACATCAGCAACACCCCAACGACCACGCTTCACAAGCTATGGGTGAGGGGGTTACTCCGTCTACACCCCCTCCACTCGCCGACAAGCATAGCCGTAGCAACGACGCTCGGTCCGGGGTGAATCACCGCCCTTCGACCGCCCCCACCACAGGAGCGGCCACGGCGCGCGCGCCTCCCCTGGGACAGGTCGACCAAGTTGCCGCTCCCGACGGAGCCGTGGCCCCTCGAGCGCCTTCGCCGCACCACCCTACCATCCAGGTGGCCGCCCCGCAGCGCGCGGTGCTGCCGTCGCTGGCACCGTCAGGAGCTGAGTGATGGTGTGATCGACTTCATCATCACCCATGCCAAGCACAGCCTCGGAGGCCATGGCGCGGGCTCAGCTGCTACTGAGATTCCCACCAGCGGCCGAGCAGATGGACGAATGGAAAGCCACCATCCAAAGTCTGCTCGGTTTTGCCGAAGTTGGGATTCGCAGCGGGCTGGCCCGCCACGGCCTCCCCAGGCGACGATGATGGCTCGTGCTGCTGGCCGTACAGAATGGGCCACCCCCACGGTGCAATCCCCGCCACGACAGCCAGCACGAGCGTAGCAGAATCAAGACCCTGACAACATCTCGATGGCCTCTTCTGACCCTCGAGCACGTCTAGGACGATGGTGAGCCCCAGAGGATAGGGGGGAGACACGCGCGTCGTTGTTGAGCAATGTCGTGACAACCCCCGCCGGACCGATGGGTGGATGTCGACGAACCCGTGCTCGGTACTGGAGGGTGCCTACCTTTCGAGGTTGGGTGCCCTGCCTTTACTCGTGAGATGCGACAAGTCTGTTGGCTGTCCGTTCGCACGTTCAAGCCAGAGATACCTGAGAAATACGATGGGAGGTTGAACCCTGCAGAGTTCCTGAGCATCTACACCATCGTTGTTCAGGCTGCTGGGGGAAGAGATGAGAAGGTGTTTGCCAATTACTTCCCTTTGGTTCTCAAGTCCAATGTGAGGTCTTGGCTGATGCACCTACCGGAGAACTCCATTTCGTCGTGGGCTGACCTGTGCCATGAGTTCATTGGCACCTTCACTAGCGGCCATCAAGAGCCAGGCCGACCCAGCAACCTGCAGCTTCTCCAGTAGAAGGAAGGAGAAACCCCCCGTAAGTATTTACAGAGATTCAACAAAGTTCATAGAAACATCCCAAATATCCATCCGACAGCTGTGATAGCTGCCTTCCAGTCCAATGTGCGCAACCACCAGATTCATTCCAAGATGAATGTGCGGTTGTCCAAGACTGTGAAGGAGCTCTACACCTTAGTGGATAAGTGTGCTCGGATGGAGGAGGGAAGGAAGTTGCCCAGAGAGGAAGATTGCACCAACATCGATTCAGAGGATGATGATGAATCAACCAGTCAGAAGAAGAACAAGAAGCGTAGTAAGAAGCGGAAGGACAAGGCAGTGATTACTGTTGAAGGATTAGGTACCCTTAGTACCAGCAAGAAGGTCAAGGCTGAGGCCCCCAGCAAGGAAGCTGCCGTGTGCGCTGACTGCCGGGATGGCGCACCTGCCGAGAAGGCCGGGAAGGGTGATGGGCCGTACTACAAGATTCATCAGACCAAAGGCCACGATCTTCATGAGTGTTATCAGGTTGAGCAGCTTCTTAAGAGATAGAGGGTAGAGTATGATAAGCGTGACAAGGAAAAAGGTCAGAATGTTGCTGGCGGTAAGGGCCGAGGCAGTGAAGTAAATCGCCCCGTCAAACCCTTTCGGAACCAAGGAAAGCCCGGCAGAGGTCGAGAGAAGGAAGTCTGTGATGATGAGAGTGATGGAGGGGATGAAGAGGAAACCACCGAGCAAGAGTCTCAGAAGGCCACTAACACCCTGTGCATTGATGGGGGGTGCATCTCTGCACACCTCTCACCGCCAGCTCAAGCGGTGGGCACGAGAAGTCAATGCTTGATATGTCTCCAACGTATCTACTTTTCCTAATGCTTTTCATCTTGTTTTGGACTCTAATTTGCATGACTTGAATGAAACTAACCCCGGACTGATGCTGTTTTTAGTAGAACTACCATGGTGTTGTTTTTGTGCAGAAATAAAAGTTTTTGGAATTGAACGAAACTTCGCGAGGAATTTTTATATACTATATAAGAATTTCTGGAGCCAAGACCTACCGGAGAGGGGCCCCGGGGTGGGCACAACCCACCAGGGCGCCCCCCCTCTCCTAGCGCGCCCAGGTCGGTTGTCCCCACCTGGTAGCCCCGCAGACCCTGAAACCGACGCTATAAAATCCTATTTTCCAGAAAAAAATCAGGGAGAAAGAATCATCGCGATCCATGAGACAGAGTCGCCGTCACCTCCTGTTCTTCATCGGGAGGCCAGATCTGGAGTCCGTTTGGGGCTCCGGAGAGGGGGATCTTTGTTCTTCGTCATCACCAACCCTTCTCCATCGCCAATTCCATGATGCTCCCCACTGGGAGTGAGTAATTCCTTCGTAGGCTTGCTAGTCGGTGAGGAGTTGGATGAGATTCATCATGTAATTGAGTTACTTTTGTTAGGGCTTGATCCCTAGTATCCACTATGTTCTAAGATTGATGTTGCTATGACATTGCCATGCCTAATGCTTGTCACTTTGGACCCGGGTGCCATGAACTCAGATCTGGATCATATATGTTATCATATTATATCCATGTTTTAGATCCGATCTCGCAAGTTATAGTCACCTACTACGCGTTATGATCCGGCAACCCCGGAGTGACAATAGTCGAGACCACTCACGGTGATGACCATAGTTTGAGGAGTTCATGTATTCACTATGTGTTAATGCTTTGTTCCGGTTCTCTATTAAAAGGAGGCCTTAATATCCCTTAGTTTCCAAGATGGAGCCCGCTGCCACGGGAGGGTAGGACAAAAGATGTCATGCAAGTTCTTTCCATAAGCACGTATGACTATTTACGGAATACATGCCTATATTATATTGATGAACTGGAGCTAGTGTCGTATCGCCCTTGGTTATAACTGTCTCATGATGAATATCATCCAACAATTCACCGATCCAATGCCTACAAATTTATCTTATATTGTTCTTGCTAAGTTACTACTACTATCTTCACTATTACACTTGCTACAAAATTACTGCTATCACTGTTACCGTTACCGTTGCTACTGTCACTACTATCGAAACTATCATATTACTTTTCTACTGATCACTTTGCTGCATATAATTAATCTACAGGTGTGGTTGAATTGACAACTCAGCTGCTAATACCTTCAAATATTCTTTGGCTCTCCTTGTGTCGAATCTATAAATTTGGGTTGAATACTCTACCCTCGAAAACTATTGCGATCTCCTATACTTGTGGGTTATCAATGCTGTGGAGCCAGCGCCAGAGGCCCAGAAGCGGCTCAAATGGTCCCGCACACCCGTCGTCTTTGATGAAGAGGATCATCCTAACTGTACCACTGCGGTAGGATGTTTGCCATTGCTGGCCTCTCCAACAATTCGCAACCTCAAGGTCACAAAAATGTTGGTGGACGGTGGGGCTGGGTTGAATCTGATTTCCCCGGCAGTTATTAGCAGGCTTCAGATAGCAGAAGAAGAGCTGGAGGTTACTGGCATGTTTCAAGGAGTTAATCCCGGCAGGAGTCATCCTAAGGGAAAGATCACGTTGCCAGTGACGTTTGGGGGAGAGCTGAACTACCACACTGAGAAGATTGTATTTGATGTGGCTGACCTCCCCCTGCCATACAATGGGATCCTTGGACACCCAGCCCTGGCTAAGTTCATGGCGGCATCCCACTATGCCTACAACACCTTGAAGATGCCTGGGCCTTTGGGGGTCATTACGATCCCATCAGATGAGAAGGATGCAATCATTTGCGTGGACAAGATGTACCGGGACGCAGTCACGGCAGAGGCAACAGCAGTGGCAGTTCCCGCCAAGGAGGACAGAGGAAAGAAGAAAGGGTGTAGGGACTTCGGCAAAGAGTCCAGGAAGCGTGCCCCCACCAAGTGCACGGCACCTGTTGACGACGTGCCGGAGTGTTCTGACAGCAAGAGATCCAAGTTCGCTACACCCCAAGTGAAGAAGGTCCCAGCAGCGCTGGCTGGCGTTGATGGTACTTTCACTCAGCGCCACCCTTGACAACAAATAGGAAAGCACGCTTGTTGCCTTGCTGCAGGCGAATATCGATGTGTTTGCCTAGCAACCATCTGATATCCCCGGTGTTCCCAGGAAGGTAATCGAGCACCACCTTACTGTCTGCCCACATGCCCGACCTGTCAAACAGAAAGTCCGGAAGCAGGCCTTAGAGAGGCAGCAATTCATTGCAAAGGAGATCAAGAAGCTTGAAGTAGCTGGTTTGGTCAGAGGGGTGTTGCACCCTACGTGGTTGGCAAATCTAGTGGTAGTCTGGAAGGATAACGGGAAGTGGAGGCTTTGTATAGATTTCACAGATCTTAACAAAGCTTGCCCGAAGGACCCGTTCCCCTTGCCGCGTATCGATTAGATTGTGGATTCCACTTCAGGTTGTGATTTGCTCTCCTTTCTGGATGCATATTCTGGGTATCATCAGATCTTCATGTTCAAGGAAGATAAAGAGAAGACATAGTTCATCACCCCATGTGGTACGTACTGTTTTGTCCGCATGCCGTTCGGATTAAAGAGTGCCGGGTCCACTTTTGCAAGGGTAGTCCAGATTGGTTTTGAGCCATAGTTGCACAGAAATATAAAAGCTTATATGGCCGATATTGTGGTCAAGACCAAGGATAGAGCCACCCTTATTCAGGATTTGGAGGAAACATTTGCTAATCTGCGCAAGATCAACTTGAAGCTCAACCAGGGAAGTGTGTGTTTGGCATCCCCTTTGGCAAGCTGCTTGGGTTCTTTGTGTCCCATAGAGGGATCAAAGCCAACTACGACAAAATCAAGACTATTGAGCAGATCCAACAACCAAGGGCAGTCAAGGACGTGAGGCATCTAACATGATGTGTTACCGCGCTAAGCAGATTCATCTCCAAGTCCACCGAGCGCACCCTGTCGTTCTTCAATATTTTGAAGACGGCAGAGCCCATGAAGTGGACTCTAGAAGTAGATGCAGCTTTGCAAGAGTTGAAGACCTACTTGTTCTCTATGCCTACCCTGATTGCTCCCAAACCACACGAGCCATTGTTGCTATACTTAGCGGCAACCAACCAAGTGGTTAGTGCATCCTTGGTGGCACAACGGGAAGTGGATGAAGCAGAAAGTGAGCAAGTATAGGTGGAGTCAGAGAAGGATCGAGACAACAATGAGCACAGCAGCAAGAGCAACCCCAAGGACACAACAAGGAAGAAAGTGGTGCAGTGCCTAGTGTACTTCGTCAGCTCCTTGTTACAGGGAGCTAGATCGAGGTACTCTGGCATGCAAAAGTTGATCTTTGGTCTCATCATGGCCTCAAGGAAACTGCACCACTACTTCCAAGCCCATGAGATCACGGTTGTCCCGTTGCAAAGGATACTCCGAAACCCTGAGGCTACCGGCAGAATAGTGGAGTGGGCTTTGGAGTTATCTAGTTTTGGTTTCAAGTTTGAGAGCACATCAACTATCCAAAGCAGGGCATTGGCAGAGTTTATTACAGAATGGATGCAAACCCCTGATGAGGAAGTGCCAAAGACAGTTATCCCCGGCAAGGAATCACCCCAAGAATGGATTTTGTATTTTGATGGTGTCTTTTCCCTGCAAGGTGCAGGGGCTGGCGTGCTTCTTGTTGCCTCCTCCGGGGAGCACTTGAAGTACGTCGTCCAGATGCATTTTGCCCGGGAAGAGGCAACCAACAATACAACAGAGTATGAAGGGTTCCTTGTCGGGCTCAGGATTGCAGCAGAATTGGGAATTAAGAAGTTGGTCAGTCAAGGAGATTCACAGCTTGTGATGAGACAAGTCAACAAGGATTATCAAAGTCCATTGATGGAGACATACCTCAAGGAAGTAAGGAGATTGGAGGAACTCTTTGACGGATTGCAAACAGAGCAGGTACCCCGTGCGAAAAACTGCATAGCTGATCATCTGTCAAAGTGTGTTGCGCAGAAGCTTACTGTGGAACCAGGGACTTCTGTTCTCCATCTCACTCAGCCCTCCGTGTCCCGAGCAACAATGGCCCAGAAAAGGAGAAAGTTGGGCACCGGTAAGCCTCTCCCGGTAGAGCCGTCTGCTCCTGGCAGAGACCCTGCCGGAAACAACTCCTCACAACCTGCCGGACCACACCCTCTAGCCAAGCCCATGCATCCCACCAACGAGGCATGTGCTACCGCAGCAGAGGAGGTGCCACTAGTCCTCGTTGCCGAGCTCCAGGCTCCAAATTGGGAAAGGCACATTGTCCACTTCCTCCAAACCGGAGAGCTTCCCGGCGACCAAGATGAGGCTGAAAGAGTAGCCCGGAGGGCCAGTATGTATAAGTTTGTCGATGACACTCTATACAGACGGAGGCCCAATGGTGTGAAATTGAAGTTCGACTACCGGGAAGGAGGAAAGGAACTGTTGGCAGAGATACACAAATGCATGTGCGGCTCCCACATTGGATCAAGGGCGTTAGTTGGGAAAGCATTCCGACAAGGATTCTATTGGCCCACAACCCTCGAAGATGCGGTCGAGCTACACTAAGTGTGAAGCTTACCAGTTCCATTCCAAGAAAACCCACCTGCCTGCCAAGCTCTTCAAACAATCCCTCTATCATGGCCATTTTTGGTCTGGGGGCTGGATATCCTCGGGCCCTTCCCCCGAGCGATCAGGGGCTTTGAATTCTTGCTCGTTGCCATCGACAAGTTGACAAAGTGGCCGGAAGTGACTGCCATGAGAAAGGTTCCTGCTCAGTCAGCTATCAGGTTCTTGAAAGAATTGGTGTGTCGTTTTGGAGTTCCAGCAAGGATCATTATTGACAACGACACCCAGTTCATGAGTCGCGCCTTCATGCAATATGTTCATGCCCGCAGATGCAAGAGCTCATTTGCCTCTGTTGCACACCCGGAGCAATGGACAACCTGAGAGGGTGAATGCTGAAGTGCTGCGAGGACTCTACACAAGAACCGTTGATACACTGCAGAAGAATGACAGGCGGTGGATCGAGGAGCTACCGGTAGTTCTCTGGTCCCTTAGAATGACACCAAACCGAGCTACCGGGCAGACTTCCTTCTCCCTGGTCTATGGGGCAGAAGCAGTATCCCCACGGAACTCATTTACGGGTCGCCTCGAGTGCTTGCCTACGACGAAGCAGCACAAGATCAGCACCGGCGTGACGATGCTGTGCTACTTGAGGAGAACCGTCTATGGGCTGCTACGCTTGCCGCACCCTACCAGCAAGCCCTGCGTTGCTAGCATAGCCACAGGGTTCATGCCCGGTGTTTTGAGGAAGGAAACCTTGTCCTTAGGCGCGTTCAGTCCGCCAAGGGTACAAACAAGTTGACGCCGAAGTGGGAGGGCCCTTACCCCAGGTAGTGCGAGTCACCAGACCTGGCGTAATCCGTCCGGAGTCCGGAGATGGCATTCAATTGCAAAACTCAAGGAATATTTGAGCATCTCTGCAAGTTCTACCCGTAAGGCGCGACTGTCGGGCCCTGCCTGGCAGCCACCCTTTTGTACAGGCCTTGCCTCAGCTGCATGTAACCCCTTGTACAAAGCCAGGGCGATGACCGTGTGCAATAGAAAATAAACGAAGTGCTGCCCCCCCGACCAAGTTGCATGCATGCATGAGCATTCCAAGAACACTGCATAAGCATTTCATGAGCATCTGCATATGCATATAGATAGGATTGCATCCTGCATTCATTCTCATCTGCATGAAGCTACACGTTCCTGCCGTGAACTTGGCTTCGACAAGGAGTTGGGAAGATGGCCCGGCAGTGCGATCCCCGGCACACCAAACAGATAAGTTCTACCTCTTGTCCATTAATGTTCTGTAAGTTATAACTTGTGCATGAGAAAACCTCGCCACACTTTTGAGACTTAGGTGCTCCCACCCTTGACTCGAACGTTGCTTCGGTCAGGATAGTCGCACTGGACTTTGGGAAAAGGAAGTTGGCGGGGGGCTGGTCCCTTTGTTTTTTTCCTGGTAGACGCAGTTCTCCGGCAGACAAAAAGGGTGCCGGCAGGATAGCTTGCTAGGGAAAACTCGTTTATTTACACTAAAGAGGCACCCCACCTATGCATGGACATATACATGCACGGGTTCCCGGCAAGGCTCATCTTTTTCATTAAAATGCTGATACAAGTACAAGCATTACAGAGCACAAACATGAATCGAGAGATTACATTATTTGAATTAAAATTTGGCAAGTGCCTACAGGTTTAAGATTGAAAAAAGATAAGTGCCTTGTAATCTCCTCTTTTTGTTTTTCCCTCCCTCAGGCACTGCGGTGGAAGGAGGAAAAGACGAGAAAAGGGCACCCAAGCAGGAGCCCATCCCGGTCCCGTCGCGACCCACCTTGCGCGGCCTGACAAGACCGGGAGTGGCGAGGCTACAAAGGTGGGGCACGGAGGACGGGGCGGCACCCTCTGGTCACCACCTCCAAAGCCAGCAAGAAGCCCCGGCTTGAGCATCAGTGGAGTCATCCACCAAAGCCCAGCTGGAAGACTGCTGGAGGGGAGGCGAAGGCTCCAAGAGAACATCCCTCCTTGGCTGTCACCCTCGGAGGCGGTGATGATGATGCCGGGGGGGAGGGGAAGAACGGAAAGATGAGGCGGCAGGTCGCCGGTTAGAGGCGAAGGCATCCACGCCATCGTATTCCGACCTAACCCCCTGCCACCCGCCTTCTCCGTCTTCCCTCATTTTCTCCTCATCACTGTTGCTTCCAAGAAGCGCCAAGACTCCAGTCCGGCACCTTCTCCGAAGAGACGGCAAGTGACCAAGACGGCTAATAACCCACAAGTATAGGGGATTGCAACAGTTTTTGAGGGTATAGTATTCAACCCAAATTTATAGATTCGACACAAGGGGAGCCAAAGAATATTTGAAGGTATTAGCAGCTGAGTTGTCAATTCAACCACACCTAGAGATTAATTATCTATAGCAAAGTGATCAGTAGCAAAGTAATATGATAGTTTTGATAGTAGTGACAACAATAATAGTAACGGTAACATTGATAGCAGTAGTTTTGTAGCAAGTGTAACAGTAACGATATCAGTAGTAACCTAGCAAGAACAATGTAAGATAAATTCGTAGGCATTGGATCGGTGACTTGTTGGATGATATTCATCATGAGACAGTTATAACCTAGGGTGATACAGCACTAGCTCCAGTTCGTCAATATAATGTAGGCATTTATTCCGTAAATAGTCATACGTGCTTATGGAAAGAACTTGCATGACATCTTTTGTCCTACCCTCCCGTGGCAACGGGGTCCTATTGGAAACTAAGGGATATTAAGGCCTCCTTTTAATAGAGAACCGGAACAAAGCATTAACACACGATGAATACATGAACTCCTCAAACTACGGTCATCACCGGGAGTGGTCCCGACTATTGTCACTCCGGCATTGCCGGATCATAACACGTAGTAGGTGACTATAACTTGCAAGATCGGATCTAGAACATGGATATAACGGTGATAACATAAATGGTTCAGATCTGAATTTATGGCACCCGGGTCCAAAGTGACAAGGATTAAGCATGGCAAAGTCATAGCAACTTCAATCTTAGAACATAGTGGATACTAGGGTTCAAGCCCTAACAAGCTAACGCGATTACATGATGAATCTCATCCAACTCCTCACCGACCAGCGAGCGTACCAAGGAATTACTCACTCCCGGTTGGGAGCATCATGAAATTGGCAATGGAGAAGGGTTGATGATGACGAAGAACAAAGGTCACCCTCTCCGGAGCCCCAAAGGGACTCCAGATCTAGCCTCCCGATGAAGAACAGGAGGTGACAGCGGCTCTGTCTCGTGGATTGCGATAATTCTTTCTCTCCTATTTTTTTCTGGAAAAATATGATTTTATAGCGTCAGTTTTAGGGTATGCGGGGCCACCAGGTGGGGAAAACCCACCTGGGCACGTCAAGAGGGGGGCGCACCCTGGTGGGTTGTGCCCACCCAGGTGCCCCCCTCCAGTGGACCTTGGTTCCAGAAATTCTTATTTATTGTATAAACAATCCTCGCAAAGTTTCGTTCCATTCTGAGAACTTTTATTTCTGCACAAAAAGAACACCACGGTAGTTCTGCTGAAAACAACGTTAGTCCGAGGTTAGTTTCATTCAAATTATGCAAATTAGAGTCCAAAACAAGAGGAAAAGCGTTAGGAAAAGTAGATACATTGGAGACGTATCAACTCCCCAAGCTTAAACCTTTGCTTGTCTCAATCAATTCAGTTGATAAACTGAAAGTGAAAAAGAAAAACTTTTACGAACTCGTTTGCTCTTGTTTGCATAAATAAGCTTAAATAGCACCCAGGTTTTCAGCCAACATTATAACTAACCATGCCGACAATTACTCTTAAAGATTATATTAAGTCATATCAATGACATAATCAGCTAGCGAGTAATAATAAGATATCTCACACAACAACGTGTTGTCAAAACAACCATAATATAATCTGACAATAGTGGTATCTCGCTAGCCCTTTCTGAGACCGCAAAACATAAATGCAGAGCGCCTCCAAAGTTCAAGCAGCGACTAAACATTGTAATTCATGGTAGAAAAGATCCAGTCATGATGCACCCGACATTAGCTACACACAATGCATAAGTCATGACAACAGTGGTCTTAGATTCTGGCGCTTGTTTTAGAAGGTGATGACACAACATAAAAGTAAATAGATAGTCCCTTCTCAGAGTGAAGCAGTGATTTGCAGAGGTGCCAGAGCTCAAGTTTTTTAGAATAGAGGTAAATGATATTTTGAGACATGCACCCTTCTCATTTACTTCACGACTATCAGTTATCAATATCTTCCATGCTTGTGGCGGTTCCCAAGCGATAAAAGTAAAGGTTTTGACTCCATTGGGAGTTTTTGTTTGATTATTTGTAAGCTTTTTCTGTTTGCAGTTTGGGACTGGGCATCCCTATTACCGCCCTTTTCTCGTGGGATGGCGAGTGAATAAACACTCGACCTGAGAATAACCCGCTTAGCATGGAAGATACCGACCACCTCCTGCCGTTCCATGAACGATCCAAGCACACAAAAAGGATATTTATTAGAAGTTTTTAGAGGTGGCACATGCAAATTTACTTAGGACGCCAGGGTAATACCGCATATAGGTAGGTATGGTGGACTCATTTGGAATAACTTTGGGTTCAAGGTTTTTGATGTACAAGCAGAATTCCCACTTAGTACAGGCGAGGGCTAGCAATTAGGTTGAGAAGCGGCTAACTAGAGAGCAACAACAGTCATGAACATGCATTATGCATAAGTAACATTGGACACTAGCATGAGTAGGATATGAACACCATGAACTTAAGTATCACAGAGGCTATGTTGGTTTTCATTCAACTACATGCATGAACATGTGCCAAGTCAAGCCACTCGAACATTCAGAGGAGGATACCGTATCATCATACTACATCACAATCATTTTAACGCAATGTTGATATCCAAGATAAATCATTATCCACTCGCAGCTATTTATGCATGGCATGAGAAACTATAATCTCTAATTGTCATTGCAAATATGTTTAATCACAATGGGCTGAATCATGGATACTAGGTTAAACATATTTACACAAAAAGAACTAGTCGAGTTCATACCCATTTCTCTCTGCCAAGGCCAGTTCATCGAATATCGTCATTATTGCCTTTCACTTGCACGACCGAACGATGTGAAAATAATAACAGTGCAAGAGTGCCGTGGACTAAGCTGGATTCTGCAAACATTTTATTCAATAGGAGAAGACAAGGTAAAATGAGCTCTTTATTAGATCAACAGTTATTCATATGAGAGCCACTCAACATTTTCATCGCGGTCTTCTCCTTGGTATGACTCGAACAAAAAGAAAAGAAATTCAGAGAAACACACTGAAATATTTTTGGAGTTTTTGGTTTTCTTGAGCAAGCAAATAAAAGAGAAAAGCAAAAACGAGAAAAACTATTTACACGGGAAAGCTCCCAACAAGCAAAAGAAGAACAAGGAAATCTTTTTGGGTTTTCTTTTAAGTATTACAACTAAGCATGCATAGAAAGTAAACTAACTACAACTAATTTTTTTTTTCTAAAGTTTTTCAAACACATAAGAAGGAAGTGAGAAAATAAAATTAAGCATGGATGATACAATGAAAAAGTGTGGACACCGACAAATGAAATAAGTGAACATGAATGTAATGTCGGTGGGAAACACGTACCCCCCCACGCTTAGGCTTTTGGCCTAAGTTGGTAATCAATCAGAAGCTTGGATAGTAGTTGGGGTACTGAGGAGCGGGCATCCACTGATCCCACTGCTAAGGCTCTTCCTCCTCCTCTGCAGCCTGGTCGTTTCGGTAGGCGATGATGTCCACAGGCACAATCCTATATCTGCCCCTAGCAACAGGATCAAACAAAGCAGGAGGAGGCAATGGAATAATATCACGAGTGTTAATGTTGAAAACCAGGTTATATGGAATAGGGATGTCAGGAGAATTGTTATCAGTTAAATGGTGGTGATCCATGGCTGCACGGTCTAGGTAAACCTTGGTCAGAGGGTAATCATGAAGGCGTATCTCAACATTGAAGTGAGCCGCAAAATGAGTAGCGAAAATCCCACCATGTATCTTACCCTTAGACTTATTGATGTGGATGTGACGTGCTACAATAGCTCCCAAGCTATAAGTGTTGTCGCCCTCTAATGCACGAGCAAAACAGTAAGGTCTGGTGAGCTGAGCGCACCCACCTTCTCTCTAGCAAGCAAGCTTTTTGCAATGAAAAGAGCAAAGCAATGAACAGCAGGAAAATGCAAGCCAACGGCTGTGATAGCAGACACCCCTCTCTCATCTCCTACTGTCAAGGTACGATAAAAGGCCTCAAACTCTGCTGGCCTAGGCTCGGCTAAGCTCCCGTCAGAAGGGATCATGCATATGTTACAAAATTCAGTGATTGGTATTTGACGGGTTTCAGCATATAAATCAAATCGCACCTCAGGAGGATTATTCCTAGGATGGAAAGTAAAACTTTGAACAAAGATGTTTGTGAGGAGATGATACTGTTCACATTCAGCTGTGATGAAGTCGGTGAGGCCGCCATTAGCAGCATATTGTGTGAACTCTTGAAGGATTCCAGCCTCTTCCATGAACTGGGTGTGCGGCCATTCGCACGGCCGTACCTCCGCCAACCTCTGAGGATGGAGATCACTGTCAGACGAGTCCCCAATAACACCCTTGGAGTTCTTCTTAGAAGCAAACTTCCTAAAGATATTCATCCTTTTCCTATGAACAAAAATTCTGAAATTTTTAGTCCACAAACTTTTCTCAACAAAACTTCACAAAATTGATAGCAACTACTCATAGGGATGCATAGAGGCCACAACAAGCATTCAAACTACTTATAACTCTAAGAATTCAACATGCAATCTCATCTACAGCAGCACCAAGAGTAGCTAATTATTCAAAATATAAACCACTAAAACAAAAACTAATTGTACAAACAGTGGAGTCACATACCAATCAACAATCCCCTGAAGTAGTTTTGGAAATGGAGCTTCAAGCAAGGAGATCGAAATCCACTGGTTTGAGAGCAAGAACACGGGAGAGAGAGCAAGGGTGAATTTTTTCTGGAGGTAGGTGATGATGTGGTGTGAAGAGATAAGTGAGGGGGCCCACGAGGGGACCACAACCCACCAGGGCGCGCCTGGGGGTCCTGGCGCGCCCCGGTGGGTTGTGCCCACCTGGTGCGCCTCCCTCTGATATTATTTGCACCAGAAATTCTTATATATTCAGAAAAAATCGTATTAAATTTTCAGAGCATTATGAGAACTTTTATTTTTGGGTCATTTTTTATTGCACGGGAAATTCAGAAAACAGACAAAACATGGCATTTTATTTTATTTAACTAATAAAAATAGAAAACAAAAAGTAGGGATGGAAGGTAGTGCTTACTAAATTCATCAACTTGATACCGCTAAAAAATGATCCATTAATAAGGTTGATCAAGTCTGATTAATAACCTATTTCAATTAGCATGAAACCGAAGAACTATTGTAAATCACTAAGTTGCCTCAATGGGGATATTAATGTCCCCAACAATAAGCATTTCATATTTCTTTTTGACAGTAGGTAGAGGTATTTGAAAACTTCCAATAGTGATTGTCAGAGATTTTTCAATAACATTAATACCATTTACTTGGAATTGTTTCTTCGGAAAGTGCACTGTATGCTCGTTACCATTGATATGAAAAGTGACATTGCTTTTATTGCAATCAATAGCAGCCTTGCAGTATGTAAGAAGGGTCTACCAAGGATAATTGACATGTTGTCGTCCTGAGGCAACTCAAGTATAACAAAGTCAGTCAAAATAGTAACATTAGCAACAACAATGGGCACATCCTCACAGATACCGATAGGTATGGCAGTTGATTTGTCAGCCATTTGCAAAGATATTTCAGTAGGTGTGAGTTATTCAAATCAAGTCTTTTATATAAAGAGAAAGGCATAACACTAACACCAGCTCCTAAATCACAGAAAGCAGTTTTTACATAATTCTTTTTGATGGAGCAAGGTATAGTTGGTATTCCCGGATCTCCAACTTTTTTAGGTACTCCATCCTTAAAAGTATAATTAGCAAGAATAGTGGAGATTTCAGCTTCCGGTATTTTTCTCTTATTAGTGATGATGTCGTTCATATACTTTGCATAAGGAGGCATTTTCAAGATATCAGTCAAGCGAGTACGCAAAAAGACTGGCCTCAGCATTTCGCAAAGCGTTCAAATTCTTCATCATCTTTCTTTTTAGTTGACTTAGGTGGAAAATGCATAGGTTTTTGAACCCATGGTTCTCTTTCTTTACCGTGTTTTCTAGCAATGAAGTCTCTTTTGTCATACCTCTTATTCTTAGGTTGTGGTTTATCAAGATCAATAGGTGCTTATATTTCAACATCATTGTCTGGTTCTTTATTATTTGGTTGAGCATCTTCATGAACCTCATAATCAGTGGCGGAGCCAGGATTGGAGCAAGCCCCGGGCCCGAAAAAATAATTCACCACGAGGGAAAAACTTAACGTCCATCAGGATGTTAACTACCACAAAAGATACCCCATACATTATATGGTTTAATTGCACGAAAAATTTAGAATTTAAACTCAATGTTAACGGTACAACTAAATATATAAAAACACAATTTCATTTTTTATATAAAAACATGGAAAAAAACTACAAAGAACGTGATAAAAAGGGTACCAAATCAATGGTTTGCTTCATCAGTGTCTCGCATAACCTCATCAACGGTGGAAGAAGAGCCAACACCTTCAAAAAATTAAAAGCAAATTTCATAAGAGCTGGCATAAACATCAAGTGATACAATTATCATTGATACAAATCTAAAACCTTACATTAGTTGAGACTTTGAGTTCAACAACACCCTCCATATATGAATGTATTATGTATACATACATTGATACACACATATTATGTCAATTAAATTTCAGTCACATTAACATTGTAGAACGTGGGACAGAATTACAAGTGGAAAGCATCATGGGAAACCGGAAAATCATCGCCCAAAAATACCAAGATGCGGCAATCAAGCAGCCAGCAGACTAGCAGATGGCGCTCCACAGTCCACGCTGGCGAACGTCGGACACGAGGAGTCGAGGACGGTGGCCGCAAGCCCGGGAGCAGGAGGAAAGTGGGAGGCGCGGAGGCAGCCGATGGACGACGTCGCAGCGATGGATGGTGGCGCGAGTGTTGGTGTCGCGGTGTGAAGGGATCGTGTTTGTGCCATCGTGCGTGATGCTAGTTAGGTCGTGGCAGCCGCGAGCCGCTGGACGTTTCCCCCTTTTTTGCGATGAGTTGAACATTTCTTATGCCTACGGAGGCCACGTATGCTACGCCCGAGTTAGATCGTGGCCTGGTGCGTCCGTTTCATCCTTCCAGGCAAGACAGCCCATCAGGCTTTGGGCTTTCTTCCTTTCCTTGCCCCGGGTCTGCAGAAAAACACACACATATAGTAGCCTTTTAGAATTTCCATGCCCCGGGCCTCGGCCCTGGGTGCCTGGGGCCCAGCTCCGCCCCTGCTCATAATTATCCTTTTCATTATCAGAAGGTGAGTGTTCATTACCGGACCAAGTTTCAACATCAGAGATAGAAGTTTCATTATCATTATCAGGAGGTTTTTCTATTTCAGGTTCACTAGAAGCATGCAAAGTCCTATCATTTTTCTTCTTCTTTTCTTTCTAGAAGGACTAGGTGCATCACTGTTAGCTCTTTGTGAATCTTGTTCTATTCTTATTGGGTGTTCCTCAGGATAAAGTGGTTCCTCAGTCATTTTACCTTCTCTAGTTGCAACTCTAATAGCAAAGTCATGTATATTATTATTCATTTCATCCAGCAATTCTCTTTGAGATTTAGCAACTCGTTCTAACTGAGTTTGAACCATAGAAGCATGCTTTCCAACACCTCTAACATCATTTGAGATTCTAAGTAACAAGTCACTCAAGCGAGCAATCATATCAGAATTGTATTTCAATTGTTTCATAACATTTTCATTGAAGTGATCTTGTTTTCTAATGTAGTTTTCAAACTCATGAAGACATTGGCTAGGATGCATATTGTGAGGATGGTCATTATAATTAAACTTCATTAAATAATTTACCTCTACCACCTGAGGTAGTGGTGGTGTATTAAACCCATGTATTTCTTCAATAGGAGGTAAAATTTTTAACATCCTCAGATTTAATACCTTTTTCCTTCATAGATTTCTTTGCCTCTTGCATATCTTCAGGACTGAGATATAAGATACCCCTCTTCTTCGGAGTGGGTTTAGCCGGTGGTTCAAGAAGAGTCCAATCATCATAATTTTTCAATATATTATTCAATAATTCTTCAGCTTGTCCAATAGTTCGTTCCCTGAAAACACAACCAACACAACTATCTAGGAAGTCCCTAGAAGCATCGGTTAGTCCATTATATAAGATATCAAGTATTTCATTTTTCTTGAGAGGATGATCAGGCAAAGCATTAAGTAACTGGCAAAGCATCCCCCAAGCTTGTGGGATACTCTCTTCTTTGGTTTGCACAAAGTTAAATATTTCCTGTAAAGCAGCTTGTTTCTTATGAGCAGGGAAATATTTTTCAGAGAAGTAATAAATCATATCCTGGGGACTACGCACACAACCAGGAGCAAGAGTATTGTACCAAGCTTTAGCATCACCCTTTAATGAGAACGGAAATAATTTGAGAATAAAGTCATAGCGAGTTTTCTCATCATGAGTAAAAAGGGTGGCTATGTCATTCAACTTAGTAAGATGTACCACAACAGTTTCAGTTTCATAACCATGGAAAGGATCAGATTCAACCAAAGTAATTAATCTGGGTTGACAGAGAATTCATAATCCTTATCATCAATAAAGATAGGTGAAGTAGCAAACTTAGGATCATATTTCATTCTAGAATTCAGAGATTTTTCTTTATACTTGCATAATAATTTCTCTAGATCATCTCTATCCTTACAAGCAAGAATATCTCTAGTTGTCTCCTCATTCATAACATAACCTTCCAGTACCTTAGGCAATTCATTTCTAAGAAGCCTAGTTCTAGCTAGTGTTTCAGGAGTTTCAATTTTAGGCTCATCATCAGATTCAAAAACATCATGTTGTATTACTCTAGCAATTTGTTCATCAAGAAAATCACCAAGTGGCACATCATTATCATCAAGCAAGGTACTAGCATCATCATAAGCTTTATCCATAGCATAAGTAGCATCGTCAATAACTTGCAACATATTAGAATTGATAGCATGTGGTGGTGTTGCAAGTTTAATTATAACAGAAGGTGAATCTAGGCGGAACTGGATGGCAGTTTCTTACCTCCCCTCGTATTAGAGGGAAAAATCTTAGTCTTAGCATCCTTCAGATTCTTCATAGTGATAAATTGATAATAATCCCAAGTGACTCAACAAATATAGCTATGCTCCCCGACAACGACACCAGAAAAAGGTCTTGATAACCCACAAGTATAGGGGATCGCAACAGTTTTCGAGGGTAGAATATTCAACCCAAATTTATAGATTCGACACAAGGGGAGCCAAAGAATATTTAAAGGCATTAGCAGCTGAGTTGTCAATTCAAGCACACCCGGAGATTAATTATCTGCAGCAAAGTGATCAGTAGCAAAGTATTATGATAGTTTTGATAGTAGTGACAACAACAATAGTAACGGTAACAGTGATAGTAGTAGTTTTGTAGCAAGTGCAACAGTAATGATAGCAGTAGTAACTTAGCAAGAACAATGTAAGATAAATTCTTAGGCATTGGATCGGTGACTTGTTGGATGATATTCATCATGAGACAGTTAGAACCTAGGGCAATATGTCACTAGCTCTAGTTCGTCAATATAATGTAGGCATGTATTCCGCAAATAGTCATACGTGCTTATGGAAAGAACTTGCATGACATATTTTGTCCTACCCCCCCCCCCCCCCCGCGGCAACGGGGTCCTATTGAAAACTAAGGGATATTAAGGCCTCCTTTTAATAGAGAATCGGAACTAAGCATTAACACTCGGTGAATACATGAACTCCTCAAACTACGATCATCACCGGGTGTGGTCCCGACTATTGTCACTCCGGGGTTGCCGGATCATAACATGTAGTAGGTGACTATAACTTGCAAGGTCAGATGTATAACATGGATATAATGGTTATAACATAAACTGTCTAGATCTGAACTCATGGCTCCCGAGCCCAAAGTGACAAGCATTAAGCATGGCAAAGTCATAGCAACATCAATCTTAGAACATAGTGGATACTAGGGATCAAGCCCTAACAAAACTAACTCGATTACATGATGAATCTCATCCAACTCCTCACCGACCAGCGAGCCTACAAAGGAATTACTCACTCCCGGTGGGGAGCGAATTGGCGATGGAGAAGGGTTGATGATGACGAAGAACGAAGACCCCCCTCTCCGGAGCCCCAAACGGACTCCAGATCTGGCCTCCCGATGAAGAACAGGAGGTGACGACGGCTCCGTCTCGTGGATTGTGATAATTGTTTATCTCCTATTTTTTCTGGAAAAATATGATTTTATAGCGTCGGTTTCAGGGTCTTTAGGGCCACCAGGTGGGGACAACCCACCTGGGCGCGCCAGGAGGGGGAGGGGGCGCCCTGGTGGGTTGTGCCCACCCAGGTGCCCCCCTCCGTGGATCTTGGCTCCAGAAATTATTATTTATTGTATAAAAATCCTCGTAAAGTTCCATTCCATTCTGAGAACTTTTATTTCTGCACAAAAACAACACCATGGTAGTTGTGGTGAAAACAACGTCAGTCCGGGGTTAGTTTCATTCAAATCATGCAAATTAGAGTCCCAAACAAGAGGAAAAGTAGATATGTTGGAGACGTATCAACGGCCAGGGGGCTTGAGGCGCACTGCTCCCCACCTTGGCGGGCAGGAAGGTGCACCTCTCATCGACATCAGCACCAAGACCTCCGGGTGGGGCAGTGCTGGGATTATCGATGATCTCCAGCCCCGCCTCCTGGGCGGGCCCCGAAGACACCAAGAGATTCACCACAGCAAGGACCAGGATCACTCCGCGAGCACCAACACCAGCATTTGGCAATGCCAGCTTCAACCAAGAGCCCCAGGGCTGGCCCCAGGCTCTTCCCTTTGACATAACCAGCGAGAAGCGGGAAGCAGAGGAGGAGGAGCGCAAGGATGGATGACTCCGCCCTCCCTCAGCCCCTCCTTTTATAGGCGGGACGGGAGGGGGGAGCTGCTCCCTCAACGGGCGGCCATCGCCCTCCTCCGCCAATACAAGACGACGGGGCCCTTGCCTTGACGCTCTCCCATGCCACGCACCTCTGTTACCTACCCCGTGAGATGCATGTCGCATGCATGACCGAGGATAAGAGTGTGGTGGGAAGAGTGAATTGGCAGTTTCTACCCCGTGCTTTAAAGTCATTCACGGGCCATTACCAGGGCGACCCCATCACTGTTGGCTTTACACAACGCGTGGGAAAACCGTAAACCGGCCTGGACCCAAGATCAATGGAGAAGCAAAGAAGACCTCTAGAGGCCAGCCTCTTTAGTACCCCCGCCTATGCACTTATTAGGACCTACCCCAACAATGCTCGGCAGCGCATTCGAGGCAGGCCCGGGGGCTTCTGTCGGTGCAACAAACCCTGGGTCTGTTGCCCAGACTATGCACAGGCACGGGAACAAGATTAAGCCACCAACCCAAGCCAGAGTACAAGAGACTAAGAGCATCGAAGGACCAGCATGCAGATCAAGAGGACCATAGTCAAGCGAGAGAAGCAAGATACCACCAGGAGAAAATCCTCCCTTGCCGGGCAGGCGAGCTCGACAAGGACGGGGCCACCCCCGGAAGGAGGCATCCGAAGCGTCTCGGTAGAGCCTGCCGGGGCTCACGAAGGCAAAATCACATCACCAACTGCTCTGCCATGACCCACGTCATCAATCAGTGCGGTGTCAAGCCGCAAAGTGACTTAGTGGCAGCCATTCGCCACATGGCGGCTTTTCTCTACACAAGACACCTATAGACGACACCCATCCTGCGATGTATCAAGCAAGCAGGCATGGAGCTGGCAAGATAGCCCGGCAAAGCTTGTCGGGCAACCAACAATGTGACGTTGAGTGATAAGTCCATTTTTCATCTTGCTTTTATATCAATATTTATTGCATTATTCGCTGTTATTACACAATATATAACAATACTTATGCCTATTCTCTCTTGTTTTATAAGGTTTACATGAAGTGGGAGAATGCCGGCAGCTGGAATTCTGGGCTGGAAAAGGAGCAAATATTATAGACCTATTCTACACAACTCCAAAAGTCCCGAAACTTCACAGAGCATGTTTTTGGAATATATAAAAAATATTGGGCGAAGAAAGAACCAGAGGGGGCCACCAGCCAGCCACAAGGGTGGAGAGCGCGCCCTACTCCCTGGGCGCGCCCCCTGACCTTGTGGTCCCCCTGGCAGGCCTCCGGTGCCCATCTTTGGCTATATGGTGTGTTTTGACCTGAAAAAAAAATCAGAAGGAAGCTTTCAGGACGAAGCACCGCCGTCTCGAGGCGGAACCCGAGCAGAACCAATCTAGGGCTCCGGCAGAGCTGTTCTGCCAGGGAAACATCCCTCCGAGAGGGGGAGATCATCGCCATCGTCACCACCATCGATCCTCTCATCAAGAGGGGGTCACTCCATCAACATCTTGACCAACACCATCTCCTCTCAAACCCTAGTTCATCTCTTGTAAAAATTCGATCTTGGTCCCAAAACCTCAGATTGGTACCTGTGGGTTGCTAGTAGTGTTGATTACTCCTTGTAGTTGATGCTAGTTGGTTGATCCGATGAAAGACTATATTTTCAGATCCTTAATGATAATTAATACTCCTGTGATTATGATTATGAATATGCTTTGTGAGTAGTTATGTTTGTTCCCGAGGACATGGGAGAAGTCTTGTTATAAGTAATCATGTGAATTTGGTACTCATTCAATATTTTGATGAGATGTATGTTGTCTCTCCTCTAGTGGTGTTATGTGAACGTCGACTACATGACACTTCACCATTGTTTGGGCCTAGGGGAAGGCATTGGAAAGTAATAAGTAGATGATGGGTTGCTAGAGTGACAGAAGCTTAAACCCTAGTTTATGCATTGCTTCCTAAGGGGCTGATTTGGATCCATATGTTGCATGCTATGTAACAGAAAACAACTCGTACCATAAGTTTCTCAACACAGTTAGACCTGTTCAACGAGTGCAGCAGTGGCACACATATCCCACGTGGCCATCCACCATTGAAACGCCCCACAAGGACCTCAAGACGATCAATAATCAATAAAGTGTAGGAACTTGTGGATGTCGTCCAAGTCAACTTCAGTGCCATGAGTAACAACCAATTTCTTATAGAATAACAGACAAGTAGCCTGCTTAACTCTAAAAAAACCTACATGTGCCACCAACTATAAGAAAATATTAGTTAGAGGTAGCATCTTCGTGAGAGATTCGTTGCTACTTCTAAAATTAAATTGTGATTAGTTAGACAGAATAGGTGGATTAAGAAGTAATCAAGGCAAGAAGCAAGAACTAGATACAAAACTAATATGGATGAACAATTGGAATGACGTCGGGGTGGAAGATCGTAGTGAAGATGAGACCAGGTTCTGCTATATCCGTCAACATTCGTGCACCAACTTTCAGTCCGTAACACTTGAGAAAGTTTATCCAAGTTTGGCCATAAAAACAGCAATCTTCTTGGTTCATGAACCCAACTCAAAACTTATATCCATGGCTTGTCTTCATTGTGACCATTAAACTGGTGTATTCAATTATGGCAAGGCCGAGCATCTTGAGTACATGTGTTCTGGCAGAGCAAGGAATGCACTGCAGGAAAAATAATATGAGAACACAATGTATTCCCTATATCCAAATCTAGAAATAATTTCCTCCTTCACGTCAGTGCTGACCATGGTACTAGTACCTTTTATCCAAATATAGCAATCCAAATTTCCAAATTAGTCGACAGCATGCTCAAAAAACCCACCCTCCCGGATAGAAAAGAGGATTCTAGGAACATACTATGCGCGTTTTAAAATCCTGTGTTAGGATGAGAAGGAACACGTGTGGCGTCTCGCCGAGGGCGTAGAAACCTGTAGGGTCCTCGCACTTTGGGCACTGCAAATGAAACACACTAGATTCAATAGGAAGAAAAATGCATCAATGGCGGCGGCTGCCATCCTAGGAGTACCCGCGACCAAGGGACTTGGATTTATCGGGGATGGATGAAGAATTTGTACCAGGTTCTCCAACAGAAAACCCTATGCAATCGCCGAGCGGGGGTTTCCTCTGAACAAGCAGACGAGGGAGAAGTGGATTCAGGCCTAGTGAAATATTACCGCTTCGTCCGTCCAGCTTACTGCTAAAGCTGGAAAGGTGGGGGTTTGTAGTGACCAGACCTCAAACAGTCTGATCTCTGTGCATCAGTGTCATCCCTGGATCAGTAATGCTGACACACACAATACTTGAAGGATTTATTACAGAGTAGCAATCACACACTTATTACATCGAATGTCTCAAAAGAGAACTTATTACAATAAATATGGCTTAAGGCCATCTAATAACGATAACAACGGAAGGCTTACAAGAATAGCGAGTCCATCAACTGCAACGGCATCACTGAGTATAAGACCACGACCTAAGGCACCTTACTCGTCGTCTGAAAAGTCTGCAACATGAACGTTGCAGCCCGAAAACGGGTCAGCACATGGAATATGCTGGCAATGTAACACATAGAGAGAATGAACAAAATAATGCTATCACTACATGCATATATGGCTGGTGGAAAGCTCAATGGTTACAGTTTTGCATAAAGCCAATTTTTCCCTACTGGAAAGGAATACATTTTATTTAACTATCATGGTGGTTGTTAAACATTGAGAAGGTTCACCCAACTCAATCCCAATTAAGCATCATCATTAAACCCAACAAAATTAATTAAAGTAACATGATGAGATTCACATGATAATCCAAGTACTAGATACTCAAAACGTCCATAATCGGGGACACGGCTAACCATGATTAGTTTATACACTCTGCAGAGGTTTACGCACTTTTCCTCGCAAGACTCGATCTCCTCCGTTGGGATTCTCGCACTACATGGTGTTTGAGAAACGGATGACTGAGACATAGTCTTTTAGAAGCGTTTGCACCTTATGATGGGTAGACAGTTACACCTACTTTCCCCTACATCTGCTAGTCTACCACTTTAAGAGTTCACACGACTTAATCAACTATGCTAGAGCCCATAGTAGCTTGCGGCTGCACACGGAAGTTTCTAGCATGAATAATCTCATGATCCCTTTGAGCCTGGGTGGCGGTCCATAAAGAAAAACAGGCAATCACTGGGATCCCAGGTGCCTCAATCCACCCAGATGTGTATTAAAGTTGCCACCTTAAATAAACCGTTAAATTAACAATCTCACATCTATCACGGATACACTCACCCAATCCACGTCTACTAGCATAGCATAGCAATATAAGCAAACGTAGAAGTAACTCCCAAAGGTTTGAAAATAAACAGGTAATAGGTTCTACCTCATCTAATCTCCCAAAACCCACATGTTAAACAGATCCTAATCATGCAATTGTTTGAGGATCGATCTAATGCAATAAAACTGGGTATTAAAGAGGTATGATCAAAGTGTTACTTGCCTTGCTGATGACCCGTGAAACCTAGAGACTCAAAGTAGCAAGCGACGCACTCCGGTACTCTATCGCAAACAAACAAGCATACAATAAGCACTCATCTAATGCACAGGTAAAAGCTCAAATAAGAAATCTAACCAGAAAGTTCAACTTAAGAACTCTGGTTTGCAAAAAGAATCAAATCAAACGAAGCAATGAAAATCAAACGGCGAAAGAAACAAGCTTCGTTTACTAATCTGTACTGAAGTCAAATTTTACAGTAACAAAAACTTGTTTGAGTTGGTCAAACGGAAAGAGGGTTTCGAGATGAAACTCTAGGCGCTTGAATCGCCTGATTCCGATAAACGAGCGAAAAGTTATACTGGAACGAAAATCGGATCAGAAATCACGATCAGAAATAATCGCGGAAAATCCGAGAAAAAGAAAAACGGACGAACAAGCTAACAAACGAACGTTCGCTATCTACAGCTAAACGAAGAGAACCGTTCGTTAACATGAACGTACAGACGAACGTCCGTTAAATAACTAAACCAGGAAAAACCGACGAACCGATCTAAAAAAAGGATCTAGGGTTTTTAAAAAACGAACGGTTTTATTTAAAAAAAACGGCGGCGGCGGCTACCTCGTCGGGTCCGGCGGGGCTCGGGGCTCCGGCGGGGCGGGGAGGCGTCGGCGGTGGCGGCGGAGGGTGGCGCGCGGTCGGGCGGCGGCGGCGGCGGCGGGCGCGGCACATGGCGGCGGTGGCGCGGCAACGGCGGCGGCGGCCGCTGCTGCTGCGGGCGGCTGGCGTCGGGGCGGGACGGGGTGTGGCGGCGGGGTATTTAAGAAGGTGGGGGGCGTCCGACTTGGGGAAGGGGCACCCCCGGGCGGCGGCGGCGGCGCTGACCCAGACTCCGGCGGGAGTCCGGCTCGGCCACGCTCGGGCGAGGTGGCGCGGGCAGGTGGGCCGGCTGGGCCTTCGGCCCAGTTCGGTCCGCGGGGAAAGATTTTTTTTAATAAATTCCTCTGAAACTAAAATAAATCCTAGAAAATAAAATAAAACTCTAAAAATGCCAAAACATATTTTCACCGTCTAAATAAAATATTTAGAACGAGATGAACAATTTCTTGGCCCTAAAACGCAATTTTGAAAAACGTGCAATTTTCCTAAATTCAAATAAAATAGCGATAAACTCCGAAATAAAATATTATTTGATTTTATTATTAAATCCTCAATATTTCTTTATTTTGGGACAGTCATTTTATTCCCTCTCTTTTATTTTTGTATAAGAAATATTCAGAGATAAAATAATTAAAATCAAATGATCGTACTTTCGAAATTTGAGAAAAACTCAAGTATGAAAATAACGAAATCTCCAACTCTCTCCGTGGGTCCTTGAGTTGCGTGAAATTTCTAGGATCAAGCCAAAATGCAAATAAAATATGATATGCAATGATGATCTATTGTGTAGCATTCCTAATTGAAAATTTGGGATGTTACAGGGATTTTTTGATTTGACGGCTCATTGGGCATTACTGCGGCGCTATGACCGGGGTGTGTCTACCATGCAGTTGTGCACTCTAATTTGGTGCATATGGCACGTGGACCCCATTGCCGGATGCCCCACATATCAGCGAAAGGAAGTAGAAAGGCAGGAGTAACTAGTTACACATAAATATATTTTTGACAAAAAGATACTCCCTCTGTAAAGAAATATAAAGATCTTTTATATCACAACTTTGTACATAAGAAAAATCAAGGGAAATATATATAACATATATAATTATAAAAATAGAGTTATTTTTAACACGGTATAGACGAGTTGGTGGTGATGGTGTGCCTGCCATCCTGCAATATAGGCCGTCTGATTTATATCTGATGGATAGGAAGGAAACTATGGCAATTTTGCAAAAAGGTACCCACACACCTCTCCACATTTCCAAATAAGGCCTTCCCTCGTTCATCCTTTTCTCTCACAAGATAAAATACTCATACAAATGCATCTTGATGTTACATGCAACGCACGGGCATTATGGGGGTTCAGCTGAGAAGTACTCAGACAGGCTCACGGTTCTGGACTTTGGGCCACAGGCCGGTGGGTATGCATGTTTGGGGGCCCATATGTTCTACCTCAGCGCTTTTCATATTGCAAGCGGTCGGTACAGCGCTGCTTTTAGATGTTGTCGCAAGGCGAATACACAAAATTGAATAAAGCACGGTAGCTGTTGGAATGAAATCAAACGACAGTTCCTAACAAGCAATCAGAGTTGCAACTCTATCAACACTAATGTCGTAGTACTTATTCACACAGGACACTTGTTTCACCATGCCAGAATATTACATCAAAATCTCTTGGAGGATAGATTAGTTCGGCAGTTGCGTGCTGCTACTGAAGAATTTCAAAGTTGATTTGGACCAGCTCTCCTTGCTGAGAAAGTTCAATTTTGAGATCATCCCCTACCGCAAGATACGATTTAGATTTGAACCTTGACCATCCTTTAGCATCAATCATCATGCAATCATCCTTTGTACTTACGGTATATTGAGCAGGTTCATTCACACCAAGGCTGCGCATGGTAGGAGAAACTTGGCCACGATCGCTCGGATTGTTGAACGACTCCCTCGTTGCTCTAGGAATTCTCTGTTTGCAAACAAGAAAACATACACAAACAGTTAGATCAACATAGTGAATCACGTGAAACAACATGGGAAGAAAAAATAACGAAGCACTTGGGCGGCCAATGCGTACCAAGAAGGTGGACATGTCGGTTTTTGTAAGGACTTTGGTAGATGAAGTGCGAATTGCAGCCTAGTCTGTTGCCGGTGCAACTGCTGGTTCTGTTGCTGCTTCACGGGCCGGAGCGGATGCAAGTGCAAGTGTTGGTGCAGGTGCCAAAGCTGTTGCTGGTGCCCGTGCCGGTGCGACTGGTAGTGTCGCTGCTACTGCCAGAGATGGTGCTCCTTGTTGAGCTGGTGCCGGTGTCGGAGCAGGTGCCGATGTCGATGCCCAATTCTCTGGTAGATCAGCCTGATCCGCTGACGCGGTCGGTGCTCAATCCTCAGCTGGATCAGACTGAGCTGCTGCCACTGTCAGTGCAAGAGCAACTGCCGGTGCTTGATCCGTTGCTGAAGGTGGTACCGATGTGCGAGACAGCGGCGATCGTGTTTTATCTGCTATGATCAGCTTTTTAACTTGACTAGGCTCCGTGACCGTGATCCAGTCTTTTTCTTTATTTCTTTTAAACGCGAGAAGGACTAATTGTGGTGTGTTTGTTAAACCAAACTACAGTTCATCATAGGGATTCAGCTTGTACTCAGACAACAGACTGATCCAATTTTTTCCAGTAATATAAGTGATGGACAGTGCCTTTGTTACTGACACGGCATAATAAGTGAAACCTGTAAAAATATCCATCATAGAGAAAACCAAACGGTTTATTCTGTGATGAATGTCACATGGCAAAACTTGCATCGTAAAATTGCAGCAAAAGAAAGAAAATAGTAGATTAAATCAATAGCATTTAGACAGTAAATCAATAAGATTTACTTGATGTGACACGAGTGAATCCTTACTAGGAAATCACTATGTTGAAGTACTAAACAGAAGATTGGTCGTCCAACTACGCGTGGCATGCAGGACCCCCGCCTACTCCCACCAGCAGTACAGTCCAAAGGTCGTGACAAATCGTATGGACCAAACATCCTTGGGACTGGAAATCCTGGTGGGTGTGATAAATCCTGCAATGCATACAGATATTGGAGTGTAACCATAATTGATAAACCGTCCTCACAAAAAAGATGAGCTGGATACTTCAAAATATATAGACTAAATTGAGAGGACAGACATTAACATAGACTATTCTCAGGACTCACCACACACCAAAAGCAGTATGTAGCGACCATACCTCAAACAGTCTAGCCTCTGTGCATCAGTGTCATCCCTGGATCGGTAATGCTGACACGCACAGTACTTGAAGATTTATAACAGAGTTTCAATCACACACTTATTACATCGAATGTCTCAAAAGAAAACTTATTACAATAATATGGCTTAAGGCCATCTAAATAAGATAACAACGGATGGCTTGGAAGCTAAAGTGAGTCCATCAACTCCAACGGCATAGCTGAGTGAACGATAATGACCTATGGCACCTTACTCATCATCTGAAAAGTCTCTAACATGATATGTTGCAGCCCGAAACGGGTTAGCACATGGAATATGCTGGAAATGTAACACAAAGAGTAATGAACAGAATAAATGCTATCACTACATGCATATATGGCTGGTGGTAAGCTCTATGGTTAAAGTTTTGCATAAAGCCATTTTTTTCCTACAACAAAGGAATAAATTTTATTTAACTATCATGGTGGTTGTTAAACATTGAGAAGGTTCCTCCAACTCAATCCCAATTAAGCAATATCAATTAACATGAACAAATTAATTTAGAGTGATTAGATCAACATGATAATCCAAGAACCAGATACTCAAGATGTCCATAACTAGGGACACGGCTAACCATGATTAGTTTGTACACTCTACAGAAGTTTGCGCACTTTTCCCCACAAGACTCGATCTCCTCCGTTAGATTTCTCGCACTACATGGTGTTTGAGAAACGGATGACCGAGACACAGTCTTTTAGAAACATTAACTCTTTACTCTGGATGGACAGTTACACCAACTTTCCCCTACATCTGCTAGCCCACCACTGAAAGAGGTCATGCAACATACTCAACTATGCTAGAGCCCATAATAGCTTGTGGCTGCACACGGAAGTTTCTAGCATGAATAATCTTATGATCCCTTTGAGCCTAGGTGGCGAACCGTAGGATGATCACACGGGTACTCCGGGATATCCTAGGACAACACTGGATTCTCCAGGTGCCCGCAACCAATCCATCCAGATGTGTATTTAAGTAGCACCTTAATTCACCCATTAATTAACAATTCCCACATATGTCATGGATACACTCACCCAATCCACGTCTACGAGCATAGCATAGCAATCCTGAGCATAACGTAGAAGTAACTCCCAAAGGTTTGATCAAAAAAGGGCAATAGGTTCTACCTCATCATCTACTTCCCAAACCCACATGTTATTCAGATCCTAACCATGCAATGCTTGAGGATTGAAACTAATGCATAAAAACTGGGTAATAAAGGGGCATGATCAAAGTGTTACTGGCATTGCTGATGATCCGCAAAACCTAGAGACTCGTAGTAGAACGCTTCGCACTCCGGGAATTCTATCGCAAACAAACAATAACATACATAAGCACTCGAACAAGAAGCACGGGTAAAACTCAAATAAGAAGATCTAACCAGAAAATTCAACTGAAGAACTCCGGTTTGCAAAAAGAAACAACTCAAACGAAGCAACAAAACTCAAACCACAAACGAAACAAGATTCTTTTACTAATATGGACTAAAGTCAAACTTTTACAGTACTAAATCATGTTCAAGTTGGTTAAACACAAAGAGGTCATCGATACAAAGATTTAGGCGCTTGTTTCATCTAATTTCGATAAACGAGCGAAAAGTTATACTAGATCGAAGATCAGTGCAGAAATCGCGATCGAAAATAATCGCGGATAAAACCCTGGAAAAAACGAGACGAATAGGCTAACGAACGAACGTTCGTTAATAGAACCTAAACGGTGAACAACGTTCGTTAAACAAATGAACGGACGAATGTCCGCTAAACAACTAAACAAAAAAAAAACAAACCGATCTATTTAAAAAATAGATCTAGGTTTTTTTTAAACGAACGGTTAACCGAAAAAAATGACGAACGGCGGCGGCGGCGGCGGCTACCTCTGATAGGGTCCGACAGGGCGGGCGGCGTCGGCGGGGCTCTCGTTGTTGCGGTGGTGAGGGGTGACGGCGGCGCGGGTGGCGGCGGCGGCTGCGACGACGGGCGGCGGTTGCTGCAGGTGTGGGGCGACGGTGGCAGGTGGCGGAGAGGGCAGCGGGGCATCGGCTTATAAAGGGGGTCGGGGGGTTCCGACTTGGGGGAGGGGGCGGCCGGCGGCGTGGCGCGGGCGGACTCCGGCGAGTCCGGCTCGGGCACGAGAGGGAGGCGGCGGCGCTGGGCCGGCTGGGCCTTTGGCCCAGTTCGGTCCGCGGGACTTTTTTTATAAATAATTCCGCCAGAACAGAAAAATACTAATAAAATACAAAATAAATCCTAAAAATGCCAAAAACCATTTTCACCATATAAATAGAATATTTAGAACAAAGTGAACATTTTTCTGGCCTAAGAATGCAATTTTGAAAACATGCATATTTTCTAATTCAAATAAAATAGCGATAAACTCCAAATAAAATAAAATTTTGATTTTAACATTTTTCCTCCAATACTTCTTTTGTTTTGGAGAAGTCATTTTATCCCCTCTCTTTTATTTCATTGGAAATATTTTTGAAGAGAAAAAATAATTAAAACCAAAATGATCCTCTTTTCAATATTTGAGAAAATTCAAATATGAAAGTAAACGAAATCCCCAACTCTCTCCGTGGGTCCTTGAGTTGCTTAGAATTTCTAGGATCAATCAAAATGCAATGAAATATGATATGCAATGATGACCTATGTATAACATTCCAAATTGAAAATTTGGGATGTTACAAACCTACCCCCCTTAAGATGAATCTCGCCCTCGAGATTCAGGTTGGCTAGAAAATAGGTGCAGGTGGTCCTTCCGTAGGTCTTCCTCTCATTCCCAGGTGGCTTCATCCTCGGTATGGTGGCTCCACTGAACTTTGCAAAACTTGATAACCTTGCTGTGTGTGACTCGGCTGGCAAACTCGAGAATCTTCACTGGTTTCTCCTCGTAGGTCAAATCACTATCCAACTGAATCGCTTCCAGTGGCACTGTATCTCTCAGAGGAATATCGGCCATCTCTGTGTGGCACTTCTTCAACTAGGAAACGTGAAACACATCTTGAACTCCTGACAATCCTTTTGGCCATTCCAGCTTGTAAGCAACTTCTCCCATACGTTCCAAAACTTTGTATGGTCCCACAAAACGTGGTGCTAACTTTCCCTTAACTCCAAAACGCTTAACTCCTCGAAGTGGGGACACACGAAGATATACTCTGTCTCTGTCTTTCTGCGTTTCGAATCCGCGTAACTCTTTTGTCTGGACTGGGCTATCTCAATCTATCCCGAATCAACTTAACCTTGTCTTCAGACTCCTTAATCAAATCTGGTCCAAACAACTAACGGTCTCCAACTTCATCCCATTATAACGGTGTCCTGCACCTCCTTCCATACAAGGCTTCGAAAGGGGCCATTTCAAACTGGCTTGATAACTATTGTTATAGGAGAACTCTGCATACGGCAGATTGTCGTCCCAAATAGATCCATAATCTAGAGCACAAGCTCTCAACATGTCCTCCAGAATCTGATTGACTCTCTCGGTCTGTCCATCTGTCTATGGATGAAAGGTTGTACTGAATTCTAGCCTGGTACCCAAAGTCTCATGCAACTGATTCCAGAACTATGAGGTAAACTGGGTTCCTCTGTCTGATACAATGGTCCTCGGAACTCCATGCAGACATACGATCATGGTCATGTATATCTTTGCCAACTTAGCACTCGTATAAATGGTCTTCACTGGGATGAAATGAGCTACTTTTGTCAATTGATCTACTACAACCCATATCGAGTCATAGCCTGAATGAGTCCTGTGCAATCCCGTGATAAAATCAATGCGTAGCTTGTCCCAGTTCCATTTGGGTATCGGAAATGGTTGTAACAGTCCTGCTGGCTTTTGATGCTCCGCCTTCACTCTCTGACATACATAACATACTGCTACGTACTCTGCAATATCCTTCTTCATTCCTGTCCACCAGAAACTTTCCTTCAAATCCAGATACATCTTAGTGTTTCCTGGGTTAATCGAATATGGCAAATCATGGGCCTCCTGTAGAATCAACTTCCTGATCTCGGGGTCATTAGGCACATATACGCTGTCCTTAAACAATAAAGTATCGTGCTCATCCTCACAAAATCCTTTAGCCTTTCCTTTGCTCATCCTTTCCTTTATCTCGACAATCTCCTTGTTAGTCTTTTGGGCTTCTCTGATCTTATCCATCAAAGTGGAATGAATTTCCAATGCGCCTACATAGAGTAATCCTCCGGTCATGAGTGTATTAACATAACTCTTGCGGCTCAACGCATCGGCTACTACATTAGCCTTTTCGGGATGATAGTGCAACTTCATATCATAATCTTTAATGAGCTCCTACCATCTCCTTTGCCTGAGATTCAACTCCTTCTATGTGAATATATATTTCAAACTCTTGTGACCTGTGTATACCTCACAGTGGTTTCCGATGAGAAAATGTCTCCACGTCTTTAGCGCATGCACTACGACTGCTAACTCCAAATCATGTGTAGCATAATTTTGCTCGTGAGGTTTAAGCTGTCGTGAGGCATATGAAACAACTCTTCCCTCCTGCATAAGCACTGCTCCAAGTCCTCGACGTTAAGCGTCGCAATACACTTGATAATCCTTTCGTTGATCTGGGAGAATCAACACTAGGGTTGTAACCAAATGTTTCGTCAACTCCTGAAAACTGGCTTCACACTCCTCAGTCCATTTGAACTTGATTTCCTTCTTCAACAACTCTATCATGGGGTTTGCAATCCTGGAGAAATTCTCTATGAACCTCCAGTAATATCTTGCGAGTCCAAGAAAACTCCTGATCTCTCCAACTGACGTGGGTGCCACCCATTTACTCACAGAAACAACCTTGGTGGGGTCTACTGCTATTCCTTCTACGGATATAACATGTCCAAGGAATCCAACTTCCTTCAACCAAAACTCATACTTGCAGAACTTGGCATATAACTGATGTTCTCTGAGCTTCTCGAGAACCAAACGCAAATGATCCTTATGCTCCTCTTCATTCTTCGAGTAGACCAATATATCATCAGTGAACACTACGACGAACTTATCCAAAAACTCCATAAACACCTTGTTCATCATGTTCATGAAATAGGCAGGCGCGTTAGTCAGACTAAATGACATAACACTATACTCATATAGCCCGTACCTTGTGGTAAAAGTTGTCTTAGGTATATCCTGCTCTCGAATCTTCAGCTTATGGTATCCTGATCGCATATCGATCTTGGAAAATACTTTAGCTCCTTGCAACTGGTCAAACAAATCATTGATCATTGGCAATGGGTACTTGTTCTTGATCGTCACTTCATTGGTAGTGTGTAACCCTAGCCCTCTCCGGTGTCTATATAAACCGGAGGGTTTTAGTCTGTCGGACAAACAACAATCATACCATAGGCTAGCTCTAGGGTTTAGCCTCTCTGATCTCGTGGTAGATCTACTATTTTACTACCCATATCATTAATATTAATCAAGGAGGAGTAGGGTTTTACCTCCACCAAGAGGGCCCGAACCTGGGTAAAAACATCGTGTCCCTTGTCTCCTGTTACCATCTGCCTAGACGCATAGTTCGGGACCCCCTACCCGAGATCCGCCGGTTTTGACACCGATATTGGTGCTTTCATTGAGAGTTCCTCTGTGCCGTCGCCATCAGGAAGGATGCCTCATCCCGTCTTTAAAGACGGCACCGTTGCTAAAGGAGCTTTGGCCATCATCCAAACTCTCTGGCTAGGCGGTTTTCTTATGACTGCCTGTTCGGCCGCCGCACCGACGATGACTTCTCGGGTCATCCAAAGCGATCTTCACGTCAACTCGGAACTCGCCGAGCAACTAGATCTGATGGAGCTCTCCTCCTTAAACGAGCTCTTGGATCGCATCGCTGCCCTGGGAGTCGCTACAGACTATGATCAGATCGGGCCTAAAACCGATCTGAGAGAGATCAACTCTCCCCAGGCTACCCACCACGTTGCTGTGGTGGAGGAACAGTATGGCAACTCTTCCTCTATATTAAGGACTAGTTATGTCCGGATTCCCGACCCCTCCATGCCGGATTCTCGTGGAGGGACGGACGTCGATCAAGTCCTGAACCTAAAGTCAGGCAGTGGGTTGGATTCATTGGACAATATCCAAAAACCCAAGCTTCCAAGTTTGGAAACTTTTCGGCCCTTGAGTCTTAGATTGGATGGGGTTCCGAATTTAATTCCACCCCCACCCAAACATAAGCGATCTATCCCGAACCCGGCAAGAGCCCGCTGAAACAGTAAACCATTACTGGGTCAGATTCCTCTTGGTTATGGACAGGATAAAGGACTGCCGTGAGGAAGACACAATTTCAATTTTCTGCAATAATTGCACGGACAAGGGAATCATAAACGCCATAAGTCGCCGTGAAATTACACGTTTTGCCAACTTGGCATTCTTAGTACAAAAGTACTGTGCGATGGAGAGCGCCTGGAAAACCAAAACCAAAATTTGGGATAATCCGGCTCCGAATACAACCCTAGTCCGAAATAAAAGGGTGCATCATCGCCAGGCACCCGGGTTAAATACCAAAAAGCAAAAAAACCCTAAAGGGCACGGAACCGTACTGGAGGGATGGCTCAATGGACCCTGCAAAATTCATAGTACAGAGGGCGCCACTCCAACTCATAGCCTTTGAGAATGTTGGATACTGCGGCAGGTGGCCAAAAGTGGCGAAGAGCTTCTAGCTCCAGAGAACCAGCCCAGCAACACCAGTACGGTATTAACAGTCTTCGAGACTTTCGCATCAAATAATATGCGGAAACGAACACTCCGCAGCCTTGCCGAAGTCTACCAAGTAGCAACAATAAACCCATGGAGTGACACGGCTATTACCTTTAATGCCAGTGACGAACCTAAATTCCGAACAGCCCGAGCACCAGCCGCATTGGTCCTCAGTCCAATAGTGGACAACTTTTGCCTTACTAAGGTACTCATGGACGGCGGCAGCGGATTAAACCTCATTTACGAGGAAACCCTTCAAAAAATGGAAATAGACTGGAGCCGCATTGAGCGAAGTAGCACAACCTTCAGAGGAATAATCCCTAGTCGGGAAGCATGCTGCACAGGTAAAATCACACTAGATGTGGTGTTCGGCTCACCGGACAATTACAGGTCCGAGGAGGTCACGTTCCAAGTGGCCCCGTTCAGCAGCGGATATCACGCTTTATTAGGGCGAGAGGCATTCACAATTTTTCAAGCTATACCCCATTACGGGTACATGAAGCTCAAAATGCCCGGGCCCAACGGAATCATCACTCTCGTCAGTGATCCGGACGTAGCACTCCGCGCCGAAAATAAGATAGCTGCACTAGCCCTAGAGGCACTATCCAAAGCCCTAGCGGCCGAGGAACTCACCGCGCTGTGCTCCACGGTGAACAGGGACGATGTGATACTTGATAAGAGATCCAAGTCCACCTCTTTTAAGCCAGCAGACAAAATAGTCAAATTCCAAGTCCATCCAATGGACCCTACAAAGACGGCCTCCATTGGGGCACAGTTAAACCCTGATGTAGACGCCGCATTAAGAGAATTCCTACGGGAAAACTGGGACATTTTTGCCTGGCACCCTTCAGACATGCCAGGAATCCCACTCCGGCTGGCCGAGCACAGCCTAAATATCCTAAAAGGATTCAAGCTGGTCAAACAGGCTCTTCGGCGATTTTCCGAACCGAAGAGACAGGCAATGGGAGAGGAGCTAGCCAAATTATTGGAAGCCGGATTCATCAGAGATATAAAACATCCGAACTGGCTAGCAAACCTGGTGATGGTACCAAAGAAGGATAAATCCTGGCGCCTATGTGTCGACTTCAAGGACCTTAACAAGGCTTGCCCAAAGGATCCATTCCCCCTCCCCCGAATTGATCAAATCATCGACGGTACTGCAGGGCACGATTCATTGTGCTTCCTCGATGCATACTCCGGCTACCACCAAATCAAGATGGCGGAGCCAGATCAAGCCGCAACGGCATTCATCACTCCATACAGACCATTCTGCTTCAACAGAATACCCTTCGGGCTCAAAAACGCGGGCGCAACATATCAGCGCATGATTCAGACATGTCTGGCAAACCAGATCGACAAAACAATGGAGGCATACGTAGACGATGTGGTCGTCAAATCCAAGCATGTCGAAACTCTAGTAGATGACTTGAGGCTCACATTCGACAATCTCCGAGCATATGACATTAAGCTCAACTCGTAAAAATGCGTTTTCGGGGTACCAGCCGGAAAGCTTTTGGGCTTCATTATATTCGGTAGAGGAATTGAAGCAAACCCAGCCAAGATATGAGATCTGTCACAATTGGATATCCCAAAAGACCTCAAGCAAATACAAAAATTGACTGGATGCATGGCGGCTCTAAGCCGCTTTATCTCCCGCTTAGGAGAAAAGGCATTACCCCTTTATCGCCTCCTCCGGCGCACCGAACACTTCGAGTGGACGGATGCTGCCACGGCCGGACTCGAAGAAATCAAAGCCATATTGGCAACAAATCCGGTCCTGGCCGCGCCCAACTTGGGCGAACCAATGTTATTATATATCGCGGCAACACATCAAGTTGTAAGCGCGGTGCTCATCGTCGAACGAGAAACAGACGGACACAAGTTCCCCCTTCAAAAACCAGTTTACTACGTGTCCACTGTCCTAACTCCATGCAAGTCCCGGTATCCACATTATGTAAAGATAGCATACGCGGTGTTCATGGCATCCCGGAAGCTACGACATTACTTTCAAGAGTGTTCGATAACAGTGGCCTCCAAAGTAACCCTTAATGACATTATAAACAACCGCGACGCGACTGGCCGGATTGCAAAATGGGCCATTGAGCTCCTCCCATTCGACATAACCTATAAGCCACGACGAGCTATCAAGTCGCAAGTTTTGGCTGACTTCATCGCCGAATGGACTGAAGCCGAACTCCCTAAAGGGTACGGCGCATATTCCAATTGGATCATGCACTTCGACGACTCCAAAATGTTGGCCGGCCGGGGGGCTGGCGTCGTCCTGACGTCCCCAACCGGAGACATAGTACAATACATACTCCAGATAATGTACACGGACTCCAACAATGCAGCCGAATACGAGGCCCTTCTACATGGTCTCCGGATGGCAGTCTCCATGGGCATTCAGCGCCTAGAGATCCGCGGGGATTCAAACCTCGCAATATCCCAAATAAATGGAGACTTTGACGCCAAGGATCCAAAAATGGCAGGTTACCGCAACACCGTCTTAAAAATGTCAGCTCGGTTTTGAAGGGCTCGAATTTCACCATATAGCCTGGGATAATAACCAGGCGGTGGACGTATTGGCACGCATCGGCGCAAAGCGCGATGCCGTCCCTCCCAACATCTTCCTGGAGCGGATTTTCAAGCCATCCGTACTATGGGAAGGGGAGTCCGGAAACAACAATCCGGACCCAACCGCACCGCCCAACACCGAACATTCTGACACAATCGGTGGTTCTGCCAACGAAATAACACCTTCAGCCCACGAAATAATGGCAGTTATTGCCCCGTGGACCGAGCCATTCCTAGCCTGCTTAACTAGGCAGGAACTTCCCGAGGACCGAAACGAGGCTCGCTGCATAGTACGGCGATCTAAAGCCTATAAGGTCCATGAGGGAGAGCTTTATAAGAAAAGCACAACCGGAGTCCTTCAAAGGTGTATCTCCGAAGAGGAAGGGCGAAATCTTCTGGCTGAAATTCATGCCGGACTCGGTGGGCACCACGCCGCAGCCCGGGCCCTTGTAGGCAAGGCCTTCCGTACAGGATTTTATTGGCCGACGGCCCGGGCAGATGCACAGGACTTAGTCCAACGATGCGTCGGTTGCCAGCTCTTTGCTAATCAAAGCCACATGCCACCCACCGCCCTCAAAACTATACCCATCACCTGGCCGTTCATGGTCTGGGGGCTTGACATGGTTGGACCCCTTAAAGGAGGAACCCACAAGCAAAAATACCTATTGGTCATGGTGGATAAATTCACCAAATGGATAGAGGCCAAGCCAGTTAAGACGGCCGAATCCGGACCCGTGATAGACTTCATATCAGGGGTAGTACACCGTTACGGCGTCCCCCATAGCATCATCACTGATAATGGCACGAACTTCACGGCCGACGAGGTTAAACTCTGGTGCAAAAACATGGGCATCAAGCTCGACTACGCTTCAGTCTATCACCCTCAAACTAACGATCAAGTCGAGCGAGCAAATGGTCTAATCATGAGCGGCATCAAACCCAGACTAGTGCGGTCCCTTAAGGAATCTAACACGCACTGGGTAGAGGAGCTCGACTCCGTACTCTGGGGGCTGCGGACCACGCCGAATCGCACGACCGGATTCACACCATTTTTTATGGTATACGGCGCAGAGGTAGTTTTGCCCTGCGACATAATTCATGACTCACCTCGCGTGCGCATGTATGAAGAAAGAGAAGCCGAGCTGGATCGGCAGGAAAGTTTGGACGCCTTAGAGGAGGAGCGCGACGTGGCAAAAGCTCGTTCCGCATTCTATCAACAACAGGCTCGAAGATATCAAAGCAGAGAAGTACGGGCCAAAACTTACAATGTTGGCGAACTAGTTCTATGCCTGCCGGACAAGAAAAAGGACAAACTCAAGCCCAAATGGGAAGGTCCCTTCATCATCGACCAAGTCCTGACCGGCGGAGCGTACCGTCTGCGAAACGCATCGGATAACCGACTCGAGCCAAACCCATGGAACGCAGCCCGTCTCCGAAGATTCTACGCCTAGCGCCGGACTCTGAGTTCGTCTCCTTCCTCCGTCTATATTTTATACTTTAGCTGTCTTTTATTACTCCCCTTCTCCCTCCTTTTTCTGAAGCCATTGAAGGCTCGTTTGCGCATTGTTCACACACACTTGACGCATTATCCGCGCTCATTATACCTGGGGGCTTCTTTAACAGAAGCTTATTAATACAGGCTTTATACCCAACACATGTGTCACGCTTCCGCATGTACCTTTTATTCACCATTATATGCATCGATATGACTTAAGTTTTGGCCAAGCTGGGTTGCCTGGCTCCTGTGTTTACCCCTATGTTCCCGATTGTTCAGCTAGGTGGTAAAGGGAGCACCTCTGCGATTGTTACCACCGGGTCAGCCGGACGTGTACCTCAGACTGGGTGAAGCTGAAAGCTAGTGTTCTTAAGGGAATATTCGGTCGGTGAACTAAAAGACGAATCCTTACTTATTCATTTATCTGCCCCCAGATGTTTTTTTGCTTTTTTCGCAGTCCGGACATGCACTTTAGGGCATGCCTCCTAGGGAAAGGAACCCCTAACGGAACTATTCTCCCTAGAAGATGTTTCTTACTAACCATGTAATATAACATAACTAGTTGGGCACTTGTCTGATAAAGCACTTATGACCCCTACGCCTGATCTCCACGCATGCCCCGGTTCTTACATAACCGCGAGGGCATTCGGACATACTATGAACTGTCGGGTCCCGAGGTTGAAGTGAAAAGGTCTGCAATGACAAACGATCTACAATCCGGCTAGAAGGCATTTTACATGTCATTTAAAATTACACAGTCAAAGTGACTGATCGTATTCCTCCTCAATACCATCTAATAGGCTGTCTAGTTTACAGTCCCACTGGGAATACTTTGCGGCCAACTCTACTTGGCCGTACACTAAGCTCACAAGGATCTCCTTCCCATCGGGCCCCATAGGTTTGACCTCGGCCATGTGGTTTGGGTCAGCGTTCGTGTACCGCGCCTTCACCATGGCCCAGGCCTCCCTGGCGCCTTGACGGCAGGCCGATATCTTCCATAGCCGGAAGCGCCACCGTGCTCCCTGAAGCTTCCCTGCAAGCTCTCCAAGACCTTCGGGTAGGGTGATGGATGGCCACAAGGCCTGGGCGACGCTGCTCATCACCTGCCAAACTCGTTCGTGCAGTTGCAGCAACTCGGGAAGTAGGTCACCCATTGAATCGGACATTTCCTCTGCAGGACGACCTGTGAGCATACCTATAGACATATTTCTGTTAATCAACTTCCTCGCCAAACTCTTCTTTTCAAAAGGTTCGCTCAAGCACTTACTATAAATGCCACGACGAAGCCGCCGATTCTCCTTCACGGAGTCAGACAGCTGGGCCCGAAGATCTTTTAGTTCCTCGCCCAGATGGGTGTTGGCATCTTGGAGGTTATTTTTCTCTTGCCGCGCCCTTCTAAGCACCTTCTCGCCGGCCTTTAGCTGGCGTAGTAGCTGTTGCTTGTCCGGATCTAGTCCGGCGCCATCTGCAATATTATTGTCACACTTATACACACGCCGCACTTCACAAACTACTTATCTTTCGAAGTATATATTACCGGAGGGGGTCTCTGTGGCCCCCCCTGTGGCGGCTAGTGCGGCCTCAAGTTGGGCCTTGCACTCTTGAAGCTCCTGGGATAGGTGGGTATTCTTTTCTGTAAGATCATGCATAACAAATGACCCTTAAATCAGTTATTCTAACTATTTTAAGTCTCGGGGGCTACTGGCATATATAACTGTCAAAATTCCTCACCCGTATGTCTTTCACATACTGCTCTGTGGCTCTGGCTAGACCATCTTGAGTGGCACGGAGGTGCGCATCTCCCGAATTAAAGGCATTCAATGCCTCTTGGGAGAAACATGCGTCACGAAGGATTGTCCGGCGGCGCCTGTTATTCATGGCACTCTCCACCTCAGATCTGGTGGCGGACAACCTGTCGGCATCCTCTGTTGGAGGAGCATCCGACGCGCGCCTTATGTTCGCCTCCCCCTCCGGACCTGGCGTTGGAGCCTGGCTGGTGGAGGCTTGATTGGCAACCTCTCCGGACACAGTCCGGCGAGCGCTCTTTCTCCTGAAAAAATCATGAGCGTTAGTATGCCTTACAGGAATCTTTCCTTGAAACACGGTGGCGCGCCATACCGTTGCGGCGACGTCTCGATCCGCACCGCACTTCTTTTCTGCCTGTTGGGCCGAGCTGCTCCTTGTAGGCCAGCCGCCACGGGCCCGGCTTCCCGCCTCAAAGGCACCTCCTGCAGAACACCATTGGTATGCGGTGATCAGGAATAAGCACGGATGGGCAATGGTATCAGGACTTCAGTCACAGTTACCTGGGAAGCTGGAAATATTGTCCCATCGATCAGCTCCACCTTTATGTCCGGATCCTCCTCGGAGGCCGGATCAAGGGACCGTTCCGGATCCCCTTGGTGGGCAACTTATACTTATCCACAAATCCCCTTGATATGTATGAATGCGATGCACCAGTATCAAAAGAACGATTGCAGTAAATGACTTAACCAAAAACTTACCTATAACAGCATCTGGCTACTCTTCAACCTCCTCCATGCTAACGTGGTTCACTTGTCCTTTGTTGAAAGGGTTGGGCTTCTTCTCAGAGCTTCCATTGCCATTTCCATTCTTTGCTTCAGAACACTCGGTGGCGTAATGTCCATTCTTCCCGCACTTGAAACAAGTAATGTGACTTAGATCCTTCTTGGCGGGCGTTGCTGGGTTGGAACGGTTCTGGCCGTTGCTTCCTCCATTCCCATTCCCATTCTTAGGGCCACTATGGTTATGCGAACTTCCTCCATTGGCATTATGGCCTCCATGGTTATGGTGAATGTGTCCTCCTGAGTTCGAGGTAAAACGAGGTCTCTGCTGAGCTCCTGAATTGTACTTCCCTTGTCCATTCTTCCTCTTGCGGTTATCTATCTGCTGTTGCTTCCCTTCAATCATAAGAGATCTATCTACCAACTCCTGGTAGTTGTTGAATGTTGCCACCATCAACTGCATGCTCAGCTCATCATTCAGTCCTTCCAAAAACTTCTCCTGCTTAGCAGCATCAGTAGCTACGTCATCAGGGGCATAGCGTGCTAACTAAACTCATCCACATACTGGCCCACTATGCATCCTCCTTGGCGCACGTTGCGAAACTCGTGCTTCTTCATGTTCATAGCTCCTACTGAAACATGGGCAGTGCGGAAAGCCTGCTAAAACCGATCCCATGTAACAGTGTCAATGGGGTAAGTGGCTGTGAAATTCTCCCACCATGATGCTGCGGGTCCATCAAGCTGATGTGCGGCAAAATGCACTCTTTCCGCATGTGTGCATCCTGCAGTGGTGAGCTCCCTTCCAATCTTGCGGAGACAATCATCTGCAACAATCGGCTCGGTGCTACTAGAGAACACCGGCGGATTCAGCCTTAGGAAACGGGCTAAGTAATCAACAGGTGGTGGTGGCCTAGCAACAATGCAGGTTTTAGGCCTATCAGTAGCGCGGGATGATGTGCTACCGATAAGGCGCTACAGCTAACGTATAGCAGTAGCGCCTGTCGTCCCACGCTACTGCTATACATGGATAGTTGTAGCACGCTTCAGAGAAGAGCGCTGCTGATATTATCTGCAGCGATTTTTACAGGGAAGCACTACTGGTAAGGTGGCGCTACTGCTAACTTTTCCCCCGTCGCTACTACTAGTTTTATTAGTTTTCTTTCTGCACATTTGTTTTGTATTTGAATAGGCTTTATACAATAATCTTTAGCATATCATACACATACAAATGTAATCATAGAATATACATACAACTAGTCTCATCAAATCATGTCATCATCATAATCATCATCCAACACAAAGTGGTCTCTCGTCATCATCTTGAAAATAGCGATACAAGTCTTGATTACTTGCAAATACATCGTCATCCATCTAAACAATGATATACGCGAGAAGAGCTATCACTTTGAGTGAGAGCAAAACTATGCAGTACATGAGTTTGTATCCCTCTCTCGCATTAGCGTGAACCTAAACTAACTACTGCCTGTCGCTCGGAAACCGGAAACCGGTACACCTGGGCCTGACACTCCGGCCACTCATCATATATATATACTCCTAGCGTAGCACTTCTTCGCCATTGATGATATATGCACCTGCAGTCAATGATATGCAACATATATAATTGAGCAACAGAAAGAGACAAACTTGTCAAAAATAGAACAACATATCATAAGCATAAATAACAAAGTTCATCGTACCCAAAATGCCCTAACTAGAGTGATCTTTGCTAGTCGAGGAGGAGGACGATTTAATTACATCACAAATAAAGTTTCGCCGTCCATAACTCAAAGTTTTGTCATACAGAAAGTATGGACTAAACGGACACATTGCCATATATCGACAATCGCTCCAACATGTCGTGCCATCCATCCATGTCAGGGAGATAGTCCGCGAGCTTAGTGAAAGGCTTCATGTCGAGACGCTGAGAGGCTACCCATGTTCGGACGTCTTCCCGCGACATTTGTCCTTCTCCGTAGAACATCCCTATTTTTTCGACGACCTCCTTCATGATGATTTGGGCAAGTTCACGCTGGATGTTACAGAACTCAGCTCGAAGTCGATGATCCTCGATATCTCCTACGTCCTTTGCCCATTGCAAAATATGGGCATCACTGGATCTAGGTGACATGCGAAGGTTTTGGTGATCCCGTCTGTACTCCAGCATGTGGTGTAGGACATAGAATCCATTATTAAGAGAATCGCTCGGTTGCTGGATGCAGCAGAAGTCGGTCTTATGGCTGAAGGCGAGCCTGCCGCCCCTTCTCTTCTTGTCCTTGACCTCTCCACCCCATGCTTGGTAGTAAAACATAGCACTGTCGAGGACATCCTTGATGTCGGTGTAATCCTTTTTGTGAATGTTCTTCAACGAGTCCATGTAAAGAGCATGGGAGTATCGGGGGTAGAGGATGATGAGGACGGCGCGCCCGCCGCTGCGCAAAATATGTACACCTCAAATTAATTAGCCTCCACCGTGCAAATGAATGATTGAAATCGAAGGAAGGATAGCTGCGCTGATGACTTACACGGGATGATAAGGCACGAGAATCGCCTCCTTGTCCTTATTGGCGAGCATGAAACTGATGATGTATTCCCTCGCGTATTCACAGTGCTTCGCGCAGACTCCCAAGAAGCCCTCGTGCAGGTAGTACGGGTCAGTGACACAGATATGAGGTATCTGCTCAACCCCGATGATGTAGTTCATGTGCAAGGCATAGGGGTGGACAAACGTAAAATCCAGGTTCTTCATGTGAAACATGTCGAATATGTAATCAAATCGAAGGAAGAACTTATCCGCGGGGAAGCAGTCGACGTACGACATTTGCCACGGAATGTTAACCACATAGAGTGGGTATCCTGGATCTTCCGAGGCGATGAGGCCTTTCTCTATTCGCAGCACATCGTCATGAAGTCTCCTTAGATCGCCGAATCTGGCCCCTAGCGCTCTTGCAGGTAGGATTGGTTGACCGAGGATATGCCATTTATCCACATCGGGGATATCTGTACGGTCCTGAAGCCGAGGCTGCTGAGGCGGCTGTATCATAGAATCGGCTTTTTTGCCTTTCCTCGCTCTCTTCCTAGACTTATTTACTACCCAAAGGTCGTCCATAATACGTTCAGCCTCTGGAGACGACAATTCAAGCACTAACTCATGACGCTCAAACCCTGAGTAGGCGCCAGTATAGACATACTATTGAGTGCCATCGTCATCCTCATCCTCATCCATGGAGACGTCATCATCGACTAATGGAGCCTCCTCCTTACCCCATCTGCTATCACCCAACCCGACACCCGACGCTAATTGGGTAGGTGGGGTGTTGATGTTCATACCTTGCTGAGGCTGCGTGCTCGTGGGTGTGCTCCCGTCCGCCTCTAGACGAAGCCGACCCTTTGGCCACAACAGGACCCACCCATTACAACAATCACCAAGCCTCCATGGGGTCTCGTCGTCATCCCCCACTAGTATTAGAGGAGGCAAATTCGTGTGGCCCAGTTTGACACTGGCCACGAAAACCTTGAAGACGTTCGGGGGGATCGACCGGCTCTGGAAGAATGGTTCCTTTGGCTCCATTATCGTCGCCTTCCCCACGTCCACCTTCTGGTCGCCGATGGTGTATAATATGGTGCACAGGGTTTCGTCGGCCTGCAAAGAAAAGTCTGCGACGTGAGACATCCGAAAGGCAACAAAAACGGGAGATTATACATTTATTTAAGGGGGCCGGTTTGACAGATACCGTGAGGGCGTCGAGCTCAGCCAAAGACGAAGCACCGCCGAGCACGTTCAGTGCGGGAGCTGGTGCGGGAGCCGGTACGGGAGCTGGTACGTGAGCAGGTGCTGGTGCAAAGCTAGTCGAGCTGCTCCCCAAGAAGTCAGCAAGGGGAAAGTCTGCTGCATTTTTTTCTGGATTTTGCCTGGTCCAAGTGAAAACGGCCGGAACTAAGGAAGTAGACATATCTGCAACCACCTGTTTTGCGGCAGCTACCGCTGTTGTGACTGTCTGAGATGATTTCTTCTCAACTGCAATCTCAACCTTCTTGTCGATGTTTTCTTCAGTTAACCTCCGTCTTTCCTTTCTCTCCTCCGTGGTCTCACGGTAGTACTTCTTCCATGTGGCGCCGTCTCCGACACCGTGCACGCGTCCATATGATGGTCGAGTATCCACTGGGAGTCGTTTCAATATGTTCAACGCCCGGTTGAATGGAGTGTCCTACTTGGGCCTCGCCAATGCCTCAGACGGCGAGCCGCTTTCGGCCGCAATCCTGTGCTGCTCTCTCTGCAAAAGGCACAAGGATCGTTTACAAATATGACTAACGTGTGCAGTCAAATTGATCAGAAACTAAAATTACCAACAGTCTCATGAACTCCGTCGTGACCGGGTTTGTCTCGTAAACCTTCTTCACTGGGTCCCAACGGTGCCGGGCCTTGAGGACGTCCCGCTCCTGCGGGACGGTGAACTCCGCCAAGGGGTCTGGGATGCCCAGACTCGTGGCTTCCGCGTCCTCCTTGGCCCATTTGGACCTCTTTCTGCCGTAACCACGACTTCCGAGGTGTTGGCTCCCAATGTTCCTCTCTTGAAGCCCCTTCATGTACTTAGACTTTTTTTGGCAGCTTCGGCCTCACTGTAACGCCTCGGATTTGATGCGTCAGGTGTTCACCAGTTATTCGCCATCCTTACCGTGTCATGTGCTTGCGTGTTGCATTTTGCCATGTCATCATCTGAATTTCATATCATGTCATCATGTGCATCGCTTTAGCATACGTGTTCATCTCATGCATCCGAGCATTTTCCCCGTTGTCTGTTTTGCAATCCGACACTCCTATGTCCTCCGGCGTCCCCCCTTTTGTCTCTTGTTGTGAGCGGGTGTTACACATTCTTGGAATGGCCCGAGGTTTGCCAAGCGGCCTTGGTACACCACCGGTAGACCGCCTGTCAAGTTTCGTTCCATTTGGAGGTCGTTTGATACTCCAACGGTTAATCGGGTAACCGTAAAAGCCTCTTTTGTTTGCAGCCCAACACCCCCTTCAAAGTGGCCCAAAACCCATCCTAACCCCCTCCATGCTGTCGATCATTCGATCACGATCGTGTGGGCGAAAACCACTCCCCATTTAGACTCCCCTAGCTCCCGCTACCTATAAAAACGCCCTCTCCCCCTCCATTTTCGGGTCCAAACCCTAGCTCCACCCTTCTCTGCGCCGCCGGACACGTCCACCCCGCCGCGGACATGTCCGCCGCCTCCTGCAGCGTATCTGAGCTCGCCACGTGTCGCCCCCGCCTCACCCGCCGGCTCCCCTCCAGCCCGCCTCCGCGCCGTCCACCGCCGCCCGGCCACGCCTCGCCTCCGCCCGCCGCCGCGTACCCCGCCATCCCTCCGGCAACCCCGCCGCCGGCGCCCCGCCAGGCCAGCTCCCCGCGCCCCATTCCTCCCTCCTTTTTCCCTCTTCCTCTCCTCCTATAAGGTTTCTCTTTCTCCCCTTGCAGGAGCCGCCGCCGCCACCAGGGAACCTCGTCGCCGGCCTCCACGTCCTCAAGTCTCGCCGGATCCGGGGTCCCCAGGCCCGGATCTGCCCATTCCCGTCCGTCTCGGCCTTCCCCTCTCTCGTCGCTGGCTACCGTCGCCGTTGTGTGCTGCCACCTCGCCCCGCCTCCTGCACCTGCTCGCGGGAGGAGGACGACGTCCCTTCCCGTGGGCCTCGGCCTTCCTCCGCCGAGCCGGCCCAGCTCCCTCTGCCTCCCAGCCGGCCCACGTCTAGCCTCCCGACTGGGCTTGGCCCAATGTGAGCCCCTCTCTATCCCTCGCCTGAGCGATATTTGCGTATTTTGCGCATGCCCTGTTTTTTTTCGAAATTTGGCTAAGTCCCTCAGTTTTGCACATTCTGTTGCCCTGTTCTACATGCCATAACTCGTCATCCGTAGATCCGTTTTGCATGTATAATATATCAGAATGTTCGTCATGAGATGCTCCTCATTTCATTCCATTGTGCCATGCTTGTTTGAGTCCATCTTGATGCCCTAATCATCGTTGCAATAGTGCTATATGATGTTAATCTGCTGAAACTGTTATAACTTGATGAATTGTGTTTTTCATTGCATTTTGTGTGTGCATCCTGTGAGCATGACCTCTACATGTGTTTCATACTACATCATGCCATCTTTACAGTGGTGCAACCATGTATTTTTGTGAGTCTTGTACTAAGTGCATCGAGCTCGTGAAGTAGGGTACTTGCTGTTGCTGTTTTGCTAGATAGATTCTGCTATATCATGATGCTATGTAAACCTGCTGCTACAAGTCATTCTATGCATAATCTGGAGATGTTCACTAAGGATGTTTTGTTTTACGTGTCATGCTCTATTCATTCATGCCCATGGTTGCATTTATGTCCTGCTGTAACATGTTGTTATCTTGCTCTCAATTTGCTAAATAATGTTGCTGTCAGCCTGTTAACATTAAGTTCAGTATTTCCATGAGTTTTGCTAGTGATCCATGCAACCTATGAACTTTCTCTTGCCATGATTAGCTTCATAAAAATGTATTCTTGCTGTTGTTCACCTTGTCATGCCATGTAATGCTCTGTGGTGAGTGGTTCAAGCTCACCAACATGCCTACTTATCGTTGTTCCTGCCATGTCTGAATCTGTCAAATCATTTGCCATGTTTACATGGGTGCCATCATATTTTCTGTGCCCTTTTGGCTCATGATCAGTACGGGACTTTTTTATATGAGATTAGTAGATTCATGCCATGCCTTTGTTTGCCATGTTAAGTTTCTGTAACATATTGTTTGATAGCTCTAAACATTGCAACCTGATGTTATCTCTGTTAAGCCTGAAACTTTTTTTATTTGCAATATTGCCATGCCCTTTTGAGCATGTTCTAGTGATTTCTGGAGATAGCTCACTGTTCATGTTTTGTTATCCTTTACCTGTACTGCATGCCCATGCCTTTTGTTCTTATATTGTGGTACTGTAGCATATTGTTTTGATGCTTGCTAGATGCCAAGTTGCTGTTTTGGACAGCTTGTCCTTTAAACTTGTAAGGAGTGTGTGTTGAACCGTTGCTCCGTTTTGAGTGTGCTTGATATGAAACTTGCTTGATTTTGCATGTAGTTTCATATTATCATGTTGCATCCTTGTTTTGAGGTGTTTGCTTGATGTTTGAGTGCCTTTTGCATCAATGCCATGTTTAACTTGTTTTGCTTATATCTTCTAGGCCGTAGCTCCGAATTAAATGAACTTTATATGTAACTTGACTAGAATTTCGTGTAGATCCTCTTGGTGCTCTTTAACTTGCTGGTTAAAAACTTCAAATTAATGTTTGTTCAGTTCTGGACCATTTTCTAAATTTTCATATGAGGACTTACCGGAATTGTTATATGTTGTTTCTGGCCTCATTTAAACTTGTTTTGTTGTGTTGTTCTTGTATGCTTCATCTCTTTCCATGAGTAGCCTCATCTAGTTTCGTCATGCATCATGCTTGGTTGTGCATCATGTCTTGTCTATGTGTGGTGTGTTTACCATGTTGTGTGCTTCTTCTCGATAGTTCCCATTTCATTGCGATCGTGAGGATTCATTCGTCTACGCTTGGTTCGTCTTCGTGGCTTCGTCTTCTTCATGGACTTGTTCTTCTTCCTAGCGGGATTTCAGGCAAAATGACGGCTACCCTGGATCTCACTACTGTCATTGCTATGCTAGTTGCTTCGTTCTATCGCTTTGCTGCGCTACTTATCACTTGCTCTTCAAGCCTCCCAAATTGCCATGTCAGCCTCTAACCTTTTCACCCTTCCTAGCAAACTGTTGCTTGGATATGTTACCGCTTTGCTCAGCCCCTCTTATAGCATTGCTAGTTGCAGGTGAAGTTGAAGATTGCTTCATGATGGACAGGATTATGTTGGGATATCACAATATCTCTTTTATTATTAATGCATATACTTGGTAAAGGGTGGAAGGCTCGGCCTTATGCCTGGTGTTTTGTTCCACTCTTGCCGCCCTAGTTTCCGTCATACCGGTGTTATGTTCCCGGATTTTGCGTTCCTTACGCGGTTGGGTGATTTATGGGACCCCCTTGACAGTTCGCTTTGAATGAAACTCCTCCAGCAAGGCCCAACCTTGGTTTTACCATTTGCCTCACCTAGCCCTTTTTCCCTTGGGTTTCCGGAGCCCGAGGGTCATCTTTATTTAACCCCCCCCCCCCCAGGCCAGTGCTCCTTCGAGTGTTGGTCCGAAACGGGCAGAGTGCGGGGCCACCTCGGGGCAACTCGAGGGTTGGTTTTACTCGTAGGCTGACCTATCCGGTGTGCCCTGAGAACGAGATATGTGCAGCTCCTATCGGGATTTGTCGGCACATCGGGCAGCTTTGCTGGTCTTGTTTTACCATTGTCGAAATGTCTTGTAAACCGGGATTCCGAGACTAATCGGGTCTTCCTGGGAGAAGGAATATCCTTCGTTGATCGTGAGAGCTTATCATGGGCTAAGTTGGGACACCCCTGCAGGGTATAAAATTTCGAAAGCCGTGCCCACGGTTATGTGGCAGATGGGAATTAGTTAATGTCCAGTTGTAGATAACTTGACACCTGATCCGAATTAAAACGCATCAATCGCGTGTGTAGCCGTGATGGTCTCTTTTCGGCGGAGTCCGGGAAGTGAACACGGTTTCTGTGTTATGATTGACGTAAGTAGGAGTTCAGGATCACCTCTTGATCATTACTAGCTTCACGACCATTCCTTTGTTTCTCTTCTCGCTCTCATTTGCGTATGTTAGCCACCATATCATGCTTAGTCGCTGCTGCAACCTCACCACTTTGCCCCTTCCTTTCCTATTAAGCTTTGCTAGTCTTGATACCCATGGTAATGGGATTGCTGAGTCCTCGTGGCTTACAGATTACTACAACAATAGTTGCAGGTACAGGTTATGCGATGATCATGACGCGAGAGCGATGTTTGCTTGTGTTGGAGTTTCTTCTTCTGCTTCTTCTTCGATCAGGGGACAAGTTCCTGGTCGGCAGCCTGGGATAGCAGGGTGGATGTCGTTTGAGTTTCTGTTTGTGTTTCATCCATAGTCGGATGGTGCTCTTATGTAAGATGATGTTGTATTCGTGTGGCATTGTATGCCCTTTTGTATGTATCCCCATCTATTATGTAATGTTGATGTAATGATATCCACCTTGCGAAAGCGTTTCAATATGCGGGTCTATCCTTGGTGGGACCTTCGAGTTCCTTTTGGATTGGGTTGCATATTGGGCGTGAAAAGTTGGTATCAGAGCCTCGACCGACCTTAGGAGCCCCCTTGATTGATCGTGTAGTTTGGCCGTTGTTGAGTCTAGAAGAATACTATTTCTGAGTCTAGTTATATCGGAGAGTAGGAATTCCTTTTACTCCTCAGCCCCTTCGTCGCTCTGGTGAGGAATCTTGACGTAGGTGTTTTGAATTACTCCTCTTCCCCTTCAAATTTTTCTTTAGGTTCACGCAGTTGGTTTTCCGATCGTTGCCTCTCAGCTCTTTTCATCCGGTGCATTTCTCGTCAAGTTGACTCGAGCCTCATCATCGTTGCCAAGTTCAATCCTCAGTTGTTTTCTTTTTTCCCACCCGCCCACCCCTTTTTCTTCTCGGAGCCGGAGTCCATAATCGAGTATCCATCCTACTCGTGCGAAGTCTTTGCTTTCTTTCCTCAATGGTTTCAACTGGTGTTTTCGCTTCAAGATATTCGTCGGTTCCCTCTTCCAAGTTGCCTCTGTTTTTCCCGCCCTCCCACCCTTCTTCTTCCTGGAGCTTGAGTCTCTTTCGAGCATCAATTTCACTCGTGCGGAGCCTCTTCAGTCTTTCGTCAATTGTTTCAACCGATGAATTCTCGTTTTGTTCGACATTCTTCATCTCTTTTCTTTTCCGATGGATTCAATTTTAATTTTCGGTAGTGATTCTATTCTTTTCCTTGGATCAAGTGTTTTCCTTGCTCATTTTCCATCGCCATTCAATCATTCCGGAGTTCGGAAGACATCTCAGGAGATTCGTTTGTGTTCCAATTAATTCAAGGTTGTCACCTCATTCAAATATTTCAATTGTACTGGTGCATCATCTATCTGTTCAACATCCCTTTTTCCAATGGTGTTTTTCTCTTCAGTGGGCCCTAACCCACAGGTCTTTTCCCAGGATCTTACCTAACTCTTCTAATTATTCCGGAGTTATTCTCTAATTCTTTTCAAAGTGTGATGTAAGAATGGATTCCATCAGTCACATGCCTTCTCCAAGGACACTTTCAAATTCTTTTCATCTTTGGTTCAACCCTTCCTCTTTTTCATTCTCCTGGAGTATCTCAATAATTTCGGTGGTGTTTCTCGTCGTCATTCTCAGCTTTGTAGATCGAAGAAGAGTTTTCCCCTAAATTATGCCCGTTCTCCCGAAGATTCGTGGTTCTAGCTTCATGCTATCCTCTCGAATTATTTCATTTGTCAGATATTCCTTTTCTTACCCATCCGGAGTATGTCAGGAGTTGTTTTTCCATTTCTTTTCACCGGAGGCCATCGTTCCAGAAGAGTTCTTCGACTTCACATTCCAGCTATCGTATCCAATTATCCCGGTCCTTCGTCCAAGTGTTCTTTAATCAGCTCATGATCTCTTTGTTCTTTTGCATCTAAATCCCCTCTAGCATATTTGTTCTTCTAATTCTTCTCGGTGATTCTTTCTCTTTCATCAGTCATTTTTGAATTCTTACGGCGGTTCGTTCAAGATTCTTTTTCCTTGATTATCATTTTAATCCATTCATTCTTTCGAATCCTACCGGTGGCTCATGAAGACCTTCCCGAATTTGGAGCTATATCTCCCCTTAATCTTTTTCCAATGAGAACAAGTAGTATGAAAAATCCATTGCTTGTCATCAATTTAATTTGATGAAGGATAAGCATACAATAAATCTTATTCTTATTTCATTCAAGTGAGTAATCCCTTCCTTCGGAGTTTGTTCTTCATGAATAAATTCTAGTTCCAAGTGTTTTCATCTTTTTCGGAGTTCTAATTTCCTCGACCATCTCGTCGGAACCTTCATCTAAATAGACGCAAGGCTTTAGTCTTATTCTTTTCATCCTTCATTCCTATCTCATCATCTTTTGTCACCGGAGTTCTTCATGGTGGTTCTTCATTTTTAATTCATTTTTCAAGAGGTCATCAAGATTCTTGTTGGAGGAGCTCAATTATTAGTCTTCTTGCATCTCAAAGTGCAATTAAATCTCCGTATTCTTTTGAAGTGGAGTTTTGCATTTCTTCGTTCTTCTCAGCTATCCAAACATTTCCATTTGTGGCCGGTTATCACCTTATGATCTTGAGATGTTACCTATAAGACCACAACAAGCAATTCTTTTGTTGTTGAATTTCCAACAACTCAGTTCAATCCTTCCTTCTAAAGATGCTTTCAATTTCATTCGTGGCACAAGTTGTCATTTTCTTCTCCGTTCTTTCATTCAACTCTTTCAATTCTTTCTGGAGGTTTTGTGTCATGTCTTCATCAAGTATCATTCCATCCTCTCAAGCGCGTGTTCTATTCCTCCTTGTTTCAGCCGGAGTGCTGCCTAAATCTTTTCAGTCGTATTCATTTCTTATCTCGTTCTAACCAGAGCGGTTTCATAGTCTATCTTGTTTCTTGAGTTTTTGATTCTTGTCATATTCGCCGTTCCTCTTTTCTCCCCAAGTGCTCTTCACTTTGGTCATCCTCTCTCTTTTGTTCTTATTTTCATCTCATCCCTTTTCCCTTATGTCTCGGTCCTAAGATCTCGGGACGAGATCTCTTGTTAGTGGAGGAGTGTTGTAACGCCCCGGATTTGATGCGTCAGGTGTTCGCCAGTTATTCGCCATCCTTGCCATGTCATGTGCTTGCATGTTGCATTTTGCCATGTCATCATCTGCATTTCATATCATGTCATCATGTGCATCGCTTTAGCATACGTGTTCATCTCATGCATCCGAGCATTTTCCCCGTTGTCCGTTTTGCAATCCGACACTCCTATGTCCTCCGGCGTCCCCCCGTTTTGTCTCTTGTTGTGAGCGGGTGTTAAACATTCTCGAAATGGCCCGAGGTTTGCCAAGCGGCCTTGGTACACCATAGGTAGACCGCCTGTCAAGTTTCGTTCCATTTGGAGGTCGTTTGATACTCCAACGGTTAACCGGGTAACTATAAAATCCTCTTTTGTTTGCAGCCCAACACCCCCTTCAAAGTGGCCCAAAACCCATCCTAACCCCCTCAATGCTCTCGGTCGTTCGATCACGATCGTGTGGGCGAAAACCGCTCCCCATTTAGACTCCCCTAGCTCCCTCTACCTATAAAAACGCCCTCCCCCCTCCATTTTCGGGTCCAAACCCTAGCTCCACCCTTCTCTGCGCCGCCGGACACGTCCACCCCGCTGCCGAACATGTCCGCCGCCCCCCGTAGCGAATCTGAGCTCGCCACGTGTCGCCCCGCGCCCACTACACCGTCGCAGCCCGCCGGGGCCCGACTGTGGCCCGCCCGGGCCGGATCTGGGCCCGAGCAGCCCCGCGCCTCACCCGCTGGCTCCCCTCCAGCCCGCCTCCTCGCCTTCCACCGCCGCCCGGCCACGCCTCGCCTCCGCCCGCCGCCGCGCACCCCGCCGTCCCTCCGGCAACCCTGCCGCCGGCGCCCCGCCAGGCCAGCTCCCCACGCCCCGTTCCTCCCTCCTTTTTCCCTCTCCCTCTCCTCCTATAAGGCTTCTCTCTCTCCCCTTGCAGGAGCCGCCGCCGCCAGGGAACCTCGTCGCCGGCCTTCACGTCCTCAAGTCTCGCCGGATCCGGGGTCCCCAAGCCCGGATCCGCCCATTCCCGTCCGTCTCGGCCTTCCCCTCTCTCGTCGCCGGCCACCGTCGCTGTTGTGCGCCACCGCCTCGCCCTGCCTCCTGCACCTGCTCGCGGGAGGACGATGTCCCTCCCCGTTGGCCTCGGCCTTCCTCCGCCGAGCCGGCCCAGCTCCCTCTACCTCCCAGCCGGCCCACGTCCAGGCTCCCGACTGGGCTTGGCCCAATGTGAGCCCCTCTCTATCCCTCGCCCGAGCGAGATTTGCCTATTTTGTGCATGCCCTTTTTTTCGAAATTTGGCCAAGTCCCTCAGTTTTGCACATTCTGGTGCCCTGTTCTACATGCCATAACTCTTCATCCGTAGATCCGTTTTGCATGTATAATATATCAGAATGTTCGCCATGAGATGCCCCTCATTTCATTCCATTGTGCCATGCTTGTTTGAGTCCATCTTGATGCCCTAATCATCGTTGCAAGAGTGCTATATGATGTTAATCTGCTGAAACTGTTATAACTTGATGAATTGTCTTTTTTGTTGCCTTTTGTGTGTGCATCCTATGAGCATGAGCTCTACATGTGTTTTGTACTACATCATGCCATCTTTACTGTGGTGCAATCCATGTATTTTTGTGAGTCTTGTACTGAGTGCATCGAGCTCATGAAGTAGGGTACTTGCTGTTGCTGTTTTGCTAGACAGATTCTGCTATATCATGATGCTATGTAAACCTGCTGCTACAAGTCATTCTATTCATAATCTGGAGATGTTCACTAAGAATGTTTTGTTATACATGTCTTGTTCTATTCATTCATGCCCCTAGTTGCATTTATATCCTGCTGTAACATGTTGTTATCTTGCTCTCAATTTGCTTAATAATGTTGCTGTCAGCCTGTTAACATTAAGTTCAGTTTTTCCATGAGTTTTGCTAGTGATCCATGCACCCTATGAACTTTCTCTTGCCATGATTAGCTTCATAAACATGTATTATTGCTGTTGTTTGCCTTTTCATGCCATTTAATTCTCTGTGGTGAGTGGTTCAAGCTCACCAACATGACTACTTATCGTCGTTCTTGCCATGTCTGAATCTGTCATATCATTTGCCATGTTTACATGGGTGCCATCATATTTTCTGTGCCCTTTTGGGTCATGGTCAGTAAGGGTCTTTTGTTATATGAGATTAGTAGATTCATGCCATGCCTTTGTTTGCCATGTTAAGTTTCTGTAACATGTTGTTTGATAGCTCTAAACATTGCAACCTGATGTTATTTCTGCTAAGGCTGAAACTGTTTTTATTTGCAAACTTGCCATGCCCTTTTGAGCATGTTCTAGTGATTTCTGGAGATAGCTCAGTGTTCATGTTTTGTCTTCCTTTACCTGTACTGCATGTGCATGCCTTTTGTTCTTATATTGTGGTACTGTAGCATATTGTTTTGATGCTTGCTAGATGCCTAGTTGCTGTTTTGGACAGCTTGTCCTTTAAACTTGTATGGAGTGTATGTGTTGAACCGTTGCTCCGTTTTGAGTGTGCTCTATATGAAACTTGCTTTATTTTGCATGTAGTTTCATATTATCATGTTGCATCCTTGTTTTGAGGTGTTTGCTTGATGTTTGAGTGCCTTTTGCATCAATGCCATGTTTAACTTGTTTTGCTTATATCTTCTAGGCCGTAGCTCCGAATTAAATGAACTTTATATGTAACTTGACTAGAATTTCGTGTAGATCCTCTTGGTGCTCTTTAAATTTCTAGTTAACAACTTCAACTTAATGTTTGTTCAGTTCTGGACCATTTTCTAAATTTGCATATGAGGACTTACCGGAATTGTTATATGTTGTTTCCGGCCTCATTTAAACTTGTTTTGTTGTGTTGTTCTTGTATGCTTCATCTCTTGCCATGAGTAGCCTCGTCTAGTTTCATCATGCATCATGCTTGGTTGTGCATCATGTTTTGTCTATGTGTGGTGTGTTTACCATGTTGTGTGCTTCTTCTCGATAGTTCCCATTTCGTTGCGATCGTGAGGATTCGTTCGTCTACGATTGGTTCGTCTTCGTGGCTTCGTCTTCCTCATGGACTTGTTCTTCTTCCTAGCGGGATTTTAGGCAAGATGACCGCTACCCTGGATCTCACTACTATCATTGCTATGCTAGTTGCTTCGTTCTATCGCTTTGCTGCGCTACCTATCACTTGCTCTTCAAGTCTCCCAAATTGCCATGTCAGCCTCTAACCTTTTCACCCTTCCTAGCAAACCGTTGCTTGGCTATGTTACCACTTTGCTCAGCCCCTCTTATAGCATTGCCAGCTGCAGGTGAAGTTGAAGATTGCTCCATGATGGACAGGATTATGTTGGGATATCACAATATCTCTTATATTATTAATGCATCTATATACTTGGTAAAGGGTGGAAGGCTCGGCCTTATGCCTGGTGTTTTGCTCCACTCTTGCCGCCCTAGTTTCCGTCATACCGGTGTTATGTTCCCGGATTTTTCGTTCCTTACGCGGTTGGGTGATTTATGGGACCCCCTTGACAGTTCGCTTTGAATAAAACTCCTCCAGCAAGGCCCAACCTTGGTTTTACCATTTGCCTCACCTAGCCCTTTTTCCCTTGGGTTTCCGGAGCCCGCGGGTCATCTTTATTTAACCCCCCCGGGCTAGTGCTCCTTCGAGTGTTGGTCCGAAACGGGCAGACTGCGGGGCCACCTTGGGGCAACTCGAGGCTTGGTTTTACTCATAGGCTGACCTATCCGGTGTGCCTTGAGAACAAGATATGTGCAGCTCCTATCGGGATTTGTCGGCACATCGGGCGGCTTTGCTGGTCTTGTTTTACCGTTGTCGAAATGTCTTGTAAACCAGGATTCCGAGACTGATCGGGTCTTCCTGGGAGAAGGAATATCCTTCGTTGATCGCGGGAGCTTATCATGGGCTAAGTTGGGACACCCCTGCAGGGTATAAACTTTCGAAAGCCGTGCCCGTAGTTATGTGGCAGATGGGAATTTGTTAATGTCCGGTTGTAGATAACTTGACACCTGATCCGAATTAAAACGCATCAACCGCGTGTGTAGCCGTGATGGTCTCTTTTCGGCGGAGTCCGGGAAGTGAACACGGTTTCTGTGTTATGATTGACGTAAGTAGGAGTTCAGGATCACCTCTTGATCATTACTAGCTTCACGACCATTCCTTTGTTTCTCTTCTCGCTCTCATTTGCGTATGTTAGCCACCATATCATGCTTAGTCGCTGCTGCAACCTCACCACTTTGCCCCTTCCTTTCCTATTAAGCTTTGCTAGTCTTGATACCCATGGTAATGGGATTGCTGAGTCCTAGTGGCTCACAGATTACTACAACAACAGTTGCAGGTACAGGTTATGCGATGATCATGACGCGAGAGCGATGTTTGCTTGTGTTGGAGTTTCTTCTTCTGCTTCTTCTTCGATCAGGGGACAAGTTCCTGGTCGGCAGCCTGGGATAGCAGGGTGGATGCCGTTTGAGTTTCTGTTTGTGTTTCATCCGTAGTCGGATGGTGCTCTTATGTAAGATGATGTTGTATTCGTGTGGCATTGTATGCCCTTTTGTATGTATCCCCATCTATTATGTAATGTTGATGTAATGATATCCACCTTGCAAAAGCGTTTCAATATGTGGGTCTATCCTTGGTGGGACCTTTGAGTTCCTTTTGGATAGGGTCGCATATTGGGCGTGACACTCACAAGCCTCCTTGAATATTTGAAACTGCTTCCGTGATTGTCGGATTATCCTTTACAATCTCGGAGTAGGGTTCCTTGTCGATGATCCTTGCTTTCACCCTTGTTTTCCAGGCGGCCAACGCGTCGCTAAACTTGGTCATGGCGTGTTTGTTTATCTTCTTCATTGTCGGGTCCTTATCTGGATCTTCATAATCCTTTTCATTCCGGCCTGGGAACAAGAATATCTAGTGAAACTTCTTTAGGAGGGAGGGCCGCATATTATCTATCTTCTGTAGTTTCTCATCGTTGATGATGGCGGTTGTCCGTACGATGCAACCTATTTGATTGCCGTAGCACGAGCGCGCTTCCTCGGGCGCCTTTGGCTCAAAATTATCATGGTCCACCTCCGTGACCACCAGTCTAGTAGTCCTGAGTTTGTTAGGAAGTTGTTGCCTCTTTGCTTTCGGTTCTACACCGGCTCCGCTCCCCGAGGCAGCGCCGGTCTCAGTCTCAGCGCCGGTCTCGATGCCGATCTGAGTCTTAGCGCCGGTATCAGTCTCAGCACCGGTCTCCGTGTCGGTCTCAGTCCCCGATGCCACCGGTGCGCCCAGCAACAACATCGGTTGATCGTCGGCAAGGCTCAAAAATTCGTCTGTCGCCCGGTAGACATCGTCGCAATCACCAGAACCCTGTCCTTCATCGTTGCTAGCCATGTTTCCTATGATTAAATCTAGTCAATTAATTCTAGACCTAATAAAATGAATAATGACATAAAAAAGGCCTATTGTTTTGCAGGAATGTTGACTCCTTCCCGGTGCGGCAAATCCCGGGCACTCGGTATGTCCTAGTTTGTAGCACAAGTCATGCCGAAATTCACAGAAAATTTCGGCATGACCTTTGCTAAAAAATGGACAAATCTAGAACTTGAAATTTTCTGGAACAGAAATGAATCAACATTCCGGCAAAACATAGGCCACTCAGCTTCATTCCCTGGAAACAGTGTTCAAATATCCCTCTTCGACACTGCAACACATTTCCAAATATACACGAGAAACCACATGTCCAAATTTCACAAGCTAATTCAAAAACAAAGTGTAGAAGAAAATTCATTTAACTACTAATAGAACAAAATTCAGTTAACTTTAGTGCTCTATAATGATGAAAGGAAAAAAAATTTAGTTAACTTCTAATTTCATTCATTTAGGTTATTCATTTAACTTCACCTAATTAACCTACTGTACCACTACTACTACAGCACTACTAACCTAATTAACCTAGCAAAACTCTACTGCCCTAACTGAAAAACATCTAATTTTTGGATGCCAAGATAGGCGGCGTGGACAGCATCTACTTTAACTCGTGGAAAGCTTGGTCTGCTTGGTCATTCCACTCAAAGTGAGTGGATTTCTTCATGAGTCTGTAGAGGGGGAGAGCCTTCTCTCCGAGCCGGCTGATGAAGCAGTTGAGGGAGGCCAAGCATCCGGTAAATTTTTGGACGTCTCTCAGCTTGGTAGGAATCTCCATTCTTTCTATGGCCTTGATCTTCACCGGGTTGCATTCAATGCCGTGTTCGGAGACTAGGAAGCCTAGGAGCTGGCCGGCTGGTACTCCGAACATGCATTTCTCGGGATTAAGCTTGATTTGAAATCGGCGAGATTTTCAAATGTCTCCTTGAGGTCTTCCAGCAAGGTGCCGCGCTTCTCCGTCTTCACCACAATATCGTCTACATAGACGTGGGCATTTCTGCCGAGTTGCTTGAGGAGGCATTTCTGCATGCAACGCTGAAAAGTGGCACAGGCATTTCTCAAGACGAATGTCATAGTCAAGTAACAGAAAGCTCAGAATGGTGTGATGAAGGCGGTCTTAAGTCGATCAGCCGGATCCAACTTTATCTGGTGGTAGCCCGAGTAAGCATCCAAAAAACTCAACAGCTCCCATCCGGCTGTGGAGTCTATCACTTGATCAATCCTTGGTAGAGCAAAAGGATCTTTGGGGCAGGTTTTGTTGAGGCTCATGTAGTCGATGCACATGCGCCACTATTTGTTCTTCTTCAACACCAGGACCGGGTTGGCAAGCCACTCAGGGAAGAACACCTCCATAATGAAGCCGACTGCCAGAAGCCGGGTAATTTCTTCTCCGACTACTCTTCTCTTCTCTTTTGACAGGCGGCACAAGGGCTGCTTCACCGGCTTGGCGTAAGATCGGACCTGTAGCTTGTGCTCGGCGAAATCCGTCGGAACACCCGGCATGTCTTTGGGAGACCATGCGAAGATGTCCCGATTCTCATGGAGGAAATCGACGAGCTCTCTTTCCTATTTGCTGTCAAGGCCGGTTCCCATGACAGCGTACCTCTCTAGGTGCTCCGGGTCCAGAGGTATCTTCTTTGTTTCTTTGGCCGGTTGGAAGGAACCTTGAGCATCATATTCCTTGGGGTCAGGTGACAGGGCCGGCTGCTTGCCGGCCATGGCCACGACTCGGTCCAGCATCTTCTTCTCTTCAGTGATCACGAGAGACTCGGCCAGCCGGCTGCTAGCTACTGCACACTCAGAGGACTTCTTGTAGTCTCCGGCTATGGTGATGATGCCCTTGGAACTCGACATCTTCATCTTGAGGTAGGCGTAGTGGGGCACAACCATGAATTTGGCCAGAGCAGGTCGGCCAAGCAGTGCGTGGTACGGGCTCTCCAGATCCACTACTTAAAACCATATTTCTTCTCGGCGGAAATGATCTTTGTCTCCAAAGAGAACATCTATCCTGATCTTGCTGATTGGTGCGTAGGACAGGCCGGGTACGATCCCATGGAACACAGTCCGACTAGGCATGAGCTGCTTCGTCTTGATATTCAGCTTCTCCATGGTGTCACGGTACAGTATGTTGATGCTGCTTCCGCCATCTATCAACACGCGGGAGAATCGGGCAGCTCGCCTGTCGGTCGCGAGGGTGGCATCCAAAACCAATGCATAAGAGCCGGGAGACGGCATCACCTCTGGGTGATCGACCCAGCTCCAACTGATAGGCTTCTCCGACCAGTGCATGAACTCGGGGTTGTTGGAGGCGACCGCGTTGACTTCTTGGTGTTGCCGGTGCCGGCTCCGCCGGTCTTCAGGTTGGCTTGTAAAGATGATGTAGGCGGCATGCTCATCAGGGAACTCGTCTTGAACAGCTCCGACTGCTGGCCGAGCGGCCGGCTGCTGAGGAGCTGGAGGCGGCTGACCAGCAGGCGGAGGCGGCACCAACCCTTCGCCCTTGGAGATTCGCTTGAGCCAATGGCATTTCCGAGTCGTGTGATTGGAGGCCTTCGCGCCACTGTGGAACTTGCAGGGGGCATCAAGGGCTTGCTTGTAGGAGAAAGCCGGCTGCCAAGCCGGCCTGCCGCCCTTCTGCTTCTTGGGCACAGGCTGCCCTTCGGGTTGTTCGTCTTCGACTGTGACCACTTGCCGACTGGTGGAAGCCGGCATAGGAGCCTTGCGCTTGTTGTCATTCTGGTACGGGCGTCGGTTGGAGTCTCCAGCCGGCGTCTTGGGAGCCGGAGCGAGCACCTTCCCGGAGGCGTCTACTCGGAGCTCGGTCTTCATTGAGGAGTCGGCCGTGGCGTACTTGTCTGCGATGACTAGTAGTTCGTCGAGGGTAGTCGGCTCGTTGCAGAGGAGTCAGTGCTTGAGGAGGGTGCCTTCTCGGCACCCGGCGGTGAAGTACTCTATGGCCTGAACCTCGTGCACCCCCTCGCAGGAGTTGCGGAGCTCGGCCCAACGCGTGAGGTAGTCGCGGGTTGATTCATTGGGCCCTTGTACACACAAGGAGAGCTGTCGGGGCTTGGGAGCCCGTTTGTAGGTGCTGGTGAAGTTGTGGATGAAGGCTTTCGTGAAGTCTAGCCAGCTGTTGATGCTGTAAGGCTTGAGGCTTTTGAGCCAGGTACGCGCCGTGCCTTGGAGCATGAGGGGAACATATTTCACAGCAACATGCCTATTGCCATTGGCTATGCGGACTGCGGTGGAGTAGTCGATCAACCAATATTCCGGCTTCACGGAGCCGTTGTACTTGGGAATGTCTCTTGGGAGCGAGAACCCTTTGGGGAAGGGCTCATCGCGGATGCGGGGGCCGAAGCAAGGCGGGCCGACATCATCTTCCTCTTCTAACGCCAGGGATCGCGCTAGGCGGTCGATCCGATGGCGGGCATCGTTTTCGCCGACTCCCTCGCGGCGACCTAGTCGGCCGCTGAGAGTCGGATGCGTGACAGGCGGTGGGGTGGGGTATCTCTCCCCACGAGGCGGAAGAGGATGCGGATCGCCTCGTTGCTCCACAGCTCGAGGGCGGCCTTCTGCGTCGCGCTCGATGGTGATCCGAGTCCGACTGCGACTGGCAGCCGGCTCCTTTTCTTGCCTTGTGCGGGCTCCGCCCGCAGTCGACGTATGTGACGTTGCGCCGTGCTCTTGGCGTGGGGGAGGGCTCTCAGCACGGACGCCGGCTTCGTGCCACTTTGTGGCTGCGTCGATCAGTTGCTGGATGCGCCTGGTCATGTAGGGGAGCTCGTCGGCCCCTACTCCATTCAGCTCGTCTACGACCGACTGGGTGGCGCGAAGGTTCTCGAGAGGCGTGGCATAGACTGGGCGTTCTGCTCCCAGCATGTCGGCGATGGCCGCACCGCGTTTCTGGATGATGCCGGCCCGGCTCGGCTCATCGGGAGGTGTGTGCTGAAGGCGGCGCGGTCGACTTCGCGCTGGTGAGCCTCAGTGAGGCGTCTCATAGTGGCTAGCTTCTGGCCCTCCGCAATGAGGGAAAGGCGGCGTGCCTCCAGCGCCTCGGCATCGGCGTCGGCCGGGATGGGGGCGGACAAATCGTGCAGCGCCGCTTGCAGTGCATCGTGGGCGTTCTCGCCAGAGGCGACTCCATGGCTGATGACCAGCACCTCGGTGACGGTGCTGCCGCCACTGTCGGCTCAAGGGAGAGGATCGTCGAAGACCACCACGTTGGTGGGGAAAGCGTCGAGCGATGCTGTGTCGGAGTCGACAAGCATCGGGTCGGTGGAGCCAACCAACTCCAAATCCATAGCAGGCTCGCTGGAGACGTGGAGTTGGTCGAGGAGGCTGACGAGGCGGCTCTCGAGGCAGCCGATGCCCGCGTCGGACGCGGGCTCGTCGGAGATGCGAGCCTCGCCAAGAAGATCGGCGAGGCTGCTCGCCGCGCAGGCGTCGTCGACGCCTTGCAGCGCGTCGGGGCAAGCGCCATCGGGCGTGCCGGGCTGGCTACGCTCGCGGGGGAGGAAGAGGGTTCCCGTCCAGAATAGGTCTCCGGACGACGGTGCACCTGGCCCCACGGTGGGCGCCAAATGTCAGGTGGTAGGTGCGACATATGCCAACGGATGGCTTATCATTGTGGGAGCCAATAAGACATTGCCAGTGCCTGGAAACGGGATAACGTGAAGACATGCACGCCGACGAATCTTACCTAGGTTCGGGGCTCTCCGTGGAGATAACACCCCCAATCCTGCTTTGCGGGGTCTCCGCATGATCACTAGATCAACAAGTAGCTACAAGAGGCTCCTTGAGCTGTTTGGCGAGAGGAGGAAGAAGGGGCAAGGCTAGCTCTCTTCTCCTCTCAAAATTGTGTCTAAAACTATCAAGGTCTAACCCTTTGCATGGGTGCCCTGGGGGGCTTATATAGGCCTACCCCCCAGGGGTACAATGGTAATCTGGCTGGGCGCAGGCCCATCCGTCAGTGTCTACGCTCGCCGGCTTCTCCACCGACTGCTGGGGCCCGTCGACTGGTGGGTCCCGCCGGCTGCCGGCCTCCTGGTAGACAGGTAGGTCCCACCGCTTGGGGGTCTTGTCAGGGGCTGGTTACTGTTGCCTCACTCTTGATGACGAGGGCTTTGTCGAGGTAAGCATGCCTACAGTGCCGCCGCCTTGCGGGCGCTCACTATAGCCTTACCTCGTCTTGTCTTCTTAATGGTGCACATTCTTTGTGGGAGGGAGCGAGCCGGCTAGGGAGAGCCGGCTACGCCCCTGGCCGACTAGGGGAACCATGGCCTCCTTCGGGCGTCTCTCTGACTGAAGGGGCCCAACGCCTGCGGGCTGTACTGACAGCCTGTCGTGGGTGACGTCATGGTCAGCATGGCAACAGTGCCTTGCCGGACGGGTCATGGCTCCCCTGTACACCGTACTATAGCCATGCATATTCCGGGATTCGGGGGCGGCAGGTTTCACTGTTGCCACTCCCCGTCCCATCTCCATTATATGGGTACAAACTTTGGGGGCAGAATCTTGGCCGGCCATCGGGGGCCGGCTTCTTGGAGTCGGCCATGTCGTGGTCGGCTTCCTGGAGTCGGCCCTCCCGCGGCTTTCTTGATGAGGATTCTAGGGCCGGGCCGCCTTCCGGTAGTCGGCTTGTGGGGTAGCCGGCCAGGGGAAGGCGGCCCCGTATCTTGGGTGCTTGAAGGCTTGATTGGCCTATTATTTTTTGATTAGCCAGGGGGAGCCGGCTGGGCTACCCATGGTCATTTACTCCGACAACCACTACTGCCCTAACCTAATTAACATCTACTAGTATCACTATATACTACAAGCAGCATCTACCCTAATTAAACCCTACTGCCCAAACTAACTTTTGATGTAAACCAAATTTTTTGCTCTAAACTAATTTTTGCTCTAACATCTACTACTTAACATGCTTTGCTCTAAACTAATTTTTTTTGCTATGAACTAACTTTTGCTCTACTAATTTTTGCTCTAAAATGCAGAGAGAGAGGAGTGGGGGGGGAGGGGCAGGGGACTTACAGAGAGGGGAGAGACGGTGGTAGGGAGGTGCTCGACGACGAAGGCAGGGGCGGAGAGGGCGGGCTCGGGCACGGGTAACGGGGGTCCTGGGCGTGCTCGGGCGGCGGTGAGGTGGAGGGCGGCGACGGTGAGGTCGAGGGCGGCCTCGGGCGGCGGCGGTGAGGATGACGGCAGCCTCGGGGGTAGACGGTGAGGTTGCGGGCGTCCACGCCGGCAGGAGGCAGCGGTGAAGTGGGGCGAGACAGCGAATTGGGGAGACGGCAGCGAGGGCGAGGGATCTGGGGAAGAAGTGGTGGTCGGGGGAGGGAAACCGTTGTTTAAGTGAAACATAACAGTAGCGCGTTCATGAAAATGCGCTATAGCTAAGTAGGAAACGCGCTACATCTATTCCTTTCTCCTTTTTTTCCTTTTTTCATTTATTTTTCTTTACATTTTATTTTTTTCCTTTCTCCTTTTTCTATTTCTTTAATTTTCATTTACTTTTCTACTTGTTTTTCATTTTATTTTATGTTCGTTAGCAGTAGCGCCTTACACATAAACGTGCTGCTACAACAAAATTAGCGGCAGCGCTGTTTCTAAAAGAGCGCTACTACTATGTGTAGCCGATCGACTTAGTGGTGGGAATTTTTTGTAGTAGCGCTTTTATAGCGGGACGCACTACTACTATATATGTATCTGCAGCGCGGTTATTTTGCGTGCGCTACTGCTGTCTAGCAGTAGTGCCCTTTTTTAACATGCGCTACTACTAAAGTTCTATGTATAGGCTTTTCCCTGGTAGTGTGTTGTTGTTGTTGTTGTTGCCTTGCTTCTGATTCTGAACTAGTAGCTGCATCAAGGTATTCTGCCGCTGGATCAACTGAGTGAGCTCCGGTGGGAAAGCAAAACCATTGTCACGTCTCAGAGGCATCTGATGGGTTTAGAAAAGGTGAGAAAATAGAATAGAATGAGGTCTAAAGGGAAAACACTACCCATATGCACATCAGACAAACACAATCATATCACTTCAATCAATTCAAACAATGGCATACAATCGGTCTAACTATCGTTACAAAAGTGTTCGGACTATTCTATATACATGGGGGAATATTACTACTGATATGGTGGTCGACAAGAAGTTTTGATCGGTGGAAGACTCCATGATATTTGCTGCAGCTTCATCAACATAGTCATCATCACTATCGTCGGGGTCAGAATTAGTGTCGTCGATGATGATGTAGTCCTCCGAACGAATGTCCTTTGAATGGTCGTCATCTCCTCCTGGCGCGGGGTCTCCCATGAGTACTCCTAGCTTCCTTGTGAGGTCGTCATTCTTTTTCACTAGTATCATCATTTCCTCCTCATCTGTCGCGTGTAGACTTGAGTTCCTCTTCTAGCTCCATGATCCTGGTCATCGCCTTCTTCAAATCTATCATGCTGGCGCACATCTGGTTCTCCTGGCGACGAATGTGCTGGTTTAACTCCTGGATGAAAGCTACAATGGACCTGTCCCTCCGGGTGCTGATCATCTCCCATTTCTCATCTCGGTGCCCACATATCTGGTAGATAGTGTCCTTAAGATCCTTGTGATAAACTTCTCCAATGCGTCACATGGCGATTTGGGCTGCCATTCTCTTTCCTAGACTCCAGGTTCGTGCATCAAAGGAAAACTCTATGGGCTTATTGACTGGCATGAACGTCCTTCCAGGAACTTGAACTCGAATCATCCAATGCTCCTCTTTTGGTAAAGTGGCGATGTAGGTCCCGGTGAAGCTTGGTATTCCGATGTTCAGGTACCTAGTGGCTTCCTTCAAGTGTCGTCCGAAAGGAGTGTCTTCATACGGTTGTGTAAACTTGTTCCTCGAGTCTGCCATCCAATAGAGTGGAAAAAGGAGAGGAGTCAGAAATGAGTAGAGAAGAGTGACCTATGGTTTAACTTAGTGGTCGTGTCCTTCAATCAGCGTGTGCTCTGATACCATCTTGTAGTGACTAGACCTCAAACAGTCTAGTTTCTGTGCATCAGTGTCATCCCTGGATCTGTAATGCTGACACGCACAGTACTTGAGGATTTATAACAGAGTTTCAATCACACACTTATTACATCGAATGTCTCAAAAGAGAACTTATTACAATAATATGGCTTAAGGCCATCTAAATAAGATAACAACAGAAGGCTTGGAAGATAAAGCGAGTCCATCAACTCCAACGGCATAGCTGAGCGAACGACAACGACCTATGGCACCTTACTCGTCGTCTCAAAAGTCTGCAACATGATATGTTGCAGCCCGAAACGGGTCAGCACATGGAATATGCTGGCAATGTAATACAAAGAGTAATGAACAGAATAAATGCTATCACTACATGCATATATGGCTGGTGGTAAGCTCTATGGTTAAAGTTTTGCGTAAAGCCATTTTTTCCCTACAACAAAGGAATAAATTTTATTTAACTATCATGGTGGTTGTTAAACATTGAGAAGGTTCCTCCAACTCAATCCCAATTAAGCAATATCAATTAACCTATACAAATTAATTTAGAGTGATGAGATCAACATGATAATCCAAGAACCAGATACTCAAGATGTCCAGAACCGGGGACACGGCTAACCATGATTAGTTTGTACACTCTGCAGAAGTTTGCGCACTTTTCCCCACAAGACTCGATCTCCTCCGTTAGATTTCTCGCACTACAAGGTGTTTGAGAAACGGATGACCGAGACACAGTGTTTCAGAAGCATTAACTCTTTACTCTGGATGGACAGTTACACCTACTTTCCCCTACATCTGCGAACCCACCACTGAAAGAGGTCATGCAACATACTTAACTATGCTAGAGCCCATAATAGCTTGTGGATGCACACGGAAGTTTCTAGCATGAATAATCTTATGATCCCTTTGAGCCTGGGTGGCGAACCATAGGATGATTACATGGGTACTCCGGGATATCCTAGGACAACATTGGATTCTCCAGGTGCCCGCAACCAATCCACCCAGATGTGTATTTAAGTAGCCACCTAAAGTTAGCCATTAATTAACAATTCTCACATCTGTCATGGATACACTCAACCAATCCACGTCTACGAGCATAGCATAGCAATCCTGAGCATAACGTTGAAGTAACTCCCAAAGGATTGATAATAAAAGGGCAATAGGTTCTACCTCATCATCTACTTTCCAAACCTACATGTTATTCAGATCCTAACCATGCAATATTTGAGGATTGAAACTAATGCATAAAAACTGCGTAATAAAGGGATATGATCAAAGTGTTACTTGCCTTGTTGATGATCCGCAAAACCTAGAGACTCGTAGTAGCACGCTTCGCACTCCGGGAATTCTATCACAAACAAACAATAACATACATAAGCACTCAAATAAGAAGCATGGGTAAAACTCAAATAAGAAGATCTAACCAGAAAATTCAACTTAAGAACTCCGGTTTGCAAAAAGAAACAACTCAAACAAAGCACTAAAACTCAAACCACGAACGAAACAAGATTCGTTTACTAATCTGGACCAAAGTCAAAAAAATTACAGTACCAAAATCATGTTAAAGTTGGTTAAACAGAAAGAGGGCTTCGAGACGAAGATTTAGGCGCTTGTTTCATCAAATTTGGATAAACGAGTGAAAAATTATACTAGATCGAAGATTAGGGCAGAAATCACGATCGAAAATAATCACGGATAAAACCCTGAAAAAAAGAGGAACAGGCTAACGAACGAACGTTCGTTAACAGAACTTAAACGGTGAACAATGTTCATTAAAATGAACGAATGGACGAACATCCGCTAAACAACTAAACCGAAAAAAGTGAACCGATCTATTTAAAAAATAGATCTAGGGTTTTAAAAAATGAACGGTTAACCGAAAAAACGATGAACGACGGCGGTGGCTACCTCCGGGGGCGGGCGGCATCGGCGGGGCCCCGATTGCTACGGTGGTGAGGGGCGACGGCGGCGCGGGCGGCGATGGCTGCTGCGACGGGCGGCTGTGGCTGCGTGTGCGGGGCGGCAGTGGCGGGTGGCAGAGAGGGCGGCGGGGCGGCGGCTTATAAAGGGGGTCGGGGGGTTCTGACTTGGGGGAGGGGGCGACCGACGGCATGGCGCGGGCGGACTCCGGCGAGTCCGGCTCAGGCACGGGAGGGAGGCGGCGGTGCTGGGCCGGCTGGGCCTTTGGCACAGTTCGGTCCGCGAGACATTTTTTTAATTTTTTTTGCCGAAATAGAAAAATCCTAATAAAATATAATAAAATCTTTAAAATGCCAAAAACAATTTTTACCGTCTAAATAGAATATTTAGAACAAATTGAACATTTTTCTAGCCTAAGAATGCAATTTTGAAAACATGCATATTTTTCTAATTCAAATAAAATAGCAATAAACTCCAAATAAAATACAAATTTGATTTTAACACTTTTCCTCCAATACTTATTTTATTTTCGAGAAGTCATTTTATCCCCTCTCTTTTATTTCATTGGAAATATTTTTGAAGAGGAAAAATAATTAAAACCAAAATGATCCTCTTTTCAATATTTGAGAAAATTCAAATATGAAAATAAACGAAATCCCCAACTCTCTCCGTGGGTCCTTGAGTTGCTTAGAATTTCTAGGATCAACCAAAATGCAATGAAATATGATATGCAATGATGACCTATGTATAACATTCCAAATTGAAAATTTGGGATGTTACACGGCAATACTAAACAATACCGGGTTCAGAAACACAAATAAAGTACTGAACAATAGTACTTACTACATACAAGCAAAGTTGCACTAATTAAACTCTGCAGACTATTTCTTGCCACCGACCTATGGGATGAACCCCGCATAACTGACTAGGCCATGGACTTCGTGAGAGATGTCTACCGGCACCATCACCATCTCCTCAACCTTGGAGAACCTAACAGAGTGGTCTTTCCACTCATAAACATGACGATGAAGAAAGGCCGCATCAGATTTGTCGAGAAGCTTTACAAGAACAACAGCCTTCGTAATCGAAGGCACAACTAGGAAATTGTTGTGGTCCAGTACAGCCTCGTGAACACGCCTGACAACAATGCTACTGGAAAACACTAGTTCAGGACACGTGGCAACAAGGACACAGCAGCTGGATAGTTTAGCAGTAGAACTCATCCTCAGGTCTTCCAGTTCACACGGCATGACTTTGAGAACTTCGTCTCCACCGCGGACCTGGTTCTAATTCAAACAGAAACCAAATATTTTATTACTACCTCCGTTAAGAAATATAAGATGATTTTTGATATTTTACTCTATATATGACTACATATACGCATGGAAATGAGTGAACAAAGACAATAGAACATGTCTTCAAAGGCATGAGAGCAGAAGGATTACTTGCAATATCCATAACACAAGTTACTGATGCAAATATACCCTCTTCAAAGGTAGCATTGATGTTCATAAAGTAGTTGAAAGTAATCTATAAGAAATCAATGTCAACCTCTCGCATGTTTTGGTCAAAAGAGGAATTTAGAACCGCCATTTGGCACACAAAAATCACATGCAAGCTCACCCAAAAAGTGGTACTACTAGTACTAGTACTGTGTGTTAGATGAAAAAACACGATCAAGATCGAGAAAAAGATCGTCAAGAAGAGATATTACCTGGACTTGCTTAATGAGGGATCCCAGAGAGGAGGGCTTGGACAGGGTGATGGCTTTGAGCTTGTCTGCGGTAGTCTTAGCGGGGTGCTTGCGCTTCTTCGTACCATGAGCCTCGACGGTTTTTACCAGAGCCATAGACATCACTTCGGCCGGTGCTCCAACGTCCATCAAGAAACTATCAAATAGAAATAAAAGAAAAGAAACCATAATCACAAACCCAAAACAAGAATAGAGAGGGAGTTATAGGATCAGTCTCGGGGTTGCAAGACCGGGCCTTGGCCAGAATCAACACCATTGATGCGCTCACCTTTCCTTCTTTGGGAGAGAAGAATAATGGCAGAAGTAGGTCGGGGTTTTCTTGAAGAAATGAGGAACATGATGAGGGAGAAGTGAGGGTTGGGTAGAGAGGAAGCTGAGAGAGAAGTGTGAAATGATGGTTGCTTCGTCCATCCAACTTATTGCTGGAAAGGAGGGGGTTTTGTGATTTGACGGCTCATTGGGCATTGCTGCAACGCTTCGATCGGGGCAGTCTACCGTGCAGTTGGGCACTCTGCTACGGAGTAATTTTTGTGCATGGCTGGTGGACCCTGATGATGGCTGTTCCACACATCCACGAAAGTGAGTAGCAAAGTTCTCGACGACCGTCGAGGAGGATCCGCATGGTAGATCGAGTCCATTGTTTTTTTGAAGAACAAATGATTACATCCAGCGTTTCCACTCTTACGTCGGAGGAGTGCGAAACACAGTAGCCACTTGAACATACACAGTGCTCCTACTATTAGGCATGTGCAGTGGTTCATACGTCAGTACTACATAATCTTGTTGCTATTGTAGTAAGATATGACGATAAGAAATGATGTTGTGCGCATGTCAACTATATGAACAGTAATGTAACAGAACTAGGTCTACAACGCACGGAGAGTATGGTGCTACAATACTCCACGAAAAAATGAACCATATGAAGCACGACGACTTAGTGTTAGGCAGGGTGTATGAAGGGTGCACAGGATGGGAGCAAAAGTTCCCTTCTCGACCCACTTTTGGGTGTTTCGCAAAGTGCATGAAGGGTTCATGAGTCCACACTACTAGGTTAACACAAATACACGAAGAGGGAGCAACTATATTGAGATGAGAATGCAACCAAACACACCCACACGCTTTGTGCCACAGTGACTGATCTGCATCGTCTGATTTTGATCCAACGGTCATGTTGGGCCGAGACATGGACATGCCCATGCAGAGGATGCCTAAACACCACCGAAGTCCCTCTGCTTCTCGAGGCACACGACATTGGTGATGAGGGTGCAACGGCCCGCAGAGCCTGCTCCCGGTCGACAGGAGCCAGCTCGTCAAAGACAGCGTCCAATGGTACGAATGGATTCCGGTGACGGAGCCATGAGAGGATTCGCCAGGAAACAACGATGGCAGCCCGCAACCCCTCCTTGTCCAGCTCTGCCCCCACCATTTCGCGGAGACGGCTAAGCTCCTTGGAGATATAGGTGAAGAAGGAGACCAGGTCAGGAAGCCGCAGCTCGTTGAAGTCGACGGGGTGGTCCGGGTTTAGCCCAACGGCCGGCATGGTCGCGCTGGCATGACGGTAGGCATCACACAGCCGTAACACGTGCGTGGAAACTTGGTCCACCAAGTGGCTGAGGCAATCCTGTACCTCGTCACGATCGACCCGCCCGCGCTCCAGCCGCCTCCCCTGATAGCCTATCGTATCTCCCGCTTTCTGTAGCAACGCCACCGACGCCTCAGCATCTTTGTGGTGGACGCCTGCCGCTTTTGAAGCTCCGTGAACTCCTGCACATAATGGAGGAGCATGGCACTCCTATCCTCCTTGAGCTCACGGAACTCCACGGCCTTGGCGCTAAGCTCCGTATCCTTGGCCTCGAGCTCCTGTGTCAGGCGCCTCACCTCAGACTCCATGATCTTCTGCGCCGCCATGGCACCAGGAAGAAGCAATGGGGATAGGAAGCAAAGGGGGAGAAATGGCTGAAAGGAAATGCAATCTACGGGAAGGCAGAGGGAGCCAGCCGAGGAGTAGGGAATCTTTAGCTTTTCACCATGGGAAAACACCAGTCGACGACTTCTCACATCAGTGAGTAGTGGGTTTTACAGGCGGAGTCATCGTGACTAATTACTGTCCGCCTGCTCTCAATCAAAAAATTAAAAATCCTGCGTTCCTGCTCCTGTCAATCAAAAAATTAAAAATCCTGCCGTGCCTGCCGCACACAAACACTAGAGAAACGCCGCGGTGGATATTTAAATTTACCTGCCTGCAAGGAGATAAGAAAAGGGTGAAAAAACAAACGTGGCGGCGGCCTAGCTAATCGGCCGCACTAGCCCAACTAGCTAGCCACCATGCTTCATTGATGTACTCGGCCGGAAAGGTGGTCTTTCGTGATTTGACGACTCATTTACTTGCTTCGGTGCTACGACCTAGGAGGACCCAGAAAACGCGCGGTAGGGCGTCCCACGCCAAGACAAGGAAGAATATATGCATGCACCACCCGGGAGGACCCCGAAACTGCGTGGTAGGGTGTGCCACGTCTCGGCACGGAGGAAAAATGCACGTGTAAAAATATACTGTATCAGACGTAGTAGTACCTATGTTTCAACCTCGGGACCCGGCCAGTCGGTCGAAAACACCCCATTAGCCACGCGGATTCATCATGCTAATGTGGCACAGAGGATAGGTGTGGTTAGCTCCGTCTCGACCAGCCACAACTTCTCTTGTTCTAGGCGATTCTTCTATTTTTCCAAGCTTTTTTTAGTTATAATAACACCACGGCAAGCTAGCGCCGCTCTTCGTGTGTGCCCGTGCGTCTAAAGGTTAGACGATGGAGAGGAGAGAGAGATTGTAGACCTGGGACCCACCAGTAAGTGAGTTAACGGTCATGCACGTGTTGACGAGGCACTCCCTCTACTCTACTCAACGTAATACTGTATAAAATCAAGTTATGGGACAAAGCCAACAACCGTTGTTGTTTCAGGCTATCGACTTACGCTTTGTAGTCCAGGTTGCCAGTTCGAATCTCGTCTTTCAGATTTGTTAGTTTTAGGTCCAAATTTGATCAATGACAAGTGGGACCCCCGTGTGTTGTTCCGATATTTCAGTGGAGGATGGGTTTTTTGAACAAACACTTTGCGCGGTTAGACAAGTAACGTCACGAGTTACACGTATTTTGCAAGTTTACAAACAAAAATGACAACGACATAGAATATCACATCCACCCCGCGGCTTAGATGCTATGGTGATACGAGTTTTTACATTGTTGGAAGTGAGATCCAATGGCTTGCGAGTAGTCTTTGTAATTATGCATAATTTCCAAACTCTCCAAAGGTTTTTTTGCAAATAAAACATTCAGGCCTCGTGCGTGCCGCTGCATCTCGGGTCCAACGGCTCCCTGTTGCTCATATTAGGTGCTCCAAGTAGCTTAATTAGCCACTACGGTGATACGAGCATCTAGGTCGTATGATCTGTGATCAGATGGCACATGCGTAGTACTTGTACTTTCTGCGCAATTCCCAAACTCTCTTAATCGTATATTGCATAAACATTCAAAACTCCTAATGTGGGCCGTTAGATCTCCATGAACTCGTATCACCATAGAATCTATGGTGCGGGAGCACCTCATATTCTCCCATGCAAGAAAACATCAGGTGCTCTCGCAGCTTGGATGCTACAGTGATATGAGCTTCGAGGTCATTTGATCTGAGATCCAATGGCATCTGAGCAGTCTTTGTGCTTGTAAGCAGTGGCCGAACTCTTTGGGGACTTTTCTGCAAAAACCCATTCGAACCACCGAGGAGTTGTTGGGTCATAAATCCAACGGCTCCGAAGAGCTTGTATCACCAAAGCATCTAAGGGTGGTAGCACATGATATTCTTACATACAGGAGAATATGATGTCCTCCTTCATCTTAGATGCTATGGTGATACGAGCTTCGAGGTTGTTGGATATCTGAGTAGTTTTTGTACAAATTGTGTGCAATTCTCAAACACGTTAAGGTTTCCTATAAAAATATTAAGACATCACGTGAGCTGCTATATCTCAGATCTACAAGCTCCAAGCGAATCGTATCAACGTATAGCATCTAATGTGTGGGGGCACATGATATTATCTCGGGGAGGAGAGGGGTGCACAACCAATCGGTGTTTGGGAGCTAGGGTGGGGACAAATATAATCTAAACAATCCTAAACAGAGCTTCACAAATTTATCTAAGGTCGAGGGGTTAACCCCCGACAATCTACATAGCTCTGCCTAAACACAACATTTGCATGTACTGTAGTACGAGACTTAATATTCATGTTTCAGTTTCCTGTTCATTTTAAATATTCAATTGAGGACCATGCATGTCTTACATTTTACTCCCTTCGTTCCTAAATATTATTCTTTTTAGAGATTTCAAATGGACTGGCACATATGGATGTATATAGACATATTTTAGAGTGTAGATTCACTCATTTTGCTCCATATGTTGTCACTTGTTGAAATCTCTAAAAGACTAATATTTAGGAACAAAAGGAGTATTTTTGAATTTGCGTCATACATGCATGGTTTGGAAAAATAGGTGCACTATACTTATTGGATTGTTGTTGTGTTCGTGTGTGTGTGTGTGTGTGTGTGTGTGGTCATATGCTTGATACATACAAAGTTTTCTCACCATCGTATTGTTCATCTTTTAAATTTGAATTTGCAATGAAAAACTTACTAGGGATATCATGAAATGTGAAATCCACGTTGAGATCACTATATCACAAACTCATCTCTAATTCAAGAACCCGTCATAAATCAATTACCACGTCGAGATTAGTATTTGCAAGGAAAATACGGGCATTGTAATACACATAGATTCGTTCGGCAATTTGAAAGATTCCTTTCGTATTCTCGAATGGTACCCAACGGCGTACCAGCCAGACCTAGGCTCATGTTGATCCTAAAAATTTGGGCTCGTGTCCTTCTGGCGGCGTGCATGGTACGCACATTAGCCAACCCCAACTAGTCGAGCCTCTGCGTTTCGAGTCGAAATATCTGGCGCCAGAATTCCAGCCCTAGGAAATTCCCCTCATGTCCCCGGTCCATAATGACTATCAATGAACAATGGAGGGATGATTTAGTAACTAGAAAACATTACCTACCATGCCGAGCATGGTTCAATTCCCTCGTTCACCGCTCCCCAAGGTCATCTGTCAACTGCATTGCCTAGTACTACTACTACTACACCAGGATGAGCACAGAATTGTGCCCATTTATTCGTGCCTAGTACTTGAGCTAATATATCAGGGACCCCTAAAAAAGAGTTAATATATCAGGCAATGCACTTGTCTGAAGTCTAACTAAGCAAAATGTTTGACCAAACCCTTTCTTAGGAAATACAACAGGACAGATGTAATGCTTGAAAATTTATTGCATGATGCAGGTTATGATATTGTTTCAAATCCTGGATTTCACAATTTCAGAAAATCCAAAAGTGACCAAAAATTCATGAAACTGAGCATGGTCACGTGATATTGCACAAATATTCCTTCGTAATTTTTTTCTTCAATTTGAGACAAGCTGCTTATGACAAGTTGCACAAATGAAGAGCCATGGTATTTTGGAACAAAGACCTGTCATGTTAAGGCGAACACTTTCACTATTGAAACCGTGGGCGTTTACGTGCCGCCATGAGTCCTGCTTCTCATTGGCAGGTGCCGTCCAAGAAAGCGTGTGAGTCGACGGGAGGCGTGCGAGTAGACCGTTGCGTCGGCTGACAGGGAGGCGTGCGAGTAGACCGCTGCGCAGGCTCACCGGGAGGTGAGCCCTTTGACCAGGCTACGCCGCCCACCTTCGTCCCAACTGCTCCCACTTTTAATGTCGCCGGTGCCGCAGTTTAAAATCAACCCCGCACTACCCGGTATCGCTACAATCTTCTCTCTTCCTCTCCAAGTCTCCTGCCGTCTACCTCCAACCAGCCTGACCTAAATGTACACCATGCCGCATCACGATGGTCTGCCCTTAGTCTTCCAGTTTCCTGAGGAAGACGCACAGCCAGAGTCTCAAGAACATAAGGCGCTTTGGGACGAGCCTGAACCGGCCTTGTGGGAAGATGTCGCGCCTGCCCCCGCTCCCGTTTCGGCTCCCATCGCCCCGACTGCGCCAGCGCCCATCCCCGTGGCATTGATGGGCTCGGAGCTGCACATTGTCGCCGAGCTTGATGCCACGGGATTCCATGAGGTCCCCACCGACTTTCACACGCCCGTGCACCTCCAGTGCATGCGCCTGCGCGTCCACTGACGCGCTCGCCTGTGCCGGTGCCCGTGCACCTGCCAGCACATGCGCATGCACTGATGTGCGCGCAGGTTCCCGTTCCCATGCACGCGAATGTCTCCGCCGCGCCGTTGCCAGCAGTTGTCCCCGCGCGGGTGCCACTGCCCCCCTCAGCAGCATGGATGGCCGCCGTCGACCGCTTCATTGCACCAACGCCAGTCGCCTCCTCCTTCCAGTTGACTCGCTCCTGATCGAAGTCCAGAACATTGTGGCCTTCCTTGAAGCTAGGGCCAACGTCCAGGGGTATGCCAACAACGGCACAAGACTCCGCAGTCGCAGTCGTCATCGCCGTTGGTCAGTGGCCCGACGACACACAGAGCAGGACAGAGGAGCCGCTTCCCACCGCAAGACGCCCCGCCGCCGCCGCGTAATCTAAATTTGCCATGAAAAACGTTCGGATTGCCATGCTTAAAATCCGGATGTTTATCATTTCCGTTTATTTTAGATCGATCGTCGTATGAATGTAAAGTCAAAGTCAGACTGAATGACATCTATGGTTTGATCGATTGAATGTTCTGCTAGAGCCGTATCAAATTAAATATAAAACATCATCAAGCCACATGTATTCCTTCTCATCCAATGACCTAGACTCCTTCAATGTCGAGCGCTCAACACATTTAGCGTGCAGTTAATTTCATGCCAAAAATAGTGCTAATCACATAATAACACGCAAATAATATCCTACTTAATATCCTCATGCACTTAATATACTTCCAAATTAACGTGCATTGCACGTACACATTGACTAGTAATACTAGTACGTGAAACTGGTGCCGTAACTTGTGAACGCGTCCAGATATGGTAACGGCAACATCGCTCGCGAGTTCTTCATGTTTGCCCGTGCGTCTAAACGCAGAAGGGGAGGGGAGAGAGAGAGCACACATGGAACCCACCAGTAAGTGAAGGCGAATAGTGCGTGCTAATGAGCCGGTCCCACTAATGTACTAAAAATAATATTACATGTTATCCATTAAATAGGCTGTGTTAATATAAAAAACATTATATGAACAAAGGGGGGCATAACAAACATTGTTGTTCTACGTATGTTGCCTATTGACGTGCGGCTTGAAGACTCTGGTCGCATGTTCGATCCTCGTCCTTTATTATTTAATTTGTATATGGGTCCAAATTTGTTTCATGACAGGTGGGCCCCTCAGTGTGTAGTTTGTGGCACTTTAATTTGTGGGTCGAAATCTGTTCCATTCCAAGTGGACTATCAGTGTGTAGTTTTGTAGCTTATTTGTAATAATCAGAGTTTTTTGCAATAATACCATGGTGCGACGTTGAAGGCGAGAAAGGACGTGCGAGAGAGCGATGACCGAGCCAGAGGGAAATCAATTGGGGGAGGTGCGGGGGTTGCAACGGTGTTTGGAGTAGTTGTGGGCCGAATGCTATGAAAATATAATCTACCACCGGAATAAATGCCTACACAAATTAATCCAAGGTTGGAGTGCCCCTCGCAATATAAATAGCTCCGGCTTTGTGAGGGATGGAGAGGTAGCTTCAATGTGTCGAAGATACAGCGTGAGAAAGTGAGGTCAATTGAGAGACATATAGATAGAGAGACAAAGTGAGTCTGGTCCGACATTCATTGAAAAGATATATATGCTCTGGAGAGATATTGTCCAATTGAGCTTTTGGGAAGGGTGAGGGTTGTAAGATAGAGCTTGAGAGATGATCCAGTCACAGACATGTAGATATATTTTGTGCGTGGGAGGAAGCAAGGTGAACCGATTAAATATATAAAGGGAGAGAGATTGAGCAAGTGTGGGTCGTCGTGCGATCGAAATAGTGATACAGGTTGGAGAGAGTGACCTAGATAGACAATGTGCGTGAGAGAGTATACAATATGAATATGTCGAATTGGGCTCAAACATGGAGATATATCGTCTGTGTCCGAGAAAGAGCGAGGTCAATTGAGACATACAAAGAGAGACAGAGAGAGAGGGAGGGAGGGAGAGGGAAAGAGATTGAGCGAGCATGGCCCACCATGAGGTCGAAAGAGTGGGGGCGTCTTGGATGGATTGACCTAGATAGACAATCTGCGTGAGAGAGTATAAAGTGTGTCGATCGAGGCCCGAACATGGAGATATATCATTTGTGTGTGAAATAAAATGAGGTTAATCGAGACTCAGATAAAGAGAGCGAGATTGAGCAAGTGTGGTCCGCCGTGCGGAAGAAAGAGTGAGACGGTCTCGAGGGAGTGACCTAGATACACAACGTGCGTGCGTGCACACGAGAGGTTGGGGGCTAGATAGGCAATGCATGTATCTAGCGAGAGAGGGTGGGAGAGAGGGAGGGAGGGAGAGAGAGAGCTCGGCATGGGGTGCAATGGCGGGTGTGTGAGGTAAATTCATTTGGTAACAGAGTGGAAAAAGTGGGTTGTATAGTTGAGAGAGTTGGAGATCGAAACATGGAGAGAAAGAATGAACGTGTGTCAGAAACCGATAGCTTCCTAAGGTGGTTAGGAGAGGAAGATTGATCGATACAGGAAGTATGTAGCGTGTGTGCCAGGGGGGGGGGGGCTAAAAACAACATTTGAATGTCGATAGTACTAGACTTAATATCGATGTTTCAATTCGGTGTACATTGTAAGATTTGAACTAAGGACCATGCATATGGGTAATTATTTCGAATTCGTGCCATACTAGGTTTGGAAAAGTTGACATTGACTCGATTTTTGTGCTATTTTTGTAGGTCATATGTTTGAATCCATCCAAAAGGTTTCTCACTACCATGGTGTTCATCGTATGCATATGAATTTGTATTAAAAAAGCATGGATAAAGTGAAATGCGAAATCCACGTTAGAATTGGAGATCGCTATGTGACACACACTATAATTCAAATAACTAATTATGTGACACACACTCTAATCCACGTTAGCGTGGATACCGTGGATATTGTTTCGTTTTTTTTCAAATAACTCCTCATTAATTAATTTATAGTATCTCGTTTCAAATGACTAATTATTTGCAAGGAAAACACAGGCATTGTAATTCATACAGAGATTCATTTGCAAATGAAAGAAGATTCGTTTGCATTCTCAAATCTCCTCTCAAATGTAGGCACACCAGGCAGACCAGGGTCGTGTCGTGATGGTTGCGTGTGTCGTACAGAGGCTTAGCACCCAGCAACCCCCCTCCCTCCCTCCCCCCCCCCAAAAAGGACGATGACAAAATAAGTTTGCGCTTCCATGTTTTGGATTGAAATATCTGGCGGCCCCAATTCTAGCCCTGCAAAATCTCCCTTCTCCACCGTCCCCTTCCGCACCCAGATTGCTCAAATCCCCAATTCGCCGCCAACCCAAGCAAAGTTCGAATCGCCGCTCGTCTTGTCTCTTTCCCCACCTCTGTGCTAGACAAAGACGATGGTCGCGCTTCAACACAACACCGGAGCTACCTCATCTACGCCCTCGTCCACCGCACCGGGTGGTCCACCGACAATGTCGACCGCCGTAGCCGACGTGCCTCACACACACCGACTTCCACTGCATCAGGTGTGCTTCACCGACACCGTCTTCTACCTCATCGGGGCTACTTCACCGAGCACATCGTTGCACCTCTGCCCCCAAGGCCGTTGGGGCTTCACCAACGTTCTCGTCCACCGCATTGTAGCGCTCTGCTGCCACACAAGATCTGCATCCATGCGTGGCCAGCCAACGCCAGTGCATCACCCTCAATGGCTCTAAAGTGACCCGCGCTGTAGCTAGGCGAGCATGCCCAAACGCCGGCCCGAACTAGGTATCCACACATCACTCCCTTGTGCACTGTTCCGACGATGTTTGGATATCCTTTCACTGCTCTCTTAGCTTACACGCCTATGCAACTCTGACTTTAACTCTTATTTCTTTTGGAGATATCATCTGAAACAAGCAAAACCATTTTTTAGCGAAGCATGATAGCGCTACGGGATCTGGTACACATCCTGCACACCCGTATAATCTTGTAAGTATCTGTCCTCCGGTACAAAAGCAAGGTCGATTCCTCTTATGTGATCAACCATTTGCCGTGTCAAAAATGCAGAGGGGGATGCAAGGAGCACAAGGCCTACACATCCAACCAAGTGGTAACATGGACTTGTACATGGAACATCCCAAGCGCAAGCAGACCTGCAGTGAGCCTGTACAACGAGCTAGCGTAAGTCCCTGCATTTCATTTAATTCATACTGGCATGCATGTATGATTTGTGTGAAGTGGCAGATCCACGAATTCAAGTTACCAGGGGCGAACATTTAACTTAAAAAATATGAAGGCGCTTGCACTCCGGAAATCAACATAACTTGAGAAATGTGCAGCTACGTGCACTTGGAAAACTAGCTAATGATCCAAAGTAGTTCAGATTATAAAACACTAAATGATGCAAACACCAAAAAACACAAAATGCAAGATGGTGTACAAGGACTACTAACATGGTCTGTACCTGCTTGAATTATTCGTTCTCTGGCTGAAAATATCAAAGTGTAATTGCACCTATAACTAGTGCGCAAACTGCATATCAATATATCTATCCTACACAAGCATGCCAATAGTTTCAAACAACAGATTAGAAAAGTATTTATTCTACGTTGTCATGATACGGGACTTTCCGGTAGATAGCCTCGACCTTTCCTCAAGCCATGAGAATGTACTATAATTTGCTTGTCATCAATGCCTGCAAATCTCTATGTCTCTCTCAACATAGCAGATCATCATTAGACACTAAATCCTTCAATGGGATCTTGCAAAATGCTTGCATTAGATCCCTCATTAGACACTATATGTTCATCACCAGGAGCATGTAAAATGTTTGCATCAAATCCTTCATTAGCAGTTTGTTCATTAGACACTTCAGGCTCAAGAACAACATGAGCTTGTATGTTTGCACCAGAAACTTGATTAGATACATTAGATTCAGTCAGTTCAGTATTGATTGGGGGAGTTACAAAATAAGCACAAATTGGTTTCATTTTCTCATAGATTCCCTACATACAAGCAGTTTTACAACATCGTCAGCTGTAACTATTGGCCAGAAATTGAACAGTTGAATTAGATATAATCAGGGATGTGATGTACCTGCTCATTGCGCATGCTACTCTTGCATGCTGCGACTGTCCGTTTGGGCAAGCTCGATGCCATGCCTGTGCTGCCGCCGCTGCCTCCCACGCAGGCTACAGCCAGGATTGGATCTTCATCTTCTTGTCCTTCCGTTTGATTGAAGCCCGGCGACCGCCCTCCAACGAGGGCGCGAGGAAGTGCTGTGTCGGTTTGTCCAGCGGCGGCTAGGTTAGGAGCAAACCAGACTGGAGGCTAGAGCGAACGAATTGGGATTTTTCCTACTATCAATCGATATGGGAGGTGCTCGTTTGGGCCGCGAGCCTACTATAGGTCCTGCCTTGCACTTACGTTATTGGCCCATCCAAATTGAAACATTTTTCTTCATTTTTTACATTGCCTGCTTATGCGTTGGGCCGGACATAACTAACCTGGGCCAACCTAGACAACTCAAACTAGGTGCAGACTTTCCAGCCACCCGAGGCGGCCGCCCATACCAGCCCCTATGGAGGTGTCGCCCCTTTTTGTGTCTATGATTGGGGTAGTGAAAAATATTCCAGTGGCGCTTTTGATTTACCGACAGAATGGTTGAATTGCTTGTTTCTATGACTGAGTTCGCCAATAATGTGAAGGATGCCAGTCTTTTAATCCTATTGTAGATTTCTTAGATCTCGATATGCCAAATGTAATCGCATGAAATATAGAGTAAAAGCCAATGTGATGTGTGTGGCTACAACTAGTCTCACTACACGTCCTCATATAACATATCAAGGACGCACCATCTTACCAGATTAACCATTTGACTTACCAATGCAGTGTGGGAAGAAAGAAATATTGGGACTGCGCATCCAAGCAATTGATGCCATGGGCTCCTTCGTAGAACCTTGTAAGCGAAAAATAAGTTGCAGTGTGCCTATACAAAGAGCTAGCGTAAGTTCAGTTATCTGCTTCTCGGAATTTTAGTTAGCCACTTATTGCAAAATTGTTCAATTACGTTGCTTGGCTTAATTTAGTTTGCTACTGATTACATAACGCCATAGCCTGTTAATCCTATTATAGACTACGCCTATCTATGCGTTTGATACTTACTATTAAGAATTACCTGTTTGCCTGAACTTAAATAGCTACTTAAGCACGTAGATAGCTGGTCATATGTACTTCTAGGGTGCTGCAGAATTCACGTGTAGCACTAGTAATGTTTGCATGTTCATAGATAGACAACGGTCAGGTTCATATGAGGGACACCGTCTTTTTAACTTATATATGTGTTGGAATCATTTTGCTTACATCAAAGAAATTTACAGATGTCTGTGTTGCTGGTAAACAGTACCGACTTGTTACTTTAATACGTTGCCAAGAACTTGTTAGTTTTACTAGTTCATGTGTAATTAAATACGTTGCCAAAACCGGTTAGTTTTACTATTTTGATGTTAGTTTCTTATGGCTCCTGCAAAACTTTATTTATTGATTGCTAACATTCAAGTTTGCAGGATCCAACTGAAGCTCCGTTGGCACAACAGGTATGTTTTCAGAAACTTCCTTGTTTACCTAGTTTGCTGTTGTAACTTGTTGCTGTAATCATCTTTCCAACTTCAAGTTTTAAAGATCGAATTGGAAGTCCAATTGCACAGCAGGTACATTTTCAAAAATATATTTGTGTAACAGGTTTGCTGCTGTAACTTGTTGCTCTAATCAAGTTACTAACTACTCAACTTTTCAGGATCCAAGAGAAACTCCAATGCCACAACAGGTTCCTTTTGCAAAACTTGTTTGTTTAACTGCTTTGCAGCTGCAACCAGTTGCTCTAATCACGTTACTGGCTACTCAACTTTTCAGGATCCAAGGGAAACTCCAATGCCACAACAGGTACCTTTTGCAAAACTTGTTTGTTTAACTGCTTTGCTGCTGCAACAACCGGTTATAATGATGTTAATAACTACTTTTCAGCATCCAATTGAAACTCTTTAATTCCTTGTTTGTTTACCTTGTTTGCTGTTATAACTCCTAGTTGAGATGTTTTGCTAACTTCAACTTTTTGGAATCCAATCGGAACTTTAATGGCAAAATAGGTTAGCCCAAGATCAAAGAGCAAGGTCCCCATGGACGTTGTATCATCCCACGGCAGTGGCATTGGCCCAATCGTGCATCATGAATTGCCAACTACTGATGCTCTAGAGGCTAAACTAGTGGTAGAAAGAGACTCTGCTTCTGCACTTAGAGATGAAGTTGACATGTTGAGGAAGCAAACAACACAATCACAAGCAGTACTCAAGACAACCATTAAATATTTCGTGGATTTCAAAACAAAGCAAGCTGAGACTGGCCGCATTGTTAAGGACCTGAAGGAAAAAAGGAAATTAAATTCCCACTTGGTAAATCATAGGTGAAATGTTCTTTCCATCATTGAATAACCATTGTGTTGTTTGTTCATGTAATCAATCAAACCATTTGTTTTAGAGATCATGCAATAATTGTTTTTGTTTTTTGGTTTGTAATTTTATTTGAGCGCAAGTCTGTGTTAATTGATAAGACTCGGAGATATTTCATTTTGATTGTTGTGACAGACCTACAAATATGCCAATCGGGCTGAATGTGCATTCAACAATAATAGTAGTATAGATGGACCATAAGTGGAACGCATCGGAAAGGGCCAAGATGTTGTAGTAGCTTCGCTAAAAAAGGATGCTATTCTAGCAGAAAAAAGTACAGCGGCCTGGCTTATGTATGTTAGTTGATATTATTGATTCATATACTCTATAAGTGTTTATATGTCTGTTAGTTATGTACATTCTTGGTTGATTGACTCTGTATTTGAATCTTGATACACCGCTTGTGTACATATCTAAATGGGAGTACACATTATGCTGCGTGTGACATTTGAGTTGGACATAAAGTGTTCCAAATATTCCAATTCACCTTAAACTGGATTCTAGCTTCTGAATTTGAGTATCGGCATTTGTAAATCATATTCATATATGACAGTGGAATACATCTTTGTCATGCTTTTGAAGATATATAAAAACACATAGAATGATTTATAAAGACTCGTATAGGAATACAAAATGGATTCGAATTTAGTTGTCAGGGTAAACGTGGATGCTTATTGTCCCAAAATTCGAAAGAAGCGGCAAAATGTCCACTCCCACGTCAGCTGCCCGCAGCCAAGTGTGTGGGAGATGGAAATTACTGTCTACCCATTACATGGACAATCCATCAGCCCGATTCCACTGCTTTCAATAGGGGTAGGTTAGTAACTTCAATTAGACGTGACACGACCGCCTCTGAGCCCATTCCAACATGGTGGGCCCCAAACATGGGCGGCAAAACACATTTGATTCAAGCTTGTCCAAAAGACCTCTGTTTCTCCCTCCATTTCCCCATCCATACACAGTGGGCGGCAAAACAAACTCGACTCGGCCGAAATCAATGTAGGCAAATATTTTCAATAGGGGCAGGTTTGTAACTTCACTCAGACGTGACACAACCGCCCTACCTGTCAGCCCCATTCATACACCGTGGGAGCAATAATTGTTTTTGTTTTTTGGTTTGTAATTTTATTTGAGTGCAAGTCTGTGTTAATTGATAAGACTCGGAGATATTTCATTTTGATTGTTGTGACAGACCTACAAATATGCTAATCGGGCTGAATGTGCATTCAACAATAATAGTAGTATAGATGGACCATAAGTGGAACGCATCGGAAAGAGCCAAGATGCTGTAGTAGCTTCGCTAAAAAAGGATGCTATTCTAGCAGAAAAAAGTACAGCGGCCTGGCTTATGTATGTTAGTTGATATTATTGATTCATATACTCTATAAGTGTTTATATGTCTGTTAGTTATGTACATTCTTGGTTGATTGACTCTGTATTTGAATCTTGATACACCGCTTGTGTACATATCTAAATGGGAGTACACATTATGCTGCGTGTGACATTTGAGTTGGACATAAAGTGTTCCAAATATTCCAATTCACCTTAAACTGGATTCTAGCTTCTGAATTTGAGTATCGGCATTTGTAAATCATATTCATATATGACAGTGGAATACATCTTTGTCATGCTTTCGAAGATATATAAAAACACATAGAATGATTTATAAAGACTCGTATAGGAATACAAAATGGATTCGAATTTAGTTGCCAGGGTAAACGTGGATGCTTATTGTCCCAAAATTCGAAAGAAGCGGCAAAATGTCCACTCCCACGTCAGCTGCCCGTAGCCAAGTGTGTGGGAGATGGAAATTACTGTCTACCCATTACATGGACAATCCATCAGCCCGATTTCCACTGCTTTCAATAGGGGTAGGTTAGTAACTTCAATTAGACGTGACACGACCGCCTCTGAGCCCATTCCAACATGGTGGGCCCCAAACATGGGCGGCAAAACACATTTGATTCAAGCTTGTCCAAAAGACCTCTGTTTCTCCCTCCATTTCCCCATCCATACACAGTGGGCGGCAAAACAAACTCGACTCGGCCGAAATCAATGTAGGCAAATATTTTCAATAGGGGCAGGTTTGTAACTTCACTAAGACGTGACACAACCGCCCTACCTGTCAGCCCCATTCATACACCGTGGGAGCCAACCATGGGCGCCAAAACACCCTCTCCTCGCCCGAAATCTCTAGGCAAATATTGGCGAGATGCGAGATTACCATCCTATCCCCAACCGACGAGACGTCCAAATTTTAAACGGGGGACTAAGTTCGTAACTTTCCCATATTTCAGACAGGTGCATCCCAAAAACATGGTTCCCTGTACCTCTCCCTCCATTTTCTCATTCATACACCATCCCCGCTAGAACACTGTCCCCACTCCAGCCTCCTCCGTCCGCCACCCCATCCATCGCCGCCGTCCTCCACCATGCCGGAGCGCCTACCAAGGCCGCATCGTCCACTGCTAGATATGGATGTTTCTCATCCACGACGACGGACCAAGAGCCTTGCACCGCGTCCTCTCACTTCATCGGCATCGGCATCCTCTTTGCCAGGGCCGCTCACACGACCTTCTCTTCCACCGCAACGGGACTTATCCCCCTATGCACCCTTCTACCGTCGCAGATCTGCTTCAACGCCACTGACAGCCATCACACCCCCGATGCCTACACGGCGCCGCAAGAGAGGTGGTACTTCATATCTCCTCAACTTTTTGATCTCAACTAGAAAATAGATCGTAACTTGGTTACTCTACTTTCTTTTCAGCTCTTAGAATTTAGTTCTTAGTTTGAAGCAAACAATGGATGCTAATATCATTTCTCTGGTTTGCAGCTTTAAAACTGCCATGGCACAGTCATAGTACGCTTTAATTGATCATGCTAGGGTTTAATTGATCATGTTGGTTCTGTGGTGGTTTCTTTAATAGAAATCGGAGGGGAAACCCTCTTTTGCTCAAAAAAATGCTTAGGGTTTCCCCCTTTTATGATCACTATATGATCAGAATAAATGCTTCATGTCATAATAGCGCTACTCCACCCATCAAGCTAAACAAGCTTAGTTGTTCAAATATGAATCTGATATTATTAAAATAGAGTCGTTCAATTGGTCAGCTAAATGTTCCTAATTTAGTTTCGAAAATGCATGTTCGCCGCTCGGGTGTGTATCTCTACAGGGTGCCCACGGTGGGTCGGTCCACCCTGGGGTTTTGGGTCGTCCCAGGCCCCGATTCCCCTCTACTCTGCTGTGCGCTTCCGATCTCTACGTTCCCCCAGCCACCTGCCTCGCCGGCGACTTGCCGTCTCCAGATGGCATGACTCTAGGAGGAGACGCCGGACTAGCAGGAGGTCAGGAGCCGCTCTCCCTACAACGTCACCACTGCCCGGGCGCGCCTCCGTGCCTACCTTCCCAGTTTGTTCAGGGCTCAGGCGTGCAGCACCCACTAAGCCAACCCGATTTATCCTGAGATACGTCCTCAACACTCAGCACTTCAGCAGCCACTCCTCGTCACCCATTTTCTAATTGATTCATTACTAATTAGACAAGACTGTCATTAGGGTTTGTTGTGTGCTGAGTGCTACCTTCACTTTGGTTCAGATGTATTTCAGTAATGTTTAGTACCTGTAAAGTTCACACGGTTTCAAAATTCCGGCCCTTGGAACAGACACTAGTCATTTTGGATTGTTGGTCGTAGTGACATTGACCCAGATTACTACTGTAGGCCATGTTTGTTGATAATTGTACTTGTCTTTCTTACTCATTTGATATGATATCCAATTATTCACGTCGATTAGCTGCAAACAGTAAGTGCTAGACACACTTCTTGATTCAGATTTTGGATGGTCTCTTACTGTAGTTACAATTTTGCATACTTGTCCTAGTGAGCTCACAAGTAAATGATTGATCTATGCTTGCCTTCTCATATTTGTTGTCATTATTCTTTTAGGGTGGACCATCGTGTTTCAAAATACTGGAACTGTAGACATGAGTGAATAGTATTTCTCTGTGTGATCTCTTCCATCATGTGTGGGCAACGAACACTGCATTGTAAAGAAAGAAAGTGTTATTTCCAGCTTTTACATAGGCTATGATCTTTTACATGGAATACAATCTGCCTACTTGCTTTGTGTCGCACTACCAACATTCCACTCTTGAAGCTAAACATTATGCCACTCGTAATTCCTTGGTTTATTTGTTCAAGTACGAATTTGATATGATTCTAATGTTCCTACTTCAGTTTTGAAATGTGTGTCTGCCTGTTATAGAGACATAAGGGGTTTGTATTTCTGTGTGTGGTCTGGTCAACATGGTTGGGGGTGAACTTTGCATATGCAGGGGTTTATGGGGAGACACTCTTCGAGTTGAATCCACAATGCATTCCATAGATAATCTGACTACTTTTTATGTTTTCATGAATCTCATATTCTGAACAACATCATAATGATTATGAGCTTGCGTGCATGAAAAGAATAAAGCAGAACAATGCCATGGCTGTCAAACTTGGCATTAAGGGACTAAAATCAAGTCTGAATGCAATGCAAATGCAAATGCTCTCCACCTACGGATTCATGCTCAGAATATGATCCTAACAGTGATTCAGAGCTAGAGGGAGACCTAAGTCAATGTAGCTCCCTAATGGAGGAGTCAGAGGCAGATGCCCTATCTTATTCACCCATCAAGGTGCTTGCTCTAACTTTCCACGGTTATATTGGTCGCACATATCTTGCAACTGATGCTTTGCATTGCTTCTACTTTGTTGCACTGCCATTAGCTTAGTTTACACATCTTGTATGTGAATACGCCCTGCCTATCCATTTTCAGTACATATTCCATCTGTCATCATACCATATTTATCCATTCAAATGTTGTTCTTGTGTATCAGACGTTCAAAAGGAAGAGCGCAATTGCTGACCACGGACGAGCACAAGCAAAGTATTTGGAAAAGATAGTGACACCTGATAAATCAAATAGCCCATTAGGTGTAGTTGCAATATCACCTGACCCGCAAAACACCCCAACTCTAGCAGACTCTAGCCCTACTACACTGGTCATTTCTGATGCCCCAACTCAACAGACCCCAACTGCAGCAAACAGTATGATGATGCCAGTTGACATAGCACCAGCTCTACGACGCAAAACCCCCATTCCAGCAAAGAGTACACCAAATCCAGTTGCCAAATCCATTTTCGAACCAGAGAGATCCCCAATTGCAGCAAATAGGACCCATGTTCCATTTCTTCCCAGTTTAGAAGATGAAGCTTATATTGTTGTCAGGAACTTTGTGCACATCTTTCCTTCATGGATAGATTATACCGCAGACACAGAACAACTTCCAGTCTTCCTCTGCAACTTACGCGTAAGTAATGTATTAATGTTATTCATGGTAATTACTGCATATGTTTCTACTAACAGAAGACACAGGATTTCATTCTTTTAAATAGGTGAGGACCAAACTGGATTATCAAGACGAGCAAGGGTCGGTTGCGGTTTTCAAGCACTCATTGATGAAGTATCGTTCCTACCTGAGGCAAGCGCACTTTGATGGCAAGCCTCTAAACGAAATTTCTGTAAATTCTCCGGTGCTACATTTATCCGACAGTGACTGGAATAATCTTGTTACACATTGGTCTCGTCTGCAGCATAAGGTACTGTCTATGATATCACACCACAATTTGAACAACATTTTTTCATTTGCCTTAACGTCTCACTTGTACGAAAACAATTAGTAGAAGAATATTCATTCTCAAGGGACCACATAATCTCGCAACTATACTGCACACTGCATTGCTCTTGTGAGTACCTCTTGCCCTGTATGACCATACTTACTTTCATAGTTGTTTGATTATGTAGCATCACTTCACATGTTAGCCTCGTTATCGTCCATTTGGTGGACATTATAAGATCCGTATGGACTCTTACATAAATTTAGAATCAACCCAATGCTTTTGAAGAGGTTTAGCTCTGCAGTCCTCTTGTAAGGACTGAACATCGTCTATCACTGTACTTACATTAACAACTACTCCCTCCGTCCCATAATATAAGAACGTTTTGTACAGTACACCAGTGTTCAAAACACTCTTGTATTATGGGAAGAGGGATTGGTTCATTGTGTAGCATTCTGCATCTTATCTCCCTCGCCCATGATTTACTAAAAGATATCAGATATATATTTAATCTTACCAAAAAGTTGAATACACAGACAATGCCAGTGCGGAAGTGTAGCCCATTGGTCTTGTTAGTACATTTTGTCCTGTAAGACTTGTACTTCCAGGGATTGGTAGTTGATTATGTAGATGAATCTGCATCTTATCTTCATTATCCTCTATCCCTTCCAGTATTATCATATCTATAATTACTCTCTACAAAATGTAGAGTACAGGCAATGCTTATGGAGAAGATTCTGTGCTGAAATTCTTGAGTTATCCTTCCCTTGACATGGAGAAAGGCATTATAAAGCCGGCGTTAACTGTTAAAGCAAGTCAGTCCTTCCAAAGCCTTTATCCTCAACTGCTATTTAATTTGCTCATACTCCCTATCGTTTACTGCTGTTTAGTTTGTTGTTTCTATGAAAATGCATGTTCGCAAGAACTGTAAGTTCCAAGTTTTACTTGTAAAACCAAATTCCTTATTCATACCATGCACATTACTCAATACTCCCTATATGTATGCTTGTTTTTGTGGATCTATAATCCAGTGTGTGGTGAAGCAGCCCACGTTTGCACCTTATCATCTCCTGTTTTATCTTACTGATGTGGCTGATGATATGAACAACATGCCATGCACATTAACCAAAATAGATACAATGATTGTCTTTGCCCTTCATCTATGCTTGTTATGTTGACATGGTAATCCAGTAGTGTGGTGAAGCTCCCCGCATTATGAACAATGCCAGATTATGCTATTCATATTTTGAACTTACTCTTTATTTTCTAATTTGAAATTGGATGGAATTGACATCACGATTATCATCTTTGTTCATACATGTGGAAAACCTGTCATCTCTATGCTTGTTTCAGGGTGATATGCCTGATGGCACGCACAAGTCTGCTGAAGGCTGTGAGACAAATCCAACATATATTGCAGCAAAGAAGGCAAAAAATCTTGAAGATAGCGAGACAACCCCAAAGTCTTGTCTTGATGCAGTGTTCAAGTTACTTGAGGCTAGCAGTTAGACAAGCTCACAGAATTCGTTGTCTGAACCAGTTCGACTTTTTCAGTCCCAAGTTCTAGCAGAAAGGCATTCTGCAACTCAACTTTGACTTGAAGTCCTATCTCTAAGAAAGATTGCGGAGAACACCAATGAAAACCTCATTGCTAAACAGCTACACCTGGAAGCTATGACCGACATGCTAGGCCGGTCCCACAGCCTTGCTCAGCAGCTTGCGCAGCAGTTCCCATGCAAGGCTAATCTTTCTTGAACTGTGGTGATCTCGGTTCAGTATTATTTTGTTACGCTGCAATGGTGCCCAGTTTTTGTAATCTGCTTCTTCATTGCGCTTTATGATCACGGGTGGCGAACTTCGATGCCCAGTGGATGTAATATACCATAAATCCTTTATTGTATAGTGTAGGTTTATTCTAAGTTACCATGCCGTAATTTCTTTAGTGTATATAGTAGGTTTGTTCTTAATTCCTACTATTTACTGCCATCGTTCGCTATCTGGAAAAAAAATCTGATGTAGTCGACCGGGCTGAAACATTCGCCTCTAACGGGCCTGGTTTTTAGCGGGCCACAATTGGGCTGGCCTGCATCTTTCTTGGGCCCGAATGGCCATTGGGGCCTTCACACTTTGCGCTAGGCCCACAACTTACTCCGGCCTATATTCGGCCCAAATTTTAGTTGGGCCTTTTGTGGACCCAGTGCTTAGGTTGGCCTAGGTAGCATTGGGCCATTAACAGGCTGAATATTCTACTGGCTTGTTACGGCCCAGAAGAAACAATGGGCCTTTAGCAGGCCGAAATGCATGTTGGGCCTCTATTTTCACTAGTCGTCGACGGGCCTTCAGTAGGCTGAAATATAGACCAGGCCTTTTTTAGCCCAGTTATATGATGGGCCGTTACCAGGCCGAAACATATCTTGGGCCTTAGTTGGCCCACTGATATCATGGGCCTTTAAGAGGCCGAAAGCTTAGTACATGCATCAACGGGCTGCATTATATGCCAGGCCTTTAACAGACCCAAAGGCACGTTGGGCTAAACTGTTGCCACCTTTATCACGGGCCGTTAGTGGGTCGGATGTCACGTCAGACCATATATGGCCCATGGGTAGCACGGGCCATTCCTAGGCTGAAAGACACACCGGGCTAAAATGGGCCCATGTCTACATCGGGCCTCTAACAGGCCGAAATTCACTCGGCTGTAATTGGGCCCAAATATTCGGCGAACAATTAACGGGCCAGATCTGGCTTTGGGCCGTAAATATGCCTTTATTAAACAGGCCATTATTGGGCTGGCCCACTAGTACCTGAGTAAGTACTATGGGCCTTTGACTAGGCCGGCCTTTTTAACCTATATGGGCCTCTGTTGGGCCCTGCTACATGTCGACGTATCATAGGCATGTCTCCTACAAAGGACGGGCGACATCTGGCCCACCGAGGAGCATACACGTGTTTCCCCCGGCCAATGAGAATTTTACACGTGAAAAATCACCATTGGTCTGGGCTGTTAACGGGTTATCGGATCCAAAACCGAACCCGGTAGCTTAACGGCGAGCCGTTACGGTGGATGCCACGTGTTGGTCACCCTTGACGAAAGCACTTCTATGACACGCGATTTATCATCATGGAAGTGGACACCTCCGTGATGATAATTTTGGTAATGTCATGGAACACTTCTACGGCAGCACAGGTATGACTATCTTGATTCTGTCATAAAATCGTCATGGATGTACATGCATGACAGAAAACGTGACCTACTACGACAAACACGTATCATCACGGAAGTGTATTTTTTTGTAGTGCTCCTGTTTGGGATTTCCCTTGGATCTAAGGGGGAGGTTTGGGCGACACGACGTCGACGCCGGGAGTGGAAACCCCGGTGTTCTTGCCGCCGGGTTGCCCATAGCCTTGACTTCAGTGGGAGGGGATGTAGACAACACCATATCGCGGCTCAAGATGAGCATGGCGCGTGGTAGTCGACCGCTCCCCATTCTCCCTCCTTCTGCGGCAACCGAGAGGAGCCGTAGGAGAGATTCGCTGCTAATGTGGGTGAATCTAGCTCCTCCTAGGCACGATCTTCTCGTGGAACAGGAAGGCTCCTTGCTTTCTCACATGTCTTCAGGACGTGCGGTGACTTCCAACGCCAGGGCTCCTGGGGACAACCATGCGCTCTGTAGAAGGGCTTAGAGAGCATGGTGCCCGGTGTGGTGCTCGTGCTGAGGTCTTTGGGTGGCAATGATGTGGACGGTAGCGGCAACCCACGATGCGTCAAGAATGGGTACGACCATTTCGATGAGTCGTGTTTGCCGGTGACTCTGTACCTCCCATCTGGTCCTCCAGCAGCGTCACCATCCACGCCTGCCCTCCGGTTTCTTCCTCCTTGCTGGGGACCAGTGTTGTCCTGATCTTGGGGAGGCGCCGAATCCCAGCTGTGCCTGCCTCCGGCCCCTTCGACCTCTTCCTGTAGGGGATGGACAGGGACAAAGGCGTAACGAGGCACTTAACTTTTTTTTCAATCTTAAAATAGCCGACAATTGCCAAATTTTAATTCAAATAATGTAATCTCTCGAGTCCATTTTTGTGTTTTGTAATGCTTGTACTTGTGTTATCATATGAATGAAAAAGATGGGCCTTGCCGGGAACCCGTGCATGTGTATGTCCATGCAGAGGCAGAGTGCCTCTTTAATAAAAATAAACGAGTTTTCCCCGGCAGGACATCCTGCCGGCACCCTCTTTGTCTGTTGGAGAGCTACGTCCGCCGGGGAACAGATAGAGGGGCCAGCCCCCCGCCAACTTCTTTTTACCAAAAGCTACTACGACCATCCTGACTGAAGCAACGTTTGAGTCATGGATGGGAGCACCTAAGTTTCAAAAGAGAGGCAAGGTTTTCTCATGCAAAGTTATAGCTTTACAGAACACTAATGGAGAAGAGGTAAACTTATTTGTTTGGCTTGTCGGGGATCACTGTGCCGTGCAATCTTATCATCCTTTGTCGAAGTCAAGTTCACGACAGGGACCTGCAACTTCATGTAGATGAGAATGAATGCAGGATGCAATCCTATCTATATGCATATGCAAATGCTCATGAAATGCTTATGCAATGATATGGGTGTGCTCGTGCATGCATGCAATCTTAGTTGGGGCCCCCTATAGCGCTTCTTTATTTTCTCTTGCACGGGATCATGGCCCCGACTTTGTACAAGGGGTTACATGCACCTGAGGCAAGGCCTGTACAAAAGGGTGGCTGTCGGTCAATGCCTGGCAGCCTCGCGCCTTACGGGTAGTACTTACGGAGATGCTCAATATTCCATGAGTTTTGCAAGTGCCATCCTCGGTCCCTAGACGAACTGCGCCAGGTTCGGTGACTTGTACCACCTGGTAAGGGCCTTCCCACTTTGGTGACAGCTTGTTTGTACCCTTGGCGGACTGGACGCGCCTAAGGACAAGGTCACCTTCATCAAAACACCGGGCATGAACCCTGCGGCTATGATAGTGATGCAGGGATTGCTGGTAGCGTGCAGCACGGGTAGTAGCCTGGAGACGGTTCTCCTCGAGTAGCACAGCATCGTCACGCCGGTGCTGATCTTACGCTACTTCATCATAGGCTAGCACTCGAGGGGACCCGTAAATGAGTTCCATGGGGATAACTGCTTCTGCCCCATAGACTAGGGAGTCTATAGTAGTTCCCTTCGATTCAACGCAGTGAAGACAGTTTCAATCGGGTCGAGGTGTCATTCTGAGGGACCAGAGAACTACCGACAGCTCCTAGATCCACTGCTTGCTGTGCTTCTGCAGCGTATTGAAAGTTCTCATCTTGAGTCCATGAAGCACTTCAACATTCACCCTCTCAGCTTGTCCATTGCTCCGGGGGTGTTCCATAGAAGCGAATGAGATCTTGCATCCCAAGGCATGAACGTATTGCATGATGAACTAGGTGCCGTTTTCAGTGATGATCCTTGCCGGAACTCCGAAACGACACACCAATTCTTTTAAGAACTTGATAGCTGACTGAGCAGTCACCTTTCTCATGGCAGTCACTTCCGGCCACTTTATAAACTTGTCAATGGCAACGAACAAGAATTCAAAGCCCCCGATTGCTCGGGGAGGGGGCCGAGGATATTGAGCCCCCAGACCAAAAATGGCCATGATAAAGGGATTGTCTGAAGGGCTTGGGCAGGCAGGTGTGTTCTCTCTTGGAATGGATCTGGCAGGCTTCACATGTCGTGACGAGCTCGACTGCATCTTGGAGGGATGTGGGCCAATAGAATCCTTGCCGGAATGCTTTCCCAACTAATGCCCTTGATCCAATGTGTGAGCCGCACATTCCTCTATGAATCTCAGTCAGCAATTCCTTTCCATCCTCCCAGCAAACACACTTCAATTTCACGCCGTTGGGCCTCCTTCTGAGTGTCATTGACAAAATGATACATTCTAGCCCTCCAGGCTACTTTCTCAGCTTCATCTTGGTCGCCAGGGAGTTCCCCGTTTTGGAGGAAGTGGACAATGTACCTTGCCCAATTTGGAGCCTGGGGCTCGGCAACGAGGACTAGCGGCACCTCCTCTGCTGCCGGAGCACTAGCCTTGTTCGCGGGGTCCATAGGCCAAGCTGGAGGGGGTGGTCCGGCAGGCTGTGAGGAGTTGTTTCTGGCAGGTTCTCTACCGGGAGCGGACGGCTCGACCGAGAGAGGCTTACCATAGTCCAACTTTCTCCTTTTCCGGGCCATTGTGGCTGGTGATACGGAGGGCTGAGAGAGATGGAGAACAAAAGTTCCTGGTTGCACAGGAAGCTTCTACGCAACACACTTTGACAGGTGATCAGCTATGCTGTTTTCCGCATGGGGTACATGCTTTGTTTGCAACCTATCAAAGTGCTCCTCCAGTCTCCTCACTTCCTCGACATATGCTTCCATCAATGGGCTTTGATAATCCTTGTTTACTTGTCTCACCACAAGCTATGAATCTCCTCGAATGATCAACTTCTTAATTCCCAATTCTGCTGCAATCCTGAGCCCGGCAAGGAGCCCTTCATACTCAACTGTATTGTTGGTGGCTTCTTCCCGGGCAAAGTGCATTTGGACGACGTACTTCAAGTGCTCCCCGGAGGGGGTAACAAGAATCACGCCAGCCTCCACACCTTGTAGGGAAAAAGCAGCATCAAAATACATAATCCATTCTTGGGGTGATTCCTTGCTGGGGAGAGCTGTTTCTGTCACTTCCTCATCAGGGGTTGGCGTCCATTCTACAATAAACTCTGCCAGTGCCCTGCTCTGAATAGTTGATGTGCTCTCAAACTTCAAATCAAAGATGGATAACTCCAAAGCCCACTCCACTATCCTGCCGGTGGCCTCGGGGTTTCGAAGTATCCTTTCCAACGGGAAACGAGTGACAACCGTGATCTCATGGGCTTAGAAGTAGTGGTGTAGTTTCCTTGAGGCCATGATGAGGCCAAAGATCAACTTTTGCACACTAGAGTACCTCGATCTAGCCCCTTGTAACAAGGAGCTGATGAAGTACACTGGGTGCTGCACCACTTTCTTCCTTGTCGCGTCCTTGGGGTTGCTCTCGTTGTCGTGCTCATTGCTGTTCTGATCCTTTTTTGACTCTGTCGTGATCTGGCCACTTTCTGCCTCATCCACCTCTCGCTATGCTACCAAGGCCGCATTGACCACTTGGTTGGTTGCCGCCAAGTAAAGCAATAATGGCTCTTGGGGTTTGGGTGCAACAAGGGTAGGCACACACGATAGGTAGGCCTTCGATTCCTGCAGAGCTGCATCTGCTTCTGGGGTCCACTTCATAGGGCGTGCTTTCTTCAAAATTTTAAAGAATGGTAGGGCACGCTCGCTAGACTTGGAAATGAACCTGCTTCGCGTAGCAACGCATCCTGTCAAGCGCCTTGCATCCTTAACTGTCCTTGGTGCTTGGATCTGCTCAATGGCCTTGATATTGTCAGGGTTGGCTTCGATCCCCCGATGGGACACGAAGAATCCAAGTAACTTGCTGAAAGGAACACCGAATACACACTTCTCTAGATTAAGCTTCAAGTTGATCTTGCGCAGATTAGCAAATGTCTCCTCCAAATCCTGGATAAGGGTGGTCTTATCCTTGGTTTTGACAATGATGTCATCCATATAGGCTTCTATATTTCTTTGCAATTGTGCCTCAAAACCAATCTGGACTGCTCTTGCAAAAGTGGACCCGGCACTCTTTAATCCGAAAGGCATGCAGACAAAGCCGTACCACATGGAGTGATGAACGATGTATTCTCCTCATCTTATTTGGACATGAAGATCTGGTGATATCTGGAGTATGCATCTAGAAAGGAGAGAAAATGACAACCTGAAGTGGAATCCATGATCTGATCGATGCGCGGCAAGGGAAATGGGTCCTCCGGGCAAGCCTTGTTGAGATCTATGAAATCAATGCAAAGCCTCCATTTCCCATTCACCTTCCGGACCACCGCTGGATTTGCTAACCACGTAGGATGTAGTACTCCTTTGACTAAACCAGCTGCCTCTAGTTTCTTGATTTCCTTGGCAATGAACTGTTGCCGCTCCAAGGCCTGCTTCCGGACTTTCTTCTTGACGGGTCGGGCATGTGGGCAGACAGCAAGGTGGTGCTCGATTATCTTCCTGGGAACACCAGGGATATCAGATGGTTGCTAGGCAAACACATCGATATTCGCTCATAGGAATGCAACGAGCGCGCTTTCCTATTTGTCATCAAGGGTGGCACTGATAGTGAAAGTACCATCAATGCTAGCCAGCCCTGCCGGGACCTTCTTCACTTGGGGTGCAGTAACCTTGGATCTCTTGCTGTTGGAACACTCCGGCACGTCGTCAATGGGTGTCATGCACTCAGAGGGGGCACACTTCCTGGACTCCTTGCCGGAGGTCCTACAATCCCTCTTCTTTCCTTTGCTTTCCTTGGCGAAGCCGCTGCTTCCGCAACCTCTGCTGCGACTGCATCTCCGTACATCTTGTCCATGCAGATAATTGCATCCTTCTCATCTGATGGGATAGTGATGACTCCCAGTGGCCCAGGCATCTTCAAAGTGTTATAAGCATAGTGGGATGCAACCATGAACTTAGCCAGGGCCGGGTGTCCCAGGATCCCATTGTACGACAGGGAGAGATCAACCACATCAAACACAATCTTCTCAGTCTAATAGTTCAGTTCTCCCCCAAACTTCACCGACAACATAATCTTTCCCTTGGGATGGGTCCTGCAGGGATTGACTCCTTGAAACGTGCCGGTTACTTCTAGCTCTTCTTCTCCTATCTGAAGCTTGTTGATGACTATCGGGGAAACCAGATTCAACCCGGCCACGCCATCCACTAACATCTTTGTGACCTTGAGGTTGCGAATTGTTGGTGAGGGAGTCCTGGACTAGGGGGTGTCTGGACAGCCGGACTATCATCGTCAGCCGGACTCCAAGACTATGAAGATACAAGATTGAAGACTTCGTCCCGTGTACGGATGGGACTTTCCTTGGCGTGGAAGGCAAGCTTGGCGATACGGATATGTAGATCACCTACCATTGTAACCGACTCTGTGTAACCCTAGCCCTCTCCGGTGTCTATATAAACCGGAGGGTTTTAGTCTGTAGGACAACATAACCATTACAACAATCATACCATAGGCTAGCTTCTAGGGTTTAGCCTCCTTGATCTCGTGGTAGATCCACTCTTGTACTACCCATATCATCAATATCAATCAAGCAGGAGTAGGGTTTTACCTCCATCGAGAGGGCTCGAACCTGGGTAAAAACATCGTGTCCCTTGTCTCCCGTTACCATCCGCCTAGACGCACAGTTCGGGACCCCCTACCCGAGATCCGCCGGTTTTGACACCGACATTGGTGCTTTCATTGAGAGTTCCTCTGTGTCGTCGCCGATAGGAAGGATGCCTCTTCCCGTCTTCAAGGATGGTATCTTCGTCAAAGGAGCCTTGGCCACCGGCCAAACTATCTGGCTAGGTGGTTTTCTCATGACCGCCTGTTCGGCCACCGCTTCGACAATGACCTCTCAGGTCGTCAAAAGCAATCTTCACATCAGCTCGGAATTCGTCGAGCGGCTGGATCCAATAGAGCTCTTGTCCGTAAACGAGCTCTTGGATCGCATCGCCGCCCTGGGAGTCGCTACAGACTACAATCAGATTGGGCTTAAAACCGATCTGAGAGAGATTAACTCTCCCCAGGTCACCCACCACGTTGCAGTGGTAGAGGAACAACGCGGTGACTCTTTTCCTGTATTGAAAACTAGTCATGTCCGGGCTCCTGAACCCTCCATGCCGGATTCCCGCAGAGGGACGGACTTCGATCGAGCACTGAACCTAAAGTCAGGCATCGGACCGGACTCGTTGGACATCATCCAGCAATCCAAGCTTCCAAATTTGGAAACTTCTCGGCCCTTGAGCCTCGAGATGGGTAGGATTCTGGACTTAATTCCACCCACCCGCCCAGACATATGCGATCTATCTCTAATCCGGCAAGAGCCCGCTGAAACAGTACATCACTACTGGGCCAGATTCCTCCTGGTTATGGACAGGATAAAAGACTACCGAGAGGAAAACGCAATCTCAATTTTTTGCAATAATTGCACGGACGAGGGAATCTTGAACGCCGTCAGCCGTCGTGAAATTACACGCTTCGCCGACCTGGCGTCCATAGTACGAAAGTAATGTGCAATGGAGAGTTTGCGGAAAACTAAAAATAAGTTTTGGGACAATCCGGCCCCGAATACAACCCTAGTCCGCAACAAAAGGGTGCATTACACTCAGGCACCAGGTACAAAAACCAAAAAGCAAAAACCCCATAAAGGGCACGGAACCGTACTGGAGGGATGGCTTAGCGGACCCTGTAAAATTCACAGTACACAGGGCGCCATCCCAACACATAGCCTTCGAGCATGTTGGATATTACGGCAGGTGGCCAAAAGTGGCGAGGAGCTTCTAGCCCCGGAAAACCACTCCAACAATACCGGTACGGTATCAACAGTCTTGAGACTTTCACATCAAATAATATGCGGAAACGAACAATCCGCAGCCTCGCCGAAGTCTACCAAGTAGCAACAACAAATCCATGGAGCGACACAGCCATCACCTTCAACGCCAGCGACGAACCTAAATTCCGAACAGCCCGAGCACCAGCTGCATTGGTCCTCAGTCCAATAGTGGACGACTTTCGACTTACCAAGGTACTCATGGATGGCGGCAGCGGATTAAACCTCATCTATGAGGAAACTCTTCAAAAAATGGAAATAGACTGGAGCCGCATTGAGCGAAGCAGCACAACCTTCAGAGGAATAATCCCTAGCCGGGAAGCGCGCTGCACTGGAAAAATCACACTCGATGTGGTGTTCGGCTCGCCGGACAATTACAGATCCGAAGAAGTCACATTCCAAGTGGCCCCATTCAGCAGCAGATATCATGCTATATTAGGACGAGAGGCATTCACAATCTTTGAAGCCGTACCCCATTACGGGTACATGAAGCTCAAAATGCCTGGGCCCGGCGGAATAATCACTCTCGTTAGTGATCCGGACATAGCACTCCGCGCCGAAAACAAGACAGCCGCATTAGCACTGGAGGCACTATCCGAAGCCTTAGCGGCAGAAGAACTCACCGCGCTGCGCTCTACTATGAATAGGGACGATGTGATACTCGATAAGAGATCCAAGTCCACTTCCTTTAAACCAGCGGACGAAATAGTAAATTTCCAGGTCCATCCAACGGACCCGACAAAGACGGCTTCCATCGGGGCACAGTTGAACCCTGATGTAGACGCCGCACTGCAAGAATTCCTTCGGGAAAATTGGGACATTTTCGCCTGGCACCCATCGGATATGCCCGGAATCCCATGCAGATTGGCAGAACACAGCCTAAACATCCTAAAAGGATTCAAGCCAGTCAAACAGGCTCTTCGACGATTTTTCGAACCCAAAAGACAGGCAATGGGAGAAGAGCTAGCCAAACTATTGGAAGCCGGATTCATCAGAGACATCAAACATCCGGATTGGTTAGCAAACCTGGTAATGGTACCAAAGAAGGACAAATCCTGGCGCCTATGTGTCGATTTTAAGGACCTCAACAAGGCCTGCCCAAAGGATCCCTTCCCCCTCCCCCGCATCAACCAGATAATCGACGCTACCGCAGGACACGATTCATTGTGCTTCCTTGACGCATACTCCGGCTACCATCAAATCAAGATGGCGGAAGCGGACCAAGCCGCAACGGCATTCATCACTCCGTATGGACCATTCTGCTTCAACACGATGCCCTTCGGACTTAAAAACGCCGACGCAACATATCAGCGCATGATTCAAACATGTCTGGCCACCCAGATCGGCAAAACAGTAGAGGCATACGTAGACGATGTAGTCGTCAAAACCAAACACGTCGAAACTCTAGTAGACGACTTGAGGCTCACATTTGACAACCTCAGAGCATATGACATCAAGCTGAATCCGGAAAAATGCGTTTTCGGTGTACCAGCCGGAAAGCTCCTGGGCTTCATTGTATCTGGCAGAGGAATCGAAGTGAACCCAGCCAAGATCCGAGCTCTGTCACAGCTAGATATCCCAAAGGACCTCAAACAAATACAAAAATTGACTGGATGCATGGCGGCTCTAAGCCGCTTTATCTCCCGTCTAGGAGAAAAGGCATTGCCCCTCTATCGTCTCCTCAGGCGCACCGAACACTTCGAGTGGACGGATGCTGCCACTGCCGGACTCGAAGAAATAAAAGCCATATTGGCAACAAATCCGGTCCTGGCTGCGCCCAACCTGGGCGAACCAATGTTGTTATACATCGCGGCAACACATCAAGTTGTAAGAGCGGTACTCGTCGTCGAACGAGAGATAGAAGGGCACAAATTCCCTCTTCAAAAACCAGTGTACTACGTATCCACTGTGTTAACCCCCTGCAAGTCCTGTTACCCGCACTATCAAAAGATAGCGTATGCGGTGTTCATGGCATCCTGGAAGCTCCGACACTAATTTCAAGAGTGTTCGATAACAGTGGCCTCCGAAGTACCCCTCAATGACATTATAAACAACCGCGACGCGATGGGCAGGATTGCAAAATGGGCCATTGAGCTCTTACTATTCGATATAACTTACAAACCTCGGCGAGCTATAAAGTCGCAAGTTTTGGCTGACTTTGTCGCTGAATGGACCGAAGCCGAACTCCCTAAAGAGTACGGCGCATACTCCAATTGGATTATGCACTTCGACGGCTCTAAAATGTTGGCCGGATTGGGGGCTGGCGTCGTATTGACGTCCCCAACCGAGGACACAGTCCAATACGTACTTCAGATAATGTACACAGACTCCAACAACGCAGCCAAATATGAGGCCCTTTTACATGGCCTTCGGATGGCAATCTCCATGGGCATTAAACGCCTAGAGGTGCGCGGGGATTCAAACCTTGCAATATCCCAAGTAAATGGAGACTTTGATGCCAAGGATCCGAAAATGGCAGCCTATCATAACGCTGTCCTAAAAATGTCAGGTCGGTTTGAAGGACTTGAGTTCCACCACGTAGCCCGGGATAATAACCAAGCAGCCGACATATTGGCACACATCGGCGCAAAACGTACTATGGGAACGGCTCTTTAAGCCATCCGTACTATGGGAAGAGGAGCCCGGAAATAACAAACCAGAAGCAGCAGCACCAACCGAGACAAAACAATCTGACATAATTGGCGACTCAGCCGATGAAACAACACTTCAGCCCACGAAATAATGGCAGTAATCGCCCCGTGGACAGAGCCATTCCTAGCCTACTTGCTTAGGCAGGAACTCCCCGAAGACCAAAACGAGGCCCGCTGCATAGTTCGGCGATCTAAAGCCTACAAGGTCCATGAGGGAGAACTTTATAAGAAAAGCACAACCGGAGTCCTTCAAAGGTGTATCTCCGAAGAGGAAGGGTGAAACCTTCTGGCTGAAATTCATGCCGGACTAGGCGGACACCACGCCGCAGCTCGGGCCCTTGTAGGAAAGGCATTCCGAACAGGATTTTATTGGCCGACGGCCCGGGCAGACGCTCAGGACTTAGTCCAAAGATGCGTCGGTTGTCAGCTCTTTGCTAATCAGAGCCATATGCCACCCACCGCCCTCAAAACTACCTGGCCGTTCGCGGTCTGGGGGCTTGACATGGTTGGACCCCTTAAAGGGGGAACCCACAAGCAAAGGTACCTATTGGTCATGGTGGACAAATTCACCAAATGGATAGAGGCCAAGCCAGTTAAAACGGCAGAGTCCGGACCAGTGATAGACTTCATATCTGGGGTAGTACACCGATATGGTGTCCCCCACAGCATCATTACCGATAATGACACGAACTTCACCGCCGACGAGGTTAAATTATGGTGAAAAAATATGGGCATTAAGCTCGATTATGCTTCAGTCTATCACCCTCAAACCAACGGTCAAGTGGAGCGAGCGAATGGTCTAATAATGAGCGGCATCAAACCCAGGCTAGTGAGGTCCCTGACGAAATCGGACACGCACTGGGTAGAGGAGCTCGACTCCGTACTCTGGGGGCTGCGGACGACGCCCAACCGTACTACCGGATTCACACCATTTTTTATGGTATACGGTGCAGAGGCAGTTCTGCCATGTGACACTATTCATGACTCACCTCGAGTGCGCATGTACGAAGAAAGAGAAGCCGAGTTGGATCGGCAGGACAACTTGGATGCATTGGAGGAAGAATGTGACGTTGCCAAGGCTCGTTCCGCATTCTATCAGCAGCAGGCTCGAAGATACCAAAGCAGAGAAGTACGGGCTAAAACCTACAATGTTGGCGAACTAGTTCTACGCCTGCCGGACAAGAAAAAGGACAAGCTCAAGCCCAAATGGGAAGGCCCCTTCATTATCGATCAAGTCTTGACCGGCGGGGCGTACCACCTACGAAATGCATTCGGACAACCGACTCGAGCTGAACCCATGGAATGCAGCCCGCCTCTGAAGATTCTATGACTAGCGCCGGACTAAGAGTTCGTCCCCTTCCCCCCGTCCAAATTTTTACACTTTAGCTGCCTTTTGTTTCTCTTCTTTCTCTCAACCCTATTCATAAAAGCCCTAAAAGGCCTACTTGCGCATTGTTCGCACACAATGGATGTGCTATCCGCACTCATTATACCTGGGGGCTTCTTTACAAGAAGCTTAATTATAAGGGCTTCATGCCCAGCACATGTGTCACACTTCCACGTGTACCTTTTATTCACCACTATATGCATCGATATGACTTAAGTTTTGGCCAAGCTGGGTTGCCTGGCTCCTGTGCTTACCCCTACGTTCCCGATTGTTCGGCTAGGAGGTAAAGGGAGCACCTCTGCGATTGTTACTGCCAGGTCAGCCGGATGTGTACCTCAGACTGGGTGAAGTCGAAAGCTAGCGTACTTAAGGGAATACTCGGTCGGTGACTTGAAACATGATTTTTTTACCTATTTATTTATATGCCCCCAGGTGTTTTCCTGCTCTTTTCGCAGTCCGGACATGCACTTTAGGGCATGCCTCCCAGGGAAAGGAACCCTTAACGAAACTATTCTCCCTGGAAGATGTTTCTTACTAACCATGTAATATAACATAACTAGTTGGGCACTTGTCTGATAAAGCACTAATGACCCCTACGCCTGGTCTCCATGCATGCCTCGGTTGTTTCTTAACCGAGAAGGTATTCGGACACACTCCGGACTCTAGGATCCCGAGGTTGAAGCGAAAAGGTCGGTAAAGACAAACGATCTACAATCCGGCTAGAAGGCATTTTACATGTCATTTTAAAATACATTGTCAAATCGACTGACTGTATTCTTCCTCAATCCCGTCTAACAGGTTGTCTAATTTACAGTCCCGTTGGGAAAATTTAGCGGCCAACTCTACCTGGCCGTATACTAAACTCACAGGGATCTCCTTCCCATCGGGCCCCACAGGTCCGACCTCGGCCATGTGGTTGGGATCCGCCTTCTTGTACCGCGTCTTCACCATGGCCCAGGCCTCCCTGGCACCTTGGCGGCAGGCAGAAATCTTCCATAAACGGAAGCGCTGCCGCACTCCCTGAAGCTTCTCCGCAAGCTCTCCAAGGCCCTCGGGTAGGAAGAGGGATGGCCATAAAGCCTGGACGACGCCGCTCATCGCCTGCCGAACTCGTTCGAGCAGTTGCACCAGCTCGGGAAGCTGATCACCTGTTGATACGGGCATCTCCTCCGCAGGGCGACCTGTGAGTATAGCTACAGACATATTTTGTCAATTGACTTCCTCGCTGAACTCTTCTTTTCAAAGGAGTTCGCTCAAGCACTTACCATAGATGCCGCGACTAAGCCGCTGATTCTCCATAACGGAGCCAGACAGCTCGGCCCGAACGCCTTTCAGCTCATCTCCAAGCTGGGCATGGGCATCCTGGAGTTTGTTCCTTTCCTGCTGCACCCTCGTCAGCACTCTCTCGCCGGCCTTCAGCTGGCGCAGTAGTTCTTGCCTGTCCGGATCCTGTCCGGCAGCACCTACAAAGTCATTTTTAGACTTGCACGCACGCCGCACACCACTTATCTTTTTAACAAAAAATATATATTAATGTGTTACCAGGAGGGGTCCCTGTGTCTCCTCCTGCGGCAGCCAGTGCGGCCTCAAGTTGGGCCTTACAATCTTGCAGCTCCTGGGACAGTTGGGTATTCTTCTTCGTAAGATCCTACATTTCAATTGATCCTTAAATCAGTTAATACAACTACTTTAAGTCTCGGGGGCTACTGGCATATACAACTATTAAAATCTCTTACCCGTATGTCTTTTACATACTGCTCCGTGGCTCTGGTTAAACCATCTTGAGCAACACGGAGGTGCGCGTCCCCCGCGTTAAAGGCATCCAACGCCTCAGGGGAGAAGCACGCGTCACGAAAGACTGTCCGGCGGCGCCTGTGGTTCATGGCGCTCTCCACCTCAGGCTTGGTGGCGGACAGTCTGTCGGCGTCCTCCGTTGGAGGAGTATCCGGCTCGCGCCTTGCGCTTGCCTCCCCCTCCAGACCAGGCGCTGGAGCTTGGCTGGTAGAGGCTGGGTTGGCAACTTCTATGCCCGCAGACCGGTGGGCGCTTTTTCTCCTACAAAGGTCATGAGCATTCAAACGCTTCCTAGGAACGTTGCTCTAAATAACGAACCATGGGCAGTACCTTTGCGGCGAGGTTTCAATCCGCGCCGCGCTCCTCTTCCGCCTGCTAGGCCGGACTGACCCTTGTTTTCAGCTGCCGCGGGCTCAGCTTCCTGCCCTGAAGGCGCCTCCTGCAAAGCACCATCGTATACGGTGGTCAGAAATGAGCAAGGAAGAAATAATGGTGTCGGGACTTCAGTCACAATCACCTGGGAAGCCGGATATAGTCCGGGGTAGTCAGCCGTAATGGCAACTAAAGCATTATCCATGCTGAGTTGGTGGAACACCCCGTCGATCAGCTCCACCTTTATGTCTGGGTCCTCTTCAAAGGCCGGATCCTGGGATCTCTCTGGATCCTCGGGTTGCGGGGCTGGACTAAGCATGCCCTCCACAACCCGACGCAGCTCCTGCGTCGAAAGCATAATATAAGAAACTTAAACTTTGAAAGCACGGGTCGGGCACAGAAAGTGTTCGCTTACCCAATGCTGAGGGTTATTCATGGAGAACCCATTTAACGGGCTCATCTGGAGGAAATCCTCCTTCTCCCCCTTGTAAAGGCCGGACAGGATCTTCGCCAGGTCTTCGGCCGATCCCGGCCCTTTGCGGCCATGATGGGTGGCATCGTACTCCCCGTTGAAATCCCACATAGGGTGGCCCCTATATTGCAGCGGCTGCACCCCTCGCATAATGCATGTTGCCATGACTCCAATCATGGTCAACCCGGAATGGGCCAGTAACCTTATCCGGCCCATCAGATAATGGACGCTCTTGTCTTCCTCCAGTTGGGGGCTCCGTGGGCGCCAGCTAAGGCGTTTCTTCAAAGGAGCATTACTGAACTTCGGGAGGCCGATCCGAACAGGGTCCGGCAGCGGAGCGTCTTCTATGTAAAACCATTCTGAAGGCCAGTTTTCGGACGCCTTCTTAGGGGTTCCGGATGGATATCCGGTCCCGGCGATGCGCCATATTTCGGCACCGCCCACTTGATATATGGACCCCTCGTGAGAGCGGGGTACAAGGCAGAACAACCTCTTCCACCACGCAAAATGGGGCTCGACGCCCAGAAATAGCTCGCAAAGAGCTACGTAACCCGCGATATGCAGGATAGAGGCGGGCGTGAGGTGATGGAGCTGGAGTCCATAGAACTACAGGAGCTCGCGGAGGAACGGATGTATAGGAAATCCGAGCCCCCTTATCAGATAGGGGACGAAGCATACCCGCTCCCCTTTGTTGGGACTTGGGGTAGCCTCCGCTTGCTTCCCACCTTGGTAGGTGGCCAGTCCGGCTCGAACAGGAACCATGAAGGCCGGAGGGAGATATCCCTCCGCTTGGAGCGTCACCAGCTTGTTGTGCGGGACAGAACATCTCCTCCAATCTCCTGGCAGAGGGCTGGGAGCGCGAGAAGAGGAGCCGCGTCGACGGTCCATGATGGAATGGATTTTGGGTCAGAAGCGCTCCGATGAGTACTCGCGGATGGAAGATGGTGTGATCTGGATCTGGATTCTTGCCTTTCTTATAGGCAGATTACTTGCGTAGCTAGGGGGTAAAACATAAAAGATACCCTAGCTTTTCGCATTCGTGCGACGCGTGGAAGAAGGCCATTATGGGGCGTGGAAACCAAGAAGCGCGACATTGACAAGGAAGCCGGACACTGTTCGGCAGGTACATGGAACTTAAAGGAGAACCCGCCTTGCAACGCCGAAGATTATATACGCGCTAAACTTATCGTCATTGAAGCCTGGTTTGGGGGCTACTGAGGGAGTCCTGGACTAGGGGGTGTCCGGACAGCCGGACTATCATTGTCAGCCGGACTCCAAGACTATGAAGATACAAGATTGAAGACTTTGTCCCGTGTCCGGATGGGACTTTCCTTGGCGTGGAAGGCAAGCTTGGCGATAAGGATATGTAGATATCCTACCATTGTAACTGACTCTGTGTAACCCTAGCCCTCTCTGGTGTCTATATAAACCGGAGGGTTTTAGTCCGTAGGACAACATAACCATTACAACAATCATACCATAGGCTAGCTTCTAGGGTTTAGCCTCCTTGATCTCGTGGTAGATCCACTCTTGTACTACCCATATCATCAATATCAATCAAGCAGGAGTAGGGTTTTACCTCCATCGAGAGGGACCGAACCTAGGTAAAAACATCGTGTCCCTTGTCTCCCGTTACCATCCGCCTAGACGCACAGTTCGGGACCCCCTACCCGAGATCCGCCGGTTTTGACACCGACAGTTGGGGAGACCAACAATGGAAAACACCCTTCCGTTGTGGTGCGGCCAAGGTGATCCTCCTCATCAAAGATGATGGGCGTGCGGGGCCACTTGAGCGGCTTCCAGGCCTCTAGTGCTGGTTCCACAGCGTTGACCTCTTGTGCCCATCGCTTGAGTTGGCGACGAGAGGTGCGCAAAGATCCACCTCCATCAATGCATAGGGGGTCAGTGGCCTTCTGAAATTCCTACTCACTGGTTTCCTCCTCATTCCCCTCATCACTCACATCATCATAGATTTCCTTCTCTTGGCCCCTGGCGGGTTTTCCTTGGTTCCGAAAGGGTTTGCTGGGGCAATTTGCTTCACCGCCTCGGCCCTTACCGCCAGCAGCATTCTGATATTTTTCCTTATCATGCTTATCATACTCTGCCCTCTGTTTCTTGACAAGCTGCTCAACCCGATAACACTCTTGAAGGTCGTGGCCTTTGGTCCGGTGGATCTTGCAGTATGGCCCATCACCTTTCCCAACTTTTTCCACGGCAGAGGCTTCCTGGCAGGCAGCGCATGTGACAGCTTCCTTGCCAGGGGCCTCAGCCTTGGCCTTCTTGCTGGTACTAGGTGTGCCCGAACCTTCTACAGTCATCACTGCCTTATCTCTTGGCTTCTTACTGCGCTTCTTGCCCTTTCTCTGACTGGTTGATTCATCTTCATCCTCAAAATCAACATTGATGCAATCCTCCTCTCCGGGCAACTTCCTTCCTTCCTCCATCCAAGCACACTTATCCACCAGTGTGTATAGCTCCTTCACAGTATTCGGCAACTGCACACTCATCTTAGAACGAATGCGACGGTTGCACACATTGGACTGGAAGGCTGCTATAATGGCTGCCGGATGGATATTTGGAATATTTCTATGAACTTTACTGAATCTCTGTAAATACATATGGAGAGTTTATCCTTCCTTCTGCTGGAGAAGCTGCAGGTCGTTGGGCCTGCCGGGCTCTTGGTGGCCACCGGTGATGGCACCGATGAACTCGTGGCACAGATCTGCCCATGATGAAATGGAGTTCTCCAGTAGGTGCATCAGCCAAGACCTCACATTGGACTTGAGGGCCAAAGGGAAGTAGTTGGCGAACATCTTCTCGTCTCTTCCCCCGGCAGCCTGAACACCAATGGTGTAGATGCTCAGGAACTCTGTCGGGTTCAGCCTCCCGTCGTATTTCTCAGGTACCTCTGGCTTGAACATGCGAACGGACGGCCAACGGACTTGCCGCAGCTCTAGTGTAAAGGAAGGGCAGACAACCTCGAAAGGTAGGCACCCGCCAACACTGAGCGTAGGCTCGTCGACGTTGAGGCCGCCGCACCCGTTGGTCTGGCGGAGGTCGTTGTGGCGCCGATCCATGACGACGCGCGCGTCTCCCTGCCGCCTATCCTCCGGGGCTCGACGTTGGCCTGGGCGCGCTCGAGGGTCGGAATAGGCCATCAATACGTTGTCGGGGTCTATATTCAGCTGCGCCCGCGTCAACTATGGTGGTGGGGACTGCACTGTGGGGACGGCCCCCTCGTTCGGCCAGCAGCATTGTTGTCGCTTGGGGAGGTCATGGCGGGCCAGCCCATCGTAAGCCCCCAGCCTTGGCGAAACCGAGCATGCTATGGATAGTGGCACGCCGTTCATCCATCTGCTCGGCTGCTGGCGGAAACCTCAGCAGCAACTAAGCTCGAGCCATAGCCTTCATGGTTGTGCTTGGCATAGATGTTGATGACGTCGACCGCACCGTCGCCCGGCTCCTGATGGTGCCAGCGGCAGCGACGGCGGGGGTGCCATGTCCATGCAGCTGTGAGACGACCACCTGGGCAGGGGGGTCACACGGCAGTGGTGCTCGAGTCTCAGCGACTCCATCAAGCGCAGCGGTCTAATCGACTCATCCGGGAGGAGGCACGTTGGCCGCGGTCGCTCCTGCTGTGGGGGCGCCGGAGGGCGATGGTTCACCCCGGATCGAGCGCCGTTGCTGTCGCTGTGCTCGTCGGTGGGGGAGAGGGTGCAGACGAAGTGACCCCCTCTCCCATAGCTTGTGGAGCATGACCGCCAAGGCCTTGCTGATGTTGTGCTCCTCTGACGTCTTCAGCCCCCCTGTCGGTCACAGGGGGGGGGGGGGTGATGACGCCACCTTCTCCAACCATGCCCTATCGGATTTCGGGTTATGGCAAAACCCTTGAGGTTCAAACACTGGGGTGCGCACGAAGATTTCCCCCTACCGAATCTCGCTCTCAACCTCGCCGCGATCCGTAAGCTTAGCTCGATGAACTCACAACACAAGAGACACAACATTTATACAGGTTTGGGCCATCGTTGTGGTGTAATACCCTACTCCTGTGTGGTGGTGGTGGATTGCCTCTTGGGCTGATGATGAACAGTACGAGGGAAGAACATCCTCCTGAGGAGAGGTGTTCTTGTGCTTGGCGAACTTGTGTGGGTGAGGGTGATCTGAATGATCCCGGGTTTGATTGAGCATCGAGGAACAAAAGAATTTAGTCTAAAATACCAAAAAGAAGTAGGTCGGTTTTTTTTCATTCTTCAAGAACTTCATATCTTGCTGAGATCTTCATCCCTAAAGATACTTGACAATAGTATTATTGGAGTGGATACACAACTCACAAAAAATACAAGAAGTCGACTAGGCGGACTGGTCCGAGTGAAGAGAAAAAAAAGCCATACGGAACTCAAAATATTTTCCGGAGATATTCATTTTCCTGAAGAGGCGGATAAGATATTAGGTGGCTGTTTGATACCGCCAGAAAGACAAAAAAAAGATTCTAAGGAATCAAAAAAAAAGGGAAAAATTGGGTCTATGTTCAATGGAAAAAAATTCTCAAGAGCAAGGAGAAGTATTTTGTTTCCGTTCGCCCTACAGTGGCCTACCAAGGGCTATAGTCATAGTGATCCTCCTATTCAATTACTTCAACCATTTCCGAGCACCTCATATCACTTTCCAAGGCATATGATAGTTTTATCATCTGTGGACGATTTCTTTCTCGTTCAATGCCCTTCTACTGTGGTGGCTAGTACTATTTATAGAGGCCCTGGTCCTCTCCCCAAATATTGAGCGGGAAGGGATCCAACAATGGACAATTTGAAAGGGGACAGCTAGTACAAGCTATCCTGACTAAAGGTGGTCTTCGCCTGTCAAAGGCGCTGGTGGTGACGCCGTCTTAGGCTCCACGATGACCTCCATCCTGCCGTCCTGCTGGTCTTGGTATTGTTGCACCGATATGGAAACCTTTGCCTGATGCCTCAGTACTCCGCGCATGCGCTTGCCCCCTTAGCACCAAAGGGGAAACGAGGACATTGTGCACGCTGGCGCCCGCCTGGCCTTGGTCTTCATGGCTTGCGTCACGGGAACCTCACGAGGTACCCCTTGCTTTGGTCTCTCCGCCTGCTCGCGATCCTGCCTGGCGAGGCCGCTCCTGAGGAGGCCTTGTGTCGTCCGCCTCGCGAGGCTTGGCCCCTCACGAGGGTCTTGAGTGTTGGTTGAAGAAGACGGGCCATACTAGACCACTGGTGGAGCCACACCGCGGGCCGTAGGCAGGCAAGTCTGGGGACCCCCGTTCCCAGAACACCGACAGTAGCTCCCAGGCCCAAGGCGCACTCGGACTTGGCTTAGCGGCAAAGCCAATGGGAAAGTGTGGAGCACCGCGGGCCCCAACAACCTGCGGCCTTGGTCGACGCGTGGTGACTGATTGGACGTGGGTGTCTTTGCTTCCCCATGCTACCCCAATATCCGCCTGGCTAGGCGGCACGGTACCCTACACAGTTATTTCCTCCTCGCGGGCGGCATGCTTCCTATCCTTCTTTCCTCCTCGAGCCTCTTCTCCTGCTTCCAATCTGACTCGAGCTCGGTCCCTTCCATTGCCATGGCACCGACCCGCACAGAGAAAGGGAAGAAGCCTCTGCTCTCGGCCAATCCACCCCTGACAATCAAGCCCGACGTCAGCCGATCGTGGGTGATCAACTAGGAGGGCATGGGCAAGGTCTGCCCTGCGCACGCTTCCAGCTTCAACGAGTGTGGAGTACGGTGGCTTGGCCTGCGTCCTGTGCCTCCATTGACAGGACAGTGACTGAGGTTCGGCTCTTCGTTGACGCCTTGTGGGATGGCATGGTTCCCCCTTTCTCCACCTTCTTCAACGCAGTGCTTTCCCAATACCAGATTCACATGCTGCATCTTGATCCCCAATCCATTACCCTTCTCGCCATCTTCACCTTTGTTTGCGAGGCCATGGTGGGCATTGCTCCTTCCGTTGCCCTCCTGCGCCATTTCTTCTCGCTGCATCTGATCGACCCCTCATAGTGCTTGGGGTGCCTGAGCTTCCAGGTTGTGGCTGAGACGGCCGCCTCGGGGATTGATTTTGATCTCCAGCTGTCCACGAGTGGGTTCCGGACGCGGTGGGTGTACGTGGATGTTGGAGTGCTCAGCCCCTGCTCTCGCCTCCGTCATCGCCGGCCATCCCCAACTCCGGCTGGGGCCACGAGAAGCTCGCGAGCTCTCGCCTTTCCTTCATCTGGCTCCGGTTGAAGAGGTTGAAAGACCGCGGTGTGACCGCGCCATAGGTGGTGATGGAGTTCCTCCGGCGTCGCATTGCCCCTCCCCAACGCCATCCCCGGCCGATGTGGGCCCTGGCCGGTAACCGGGACCGCATGAGGCTTCAGGAGTCGGAGCTCTCGCTCGAAGCACGAAGGACGGTGCTTGAAGTCTTGACTGGCAACCCCTCGCCAGGAGATATGCCGCAAGGAGGTTGTATCTTGTATCTCTGCCCGAACAGGGTTGAGTTCGCGGGGCAGATGCCTTCCTTCGACGAATGGGGGCTACGCCCAGTCGGCCTTGTGGGGCCTCGCGAGAATCCCGTCATCATGGCTCCCCTTCTTGCTGCCAGCGCCGAGCTTTCCCCAAGAGTGGACGCAAGTAGGCAAGCATCGCGGGAGGCTGTAGGCGTGGGTGCTAAGGTGCCGACGCCGCTTGAGGTTCCTAAGGAGCCAGCCTCAGGAGCCCATGAGGCCCACCCTGAGGCAGTTGTTGAGGGGGAGATGTAGTCGGCAACTCCTGAGGCCGGAGCTCCTGAGACCTCGGCAAGCCAACATGAGGCGGAGCTGATTGCTCTTCCCAGCTTGACGCTCCTGAGGTCAACCGCCTGGGTGCCTCTCCAGCCACGCCCCGCGCTGGTCCCCACGTCCAATGCCTTGGCCGGTTCCGCATGGACTTCGCCACGCTCTGCAAGAGGAAGGAGTCTTCGAGCTGCAGTGGTGGCACCATCCGGCCGTTGAAACATAGAAAGTACATTGCCATAGACGAGTAAGTACCTTATTCCTGTAATTCCCCAATCGCTGCTTCCCTTCCTGACTATGGCTCTTCAGGATCCCTCCTGCCAGGCCCGCGAAGTCTCTAGAGAAGTAGCCTCCTCCGGCCTCGCCTTCTTTGCTAGCCTTGAGCATCCCAAACCTGTGCACCGCCCCTGGCGCGGGGTCAGCTGGAGAAGCAAGCCTGCCTGCCAGGTGCCTTGAGCCTGTGCCCTTGCCGCCTTTCCTTTGCAACCCTGCCTGGAGCGTGGCCAGCCTACCCAGGGCTCCTCCTTTGGTCGTGGATGGCAGCTGGTTGGCGTCAATCCTGGGCTCCTCTTCAAGTGGTGAGCCTGGGCCAGTCCGGGTCCCTTGCGGGGCCTGGCCAGCGACCATGGGGGTGTTAGCCCCCAGCCTCCTGCCGAGAAGGGGCGAACCGCTTCGGATCCCGCCGACGGCGCCCGTGACGGGGGACGACATCAGCAACGTGCTCAAGCTTGTCCGTGAACGAAGCGTCATTCGCCACCAGTTCTTCCAAAAGGCGATGGACGCAATGGACCAGCTTGGTAGAGAACATGCGAATGTAGACGCGCGCCTTGAAGCTGAGGGCCTACGGCTGATCGAGGAGCGGCATAAACTGAAGGTGGCCATCAACTTCGGGTGCCACCAGCGCGAGCTTGACAACACGAAGGCCGAGGCGTCTCTTGCGGCCTCGCGCGAGGCCTGCTCCCGAGCTTTGGAGGAGGCCCGGGAAGCAGATCGTCGCTGTGAGATTACAGAGAAGCGCGCGTGGGAGCTCCAAGCCTGGGGCGCTTCCTTGGAGTAGCAGGTGGAGTTGCGCCAAGCCGCCCTTGCGTCACTAAGGGGGACGCCTGTCGAGGAGGGGGAGCTCCTGAAGCGTGAGGAAGCACTGATGCTGGAGGAGGCCGAGTACAGTCTTGAGCTTGAGCGGTTGGAGACGAGGGAGTGCCAGGTTGCCCAAGCGGAGGACACCGTTGGTGCACGCGAGGCCCGGGTCTAGGAAGAGGTCGACCGCCGCGTGGATGAGGCTTGTGCAGATCTTGCGAGCAGGTATGACCTGAAGCTGGTTGAAGCCAAGGTTGCGGGCAGGACATCCGCCCTCAGGTCCAGGCTAACTGAAGCGGAATGGCGCGCGGAGGCCGCCGCAGCCGCCCTGGCCTCGGCGCAGGCCGAGCTGGCCTCTTCCTGTGTCGAGCTGCTTCCTCTTCAGCATCGGGTTGTCGACGCCGAGTCCATCGCGCAGCAGAATAGGGAGGAAGTGCTTCAACGATGGACGTTGGAGCACGTGCACGCCCCCATGCTCTAGGACCTCAGGAACAGAGCCAACACGGCCCTGGGCAACATCTATAACGAGAACGCCCCGCATCCCCCACGTGGCCGACTATGCCGGTCATCTCCGCTTCTTTACAGACGTGGTGACGCGCCTGGAGAACCGCTCCGAGAGAGCTCACCAGCTTGTTGAGGAGAGGAGCCGCAGCCTGCTCAGGCGTGCGTTTTCCCCCGTCTTCAGCCATCTTCAGGACACCTACCCCAACTTTGACTTTGACGCCGCCATCGCCCCGGTGCCCGAAGCCATCCGGGGCAAACTAGCACGGTGGGTGGAGGATAAGGTGTATGCGCTTGTTAAGGCTTTTGCTTCCGACGACGACGGGGTGGTAGTTGCGGCGGACGAAGGCGACGTGGTCGATGATGGTGATTGCGGTGCCGGTGAAGGTGATGGCGATGCCAGCGACAGCGACAGTGGCGCCAGCGATGCATCTGGAGGCGACCCGGGGGACGCGGTGAGCGATATGTCTGACTGATCCCGTGTTTCTCCATTGTTTATCCTTCGTACAGAAGCTCTGGCACGGCCCCAAAGGTTGTAAGAGCATTTTGGGAGGGGATGCCCCTCATGTAAAAAGATTGCCGTCTCTATGCTTTCAGGGCCAATGCTGAATATGTGCTTCCATGAGCCTATGGGCCCTGCGTCGAGCTTGTTGTTGTGGTTTACCTTTAGCCAGGACAAGTCCTGAGCCAGCTCGCGAGGTCGTGAGTTCCCGAGGATCCCCTAAGGGACCTGCCGACCCAGTCGCAAGGGCCTCATGAGAGCAAGTGTCGGTCGTGGTATGGCATGTGTGCAGCGCACGCGCGCTTCGCCCAGCCCCACCCGCGAGGGGCTCGCGAAGGGGAGGCATCTGATGCGAACTCCAAATTAAGGCAGGAACCAGAACGCAAGAAATCACACGAATGAGAAAAGTCACCCTCCACGCGCACACAAAAAAAAATTCAACTCCAACTTAAATCTGAAGCAAGGAAGCACGACTACAGAAAGGGAGCCAAAAATCAAATGGCCGCATCCGGCACCTAGTCTAGTCTTCATGTCTTCTCACCAGCATGGAGCTAAGTGCTGCCACTCGGCGTGGGAGGGAGCCCCCGAGGCCCGAGGGCGGCACTCCTAAGGCTCCGGGGCGTGTACAGCCCCACTCATTATTACGTGAGAGTGTCACGGGCGGCGAGCTTCACAGGCACTAGGCCTGCTTCACAGGCACCGGGTCTTGCTTCATATCGTCAGACAAGGGCCCCGCCTTGCGCCACCCTCGACCACCATTGGCGGCGATCGGAAACCAGGATGATGCCAAAGGGGCAAAGGGGACGCCCTCGGCGCCCTCGGCGACCATGGGTCCTCTGTCAGGGGTAGGCTTTGCAGCACCTCCCCGGCAGAGGGCCTACCTCCGGGGGACGCCTTGATCCGTGCGCCGTGGGGAGGGGCCTTGCTCTCGGCCCCTCTCCTGCAGCCCCCAGTGCGCTCCTCCTGGTGGAAGGGAGGCTGCCGAGCTGGGGCAGCCGTCCGCTGCTGTGACCTGACCCTCCTACGACCCATGTTAGCATAAGCTTGCTCCTGAGGAATTAGGGGTACCCGGTAACTGCTGCTTCTAGCACGGTTGGCGAGGCTCCCTTGAGGCTCCTGGAAGGGCTCGGCATCTGGCGTCTCTTCCTCCCAGCCTGGCCCGAGGAACGAGCCAGGGTCGTCTTCCAGCGCGTACTCCCAATCCACCATGCGGGGCACGTAAGCCTCCAAAGCCACCGCCTCGAAGACTTCACCGTAGTGCCCCACGCTCCATGTTGCCTGGCCTAGTGCGCCATCTTGAGGATGGTAGGGCAGCGGCCCGCCCAGGCCGTAGGTGGCAATGCGCGTGCCCTCATTCATCGAAGGTGGTGCGGGTGCGACCTGGCGTCCGGCGCCGATGGTTGAGCTGGTGTCGATGAAGCCTTGGGGCGTGCATGGGGGCACGCGGGCGCGGAGAGGTCCGTTGCATGATCTGACCAGGGCACAGGGTGCAAGCTGGAAGTAGAAGGGCAGTGCCCACGAGGCCATGGCATCCAGGAGCTCGGCAACGCGCTCTAGCAACGCATCCCAACCGCTCTCCATCAACCTGCATCGCAGCAGCTCCCGAGCCATAGTTAGCGCGGCTCTCATGTTTGCTTGTTCCCATCGGGTGTGCGGCGCCGTGGCCGCGGCATGGCTCGAGGCCCTTGCGGCTGCCCGCACCTGCCGCGGAGTAGGGGTGGGCGGTGTGTGACCGCGTCTCCCACGCCCCGCAGCGTTCTACGGTGCGCGGTCTTCCTGGGGCATGGGGTTGTGGTCTTCTTGGGCAGGCGGCGTGACCCGGGCTAGCCAGGCTGCCCAGCGGTCGGCGCTGGTCATCGGGTCTCCAGACATGGATGCGACGAAGCGGTGGGACGCGGATCAACGGAAGGAAGACTTCGGCACACCCCTACCTGGCGCGCCAAATGTAGGATTTCGGGTTCCGGCAAAACCCTTGAGGTTCGAACACTGGTGTGTGCACGAGGATTTCCCCCTACCGAATCTCGCTCTTAGCCTCACCGCGATCCCTATGCTTAGCTCAATGAACTCACAGCACAAGAGACACAAGATTTATACAGGTTCGGGCCATCATTGTGGTGTAATACCCTACTCATGTGTGGTGGTGGTGGATTGCCTCTTGGGCTGATGATGAACATCACAAGGGAAGAACAGCCTCCTGAGGAGAGGTGTTCTTGTGCTTGGCGAACTTGTGTGGGTGAGGGTGATCTGAATGATCCGTCCCCTTCTACTGTGGTGGCTAGTCCTATATATAGAGGCACTGGTCCTCTCCCCAAATATTGAGCGGGAAGGGATCCAACAACGGCCAATTTGAAAGGGGACAACTAGTACGAGCTATCCTGACTAAAGGTGGTCTTCGCCTGTCAAAGGCGCTGGTGGTGACGCCGTCTTGGGCTCCATGATGACCTCCGTCCTGCCGTCCTGCTGGTCTTGGTCTTGTTACACCGATATGGAAACCTTTGCCTGATGCCTCGGTACTCCGCGCCTGCGCTTGCCCCTTAGCACCAAAGGGGAAACAAGGACACTACGCGCGCTGGCGCCCGCCTGGCGCTCGCCTGGCCTTGGTCGTCATGGCTTGCGTCACGGGAACCTCACGAGGTACCCATTGCCTTGATCTCTCTGCCTCCTCGCGAGCCTGCCTGGCGAGGCCGCTCCTGAGGAGGCCTTGTGTCGTCTGCCTCGCGAGGCTTGGCCCCTCGCGAGGGTCTTGAGTGTTGGTTGACGAACACGGGCCATACTAGGCCACTAGTGGAACCACGCCGCGGGCTGCAGGCAGGCAAGTCTAGGGACCCCTGTTCCCAGAATGCTGACACTCCCTAGTAGCGTTCATGTCCTCGCTTGCCCCCGCATCCTCTGAGGCGCTAGAGGCCACGGGCGGCGGAGCCTTCGAGGTGGACGGATGGGCCGAAGGGCCAGACTTCTTCTTCTTAGGCGCCAAGGTCGATGGCATCGTCGAAGATGAAGATGGTGATGAAGATGACGCACTACGCACGCTTTCAGGTTCGCGCAAGCGAGTTCCCTACCTAGTGCGCCAAAGATGCCGCGGGATATCCGCGGCCACCTATGGGACAGGGTGGCCCCTTGCTGGTTCGGCGGGGGACATCGCGTTGCACAAAGAGCAGATCATTGTGCGGCAGCATGGCACAGAGCACATGAGAAATTTACCCAGGTTTCGGCCGCCGCGAGGCGTAATACCCTACTCCTACTTTGGTGGATTAATGGTGGAATGAGCATGGTGACGTGTAGTATACTTGCCCAACAGGGTTTGCCTCAGGGACGCATCGACTACGCGCGTATGGTGGCTTGGGTTCATCAACTTTCCAACCCCTTCTATGAGTGCCATGGGCCTCCTTTTATAGATTAAGGGGTCACCAGAGTGGCAAAGTGGTCATTATCCACTGATATGATAGCGAACAATGCTATCATACCTAACTCTGCGGGCTGACAGGGTGCATTAAATGTGTTTCTTAGTGTCACATCATTGGTCGCTCGGCAAGGCCTGCCGGGCTATCTTGCCAGCTCCGCACCTGTTCTCTTGACACGTCGTAAGACAGGTGTCATCTGCGGGTTTCTTCTATAGGAAACGGCTGCCATGTGGCGAATGGCTGCCACTTAATCATCTTGCGGCCTGACACCGCACTGATTAAGGACGTGGGTCGTGCTTGAGTGGTTGGTGGGGTGGTTTTGCCCCCGCGAGCCTCGGCAGACCTTGCTGGGTTGCCTTGGTTGCCTGTTTCTGGTGGTGGCCTCACCCCTTGCCGGGCTCGCCCGCCCGGCAAGGGAGGCCCTTCTCTTGTCTATATCTTGCTCCTCGGGCTAGATCATGGTCCCTCTGGGCTGCATGTTGGTTCTTCAAATATCTTGGTTCTTTAATCTCTGACTTTAGCTGGTGCTGCAATCTTGATCTTGTGCCTGTGCACAGTTGGGCAACGGACCCAGGGTTTGTTGCACCGGCACTTGTGGATTTCATCAATGATTGGAAAGAGTTGCAGATGCCTGAGGAAAAGCCGGATAATACGTATTGACTATTCATTTTGATGGATCCAGTCAGTTGGAAGGCTTGGGGCTCAGTTATTTTGACTTCCCCATGAGGTGATAAGTTTTGTTATGTCTTAAGGCTGATGTTTCCTTGTACTAACGAGGCAGCTGAATATGAGGCCTTACTGCATGGTCTTTGGATGGATAAAGAGATGAACCTAAGCCGGGTCAGGTGTTTTGGTGATTCAGATCTGGTGGCTCAGCAAGTCTCAAGAACTTGGGATTCCAAAGACCCACTCATGACGGCTTATCGTCGGGCAGTTGATGATATTGCTGAACCGGCTGGGATCTCAGCGTAAGCCGGTACCACCAAATGTCTTTCTTAATATTCTGAATAATCCTTCAGTTAAATTGCGTACGGAAGAGGATCTTGCTATCCCTGACCCAGAGGCACAGTTGGTGGCGGCTCTTCATGCTATCCCTGATTTGACAGTTCCGTATTTGGCTTATATGACCTAGAGTGAGTTACCTGAGGATGAAACTTTGGCCAGGAAAATAACCGACTGTCTAAGTCAATGACCATTGTCAACGGCGAGTTACACCGATGCAGTGTCACAGGGGTGTTTCAGCATTGTATTTCTCCTGAGGAGGGTCGTGAGATTCTAAGAGAGATTCATGAAGGAGATTATAGCCATCATGCCGGCTCTAAGTCTCTCATAGCTAAGGCTTTTTGTCATGGGTTTTATTGGCTGACGACTCATGCAGATGCAGAAGATCTGGCTAGCAAGTGCGACGATTGTCAGAAATTTTCCAGACGAGCTCATGTGCCGGCTCAAGAATTGAGGATGATTCCAATCACTTGGCTGTTTGCATTCTGGGGGTTGGATATGGTTGGACCTTTCAAGAGATCCAAGGACAAAAAGACCCACCATTTGGTGGCAGTTGACAAGTTCACAAAGTGGGTTGAGGCAGAGCCAGTCAGCAAGCGTGATGCGGTAACGGCGGTTCAATTCATTAAAAAGGTGATTTTTCGTTCTGGCTACCCTCATATCATCATAACTGATAATGGTACTAATCTGTCTAAGGGTGGTATGAAAGAACTCTTTCAACAAGAGTATATTCGCCTTGACGTTTCATCAGTGGCTCACCCCCAGTCCAATGGTCAAGCCGAAAGGGCCAACCAAGAAATCTTGAGAGGCATAAAACCCCGGCTCATGGTCCCTTTGCAAAGGACACCGGGATGTTGGGTGGAGGAGTTACCCTTAGTGCTTTGGAGTATCAATACTACCCCAACAGGTCCACGGTTTATACGCTCTTCTTCATGGTTTACGGAGCAGAGGCAGTTCTTCCCAATGACATCCGTCACGACTCGCCCTATGTGGCGGCTTATGTTGAAGCTAATAACGAAAAGGCACGTCAGGATGATCTTGGCCTTCTGGTTGAAGAGCATGACCTTGCAGCAGCTCGTTCGGCGATTTACCAGCAAGATCTGCGTTGTTATCATAGTCGTCGGGTTAAAACTCGGACCTTCAAAGAAGGTGACTTGGTGCTCCGGCTCATCCAGGATCAAATAGATATGAACAAATTATCCCCACCTTGGGAAGGGCCTTTTGTGGTCAGCAAAAACCTGAACAACGGGTCATACTACCTCATTGATTTTTGGGACCACAAGGACTCACGCACATCGGAGGAGGAGACCCGCCGGCCTTGGAACATTGCTCATCTTCAGCCTTATTACACTTGAGCCACCGGCTCTTGTGTTGTACATACTTTCTTCAATGTATATATTATGATCAGTATAATAAAGTCGGCATCCCTGATAATTCAGGGCCTCTGTCTTTTCATTTTTGAGTATCTGAGTCTTTATTGTCAGTTCATATGGTCACTTAGGGGCTTCCTGCTCAATGACCATACTTGTGCTTACCCTCTTGATCGAGCTTACACGCCTTATTACAAGTCACTTGGGGGCTTCCTGCCCAAATCAAAGGTTACCAAAGAGAACTTGCTACAATGCGTAGTTCAAACATAGGTATCCTGCCTTGGGGGCTCATTATAGATCACTTGGGGGCTTCCTGTTCAATGATCATAACTATACTTACCCTCTTGATCAGCTTGTATGCCAGGTGTAAACACCAAATTCCAGGTTATCCTGCTTGTATGTCCTTGTCACTCCGCCCAGGTAATCCTGGAATGACCCGCCGTACTCTCAACAGTCAATTTTATAATAAAGACCTTGAACTTGTCGAGGTTAAAACGACGGTTGGTCATGTGAGGGCTGATTTACGGGTTTGAATGAAGGATTAACTCAGTGGTTGTGCAGCCTTGAAAGCACTCGGCTTGGAAGCCTATGAAAGCCTTGTTTTTCTGATTTGTTTTTTTCCTGAACATTGTTTGGATTCATATCCTTGTTCCATATTAACATATGGTTTAAAGCAATTCAAGCCATGTATTCTTAATCTTTATGACTCATATTTGAGCATATTTGGGGTCTTGATAACCCGTCCTGGCTTTGGACATTAAGTCGCCAGTATACTTTGATTGCGCAATTGGAATTATGCGCTTATGAATCCATGGGTTGTCACCCTCACTGGATATGGCGATGTAAGCCGGCAGTGTGAACCAATTTCACAGGTATGTTTTTACTTGTTATATGAATATGCGAGGTTTGATAACCCGCCCTGGTTATAGACTTTAAGGTCGCCAGAAAATATTTTGTTGGGCATTATGACCCGCCTTGTCTTAAACCGCCAGGGCAAATATTGTTTAAACATATCTTCAGGAACATTGGAACTCATATGACCACTGGAAAGAATGATGATTGTTAACTCATCAGTAGCACATCAAGTGTTTCATCAACAGTTCTCCAAACGAAAACAGTAAACATGCATGATGGCATGGTAGATCATTGTTTTCAGATAGCCTATTACAAGGCGTCTTACGGCCCAAAAGAATAAGTGTTTTTTCTGCACACAAATTCTATGCGGCAGTTTACAAGTCGGCCCTTTGATCAGTTATCTTGGTCCTGGTGGGTCGGAGATTCCGGGTCATCCTGCGCCGATTCTTCATCTTCTCCCATCATCTGGAAGTCATATGTGGCCCAGTTGGTCCCAGCCAAAGCTTTAAATATAGCTTCATCATCTATAAGGGTTGATGGATCAATATCGGGAGCGAGGTGTGCTTACGTGTTGGTGGGATAAGATCCACGATACCATGAACCGGCGATGATACCTTTGAGTTTCCTTTGGTGTAAGCCGCTTGATATTTTGAAAAGTCAATCTCCTCGGCTAGCTTGTTTCCAAAGGGCGCATTTCCCTTACACACTTGGAGAAATCTGCTGCTTCGAAGGGAGACTCGTCCTCTTTCAGGCTTGGGCAGCCGGTGGCCAATTCTTCTGGGTCCAGTTCTGCTTGCCATGCCTTTGCCTGGCTCAGCACGCTGTGGCACCAGCTCTGGCAGCTGATCACTTTAGCTCTTCAACTCTTTGAGGCAGCACAGATAATTTATCCATCACCTCCCTGGTGAGTGAAGGTGATTGCTTTTTATGTGAGATAGCAGATACAGCCCACTGAGCGCCGGTGTATAATTGCTCCACAAGGGTGTATGCAGCTTTAAGTTTCACACGCATGTCTTGACCAAGGTTGGAATTTCTGGGGCCTGCATCGGCAAAGTCATTGATAAATCGGCTGATGGTTGTTATACGTCGGTGGTGAAAGATTGAAGTATAATTTTACTTACCAAAGATGGCAGATGTCATGCTATTAATCTGACGCTTCAAGCAAGATAACTCTTCAGTCACCGGTTTAAGGGCAGCCTCAGCATCTACAGCTGTTTTCAATAAAGCCGCCTTCTTAGTATCCCAGCTGGTCCTCTCAGCATTGAAATCCTTTTTCAGCTTCTTAGTTTTTCTAAAACGGTTTTCAGTTCTGATTTGGCCTTGGAAGTCTCAGATTGTTATATTTGGATGTTCTGTCGCAGATCCACTACTTGGGATTCTTTTATACTTAATTCAGCCTCCAGGACAAAGAGATTAAGCAGCAATGTGTGGTTATGATAATCATCTTATTAAAGTACCAATCATAATACAAGTATTTCACTTGGCACTTGGGGCTAATGTAGGTCATCTTTTTTGCATCTACATACTTGATGACCCAGTTAAAATCTTTCAATTTAAACTGGCCCATGGGAGCTACATATACGGATTTTTGCACTATAACTTAAAGTCCTGGGTTAACTGTCCAGTTTAAGCCGGCCCTTGGGGACTACTCATTTTAATTCAGCAGAGTTAAATTGCTATGGAATAGCTACAAGGTCAAAGATGCTATTTAAGTCTACATCATGTTCAATTCTTTCCTATTCAGTAGACTTGGCGGCTGGCAGATATCTATATGAGAAGAATTTTGAGTGTTTACCTCAAAGCGCTCTTTCATTATATTGACTAGGCCCACTTCAAAGTCACGGCTGGTATGAAGGCGGTTTAAATAACCTGCATGAATCTCATGAGCATTAAAATGGGCATAACTTTCCAAGTCCAGCTTCCATTTGCCCTTGTCAGCAGCTCAGAATTCTTCCTTGGTGCTATGTTTTGATAAGACAGTGGGGTTTCCCGGCTCTACATAACCAACCCCGATGGCAATAACATCTTCAACCTCTTCTTTAGCATGCTTGATGGGACTTGGCGGCTTAGCATTGGCCGGGTTAACATCCATGGAATCCATTATGACATTGTGCTCTTCCGGCGGCGGATCATCAGCAGCAGCTTCAGGAGTCTGATGAGAAGCTCCTGACATCATTTTCTTTTCCGGCTTAGTGGTGTTGGTGTTTTTGCCCGGCTTACTCATATTTGATTTTTTGCTGGGCTTGGCTATGCCGCTGACAATGAAAGACATGAAGATATTACCATATCAATCAGTACAGTGTTAAATAATCAAGATATTAAATGTTCTTACCTAGGGGCGACTTTGAGTATAGGAATCTGAGTCCCGGTAGAGTCACCGGAGGAGGAGTGAGAGGTACCCTGATAATTCGAGTCGGAAGGATTAAGCGGTTGACGGATGAATCCCGCCTTTGGAAAAGATAAAGTTGAAATATGTGACACCTCATGTTGGCATTTACGAGGGGCTGGCGTGTTTGGTAAACCGGAGGAAAGTTCTCCACCTCCGCTATTCTGGGTTGTGCGTCGCGCCTCGTGCTATTTTTTCTTCAAAATAAAATTGGGATCCAAGTAGGCTAAAGGGTGAGAAAATCTTACTTTCCGGCTCACTTTCCGAACTCTCTGTCTTGATAAAGGCTCTGAGTCGGAGGAAATGATAGTTACCTCTTCAACATCTGCCTGACTTCCTTCCGCGTCATCCTGAGAGTTTTCAGCGTCAATAAGGTGTATAAAAAAAGAGCCAAGGGAGTCAAGGTCTACCTCCGACTCATCGTCATTCAAAGCAAATAGCTTTGAGGTGTTCGGTTTCTTCTTGGCATGCTTTTTGGGAGCCTTATTGTTTACCCTGGTCTTCTTGGCCGGCTTATCATGAAGCTTCTTGTTCCAAAAAGAAGAATCAGTCTGCAGAAGTCAAGTGATAATGAGAAGACAGTTTAAGTAAATAATGAATAAGTTGCAAGTTTTTCAAAATACTTACAGTTGGAGCTTTGCTAAGGGTGCAGAAAGGATTCTAGCCTGTCTTGTTGCAAGTTTCCAAGCTCTCATTAAGCAGGGTCTTGGTCATCCTATTGATTTCATCATCATCCAGTTATATTTGGTAGTGGGGTTGGGGATCTTTGACATCGTTGGTATACTCACACATTAAGCTAGACCAGCGGCTTAAGGGTAAGATTCTCCATGCGACCCAGCGTCGAACTAGATTGACTCCAGTCAAACCATTGGCCATTAAGGCTCCAATCTTTGAAAAAATGGGCATATATTTGGCCATTCTTCTGTGCTGATCCATTCTAGGAGAGGGTGTCTGTTGCTAAGCTGGCTTTCACGGTAGCCCGGCAGAGGATTTTCACCCTCTAGAGATGTGTCTTGGTAGCAAAACCAAGTCTGGTTCGAGTCCTTAGTATGACATGGAAGTACGGCGACAGGAAAAGTGTCTTCTTTCCGCCTCTGAATTGAAATGCCACCTAGTTCTAAGCTAGGCCCATCTGTGAACTCGGTCTGGCGGTTCAAGTAATAGAATACCCTGAACAATTCTACAATTGGCTCTTGTTGAAGGTATACTTTGCAGAAAACTTGAAAGTTGCAGATATTAGAAACAGAGTTGGGCCCGATATCTTGAGGATGAAGTTGGAAGAAAAGAAGCACATCACGAAAGAATTTTGAGCCGGGTGGGGTAAACCCCCGGAGCATATGATCAGTAAAAACTATGACTTTGCCTTCTTTTGGGGCAGGGGTGGTCTCTGTTCCTAGGACTCTCCAGTGGATAGCATTTTTGCGGCTAAGACACTCACTTGGACATGCTCATTCAGCGTTTGCTCTGTAACTCGGGAGGCGACCCAGTTGCATGAAGTGACAGTTTTGGTCATTTTTGCCTAGAAAAGGAAATATTGCTAGATCAAGTTCATGACGGTAAACCGTCCAAACAATCAAAAAGCAAGTTCATTATACAAAGATTAGTTCATATGCAAGGATCATGTGCTATGAAGATTGACATAATTAAACCGGAAGGATGTAAACCGGATGATGCATCTGTCAAGCATGTATTGGCAGGTTAATTAAGATGTCTTTCAAGTGAGTTAATAGGTCGCTGGCGGGTTATAACTTATCATATGAGTCGCCATATGGCCGCAGTATATAGGCATCTATAAAGGTATGGATGAGATTTTGCTAAGTGTTGGACAAACAAGTTTCATAAATCGTATCTGTGAATTTGGATCTACGGCAGCTCCAAAAAAAGAATAATTACTAAACCTGGTTACAGCGGCGGAAGAACACGCGAGTTGGATGTTGTGTCCTAGGAGGGCAGAATGCATCTACGTTAGGAAACAAAGGCTAAAACTACTGCTGCACTGATATGTCTCCATCGTATCTACTTTTCCAAACACTTTTGCCCTTGTTTTGGACTCTAACTTGCATGATTTGAATGAAACTAACCCGGACTGACGATGTTTTCAGCAGAATTGCCATGGTGTTATTTTTGTGCAGAAATAAAAGTTCTCAGAATGACCTGAAACTTCACGGAGAATATTTTTGGAATATATAAAAAATACTGGTGAAAGAATCAAGACCAGGGGGTCCACACCCTGTCCACGAGGGTGGAGGGTGTCGGCGTCAAAATCGGCAGATCTCCGGTAGGAGGTCCCAAACTGTGCGTCTAAGGCTAATGGTAACAGGAGGCGGGGGACACAATGTTTACCCAGGTTCGGGCCCTCTCGATGGAGGTAATACCCTACTTCCTGCTTGATTGATCTTGATGATATTAGTATTACAAGAGTTGATCTACCACAAGATCGTAGAGGCTAAACCCTAGAAGCTAGGCTATGATTCTGATTGTTGTTGTCCTACGGACTAAACCCTCCGGTTTATATAGACACCGGAGGGGAGTCGATTACAGAGAAAGGAATCTTCGTATCCTAACTGCCAAGCTTGCAGTTCCATACAAAGGAGAGTCCCATCCGGACACGGGATGAAGTCTTCTATTTTGTATCTTCATAGTCCAATAGTCCGGCATATGCATATAGTCCGGCTGTCCAAGGACCCCTTAATCCAGGACTCCCTCAGTAGCCCCTGAACCAGGCTTCAATGACGATGAGTCTGGCGCGCAAATTATCTTCGGCATTGCAAGGCGGGTTCCTTCCCCGAATACTCCAGAGTAGATCTTGAACATAAGAATCATGTCCGGCTCTACAAAACAAATCCCACATACCACTCTAGAGAGTATAATATCCCACGAGTCCAATCTGCTGACAACGCATAGCGTGACATCACGCCACGGCTCGGTCTTTATGCGAACCATTTTTATCCTGCCCCTCCGTATTTCAATGGGCAGTTTCATTGGCACGTCTTGTCAAAGCAGAGATTGTGTCCCCTTATCACGGGATTCTCATCAATGCGGGCATGGGTAACCTAACCGTGCCATCAGCACGGCGCTTGGGAAATAAGCGAGTTTTAGGGCGAGTGGGGAGGCGCACGGTTTTTACCGCCTTTATAAAGGGATAAGGATTCCCCTCTTTCACCCACACCCTCTTCTTACTTTGCTCATCTATTCTCGAGCTCCAGCGCCCAAGCACCCATCTCTTCCACCCAAAAAGCACTCCAACCATGTCTAGATCTGGAGTGCAAGGCAAGTGGATGGCCTCCTCCGTGAAGGAGAAGGATATCAAGAAACTACGGGAGGCCGGATACCTGGCCAAGAAGATCGCACACCGTCTCCCGGCGGTGGGATAGATCATCCCTACTCCGGAACCCCACGAGAGGGTTGTATTTCTCCCTCACTTTGTCCGGGGGCTGGGGTTTCCCCTCCACCCATCCGTTCGCGGCCTTATGTACTACTACAGGATAGATTTCCATGACCTATCCCCTAACTCCTTCCTCAACATCTCGACATTCATCATCGTGTGCGAGGCCTTCCTCCGCATCCCGCCACACTTCAGACTGTGGCTAAAGATTTTCAACGTGAAGCCGAAGGTGGTAGGCGATGAACACGCTAAGTGCAAAGGAGCCATTGTAAGCAAGATGCCCAACGTCAAATGGCCATCAGGTAAATTCAACGAGTCCATCAAAGGTTGGCAGCAATAGTGGTTTGATGTTACTGAGCCACGCGGCACCAAATGGGCTGCTGCCCCTGAATTCCGATCCGGAGCCCCACTGCGGCTCATGTCCTGGCCCAAAAAGGGCCTAGACTGGTCTATGTCAGACGAGCTAACGCCGCTCCAAGCGTGTATCAAGAGCATGGAGGACAAGAATATCAAACTTGTCGATGTGGTCCAGGTGATGCTAGTTCGTCGGATCCTTCCCTGTCAATGCCGGACTTGCAATCTATGGGAGTTTGATCCAGCTGTCGGTGTCAAAACCGGCGGATCTCGGGTAGGGGGTCCCGATCTGTGCGTCAAGGTTGATCGTAACAGGAAGCAAGGAACACAGATGTTTACCCAGGTTCGGGCCCTCTCGATGGAGGTAAAACCCTACTTCCTGCTTGATTAATATTGAAGGTATGGGTAGTACAAGAGTAGATCTACCACGAGATCGTAGAGGCTAAACCCTAAGAGCTAGCCTATGATGGTATGATTGTAATTGTGATCGACCTTCTAAAGACAAACCTCTCCGGTTTATATAGACACCGGAGAGGGCTAGGGTTTACATGGAGTCGGTTACAAGGAAGGAAACACAATATCCGGATCGCCAAGCTTGCCTTCCACGCAAAGGAGAGTCCCATCCGGACACGGGCCAAAGTCTTGAGTCTTGTGTCTTCACGCTTCAATGGTCCGGATGTTGTAAATAGTCCGACAGTCCGGATACCCCTGAATCCAGGACTCCCTCAGTAGCCCCTGAACCAGGCTTCAATGACAATGAGTCCGGCGTGCAGTATTGTCTTCGGCATTGCAAGGCGGGTTCCTTCTCCGAATACTTCAACATAATTATCGAACACTTGAATCGTGTCCGGATTCACAAAATGGTCTTCACATGCCACCGTAGAGAGAATGATATTTCACAAACGTAATCCGCTGACAACTTTTTTAGGCAACACGACGTGTCATTACGGTCAGGTCATTATTCGAACTGTTTTCCTGCAACCAGCCATAGCGCATATTGCGAGGCGGTTTCCTTGACACGTCTTGTCAAATCAGAGATCGTGTCCCCTTATTACTGGATTCTCATCAATACGGGTATGGGTAATCCCACCACGCCATCAATCGTGGCGCTTGGGAAGCAAGCGATTCCCAACGGGCTTGTGGGGAGGCGCACCGCTTTCGTCGCCTCTATAAAGGGATAAGATTTCCTCATTTTTACCCACGCCTTCTTTCTCCCTTGCACACTCTCGCCCCCTCGAGCTCCAGCGCCCAAGCCCAAGTCTTCTCCGCACAGCCAGACTGTCCGGAGCAGGAGGCAAGTGGGTGGCTTCCACCATCAAGGAGAAGCACGTCACAAATCTTCGGGCGGCCGGATACTTGGCCGCGGACATAGCGCACCGGCTACCGGACGCCGGGCAGGTCATTCCGACCCCAGGACCCCACGAGAGGGTCGTCTTCGTTGCCCACTTCGTCCGTGGACTGGGATTTCCACTTCATCCCTTCGTTCGCGGGCCTATGTTCTACTATGGGCTAGATTTCCATGATCTGGCCCCAAATTTCATCCTCAACATCTGGGCGTTCATCATCGTATGCGAGGCCTTCCTCCGCATCCGGCCTCACTTCGGCCTGTGGCTGCAAACCTTCTGTGTGAAGCCGAAGATTGTAAGCGGACAGCAAGCAGAGTGCGGAGGCGCCATGGTGGGCAAGATGTCTAACGTCACCTGGCTAGACGGTTCCTTTGCGGAGACCGTAAAAGGGTGGCAATCAGGGTGGTTCTACATCACCGAGCCGCGCGGCACCAACTGGGCGGCGGCCCTCGAGTTCCGATCCGGAGCCCCCATGCGGCTCACCTCCTGGGAGAAGAAGGGCCTGTCCTGGGGCGCTACGGAGACAAGAACATCAAGCTTGTCAATGTGATCCAGGTCATGCTTGTTCGCCGGATTCTGCCATGCCAAAGGCGAGCATTCAATCTGTGGGAGTTCGTCCCGGCCGAACACCAGACGCTCCAGAAGCTCTATGACATGACGCACAAAGGCGCATGGAAGGTGTTGTTCAATGCCTCCGAAGTACCTCCTCCCACATCCGAGGACCGCGAGCTTCACGCCGCGCGACCTCCTAGTCAGGTGAGTTCTCAGACTACCACCGGATTCAGTTCTTCCCAGTATATCCATGGGAGAGCCTTAAGTAGTTATGCACATTTGTTCAGGATTATGTGGAGACAGCGGAGCAGGTTTACTGTCTGGCTCCGCTGCCAGAAGGCCCAGTTGACGCTCTCCTGACGGAGATGCTGGTCCCGGCACCGTACAAGGTGCCGGAGAAGAAGGCCCCAGGGACCCGAAAGGGTCTCCGGCGTAAGGTTGTGCCAGAAGCCTCGTCCGAAGACGACGAGGTACACTCCTCCCACGAAGGGGAGGAAGAAGAAGAAGAAGAAGAAGAAGAAGCCCCATCCAGAAAGGATGAGGGGCCCAGGGAGGCAGACCAGGGGGCGGAAAAGGCCCTCGGTGCAAGGCCATCATACCCACGTCGTCCGACGACGACGAGACAGATTCCTCCCACGGAGGCGGGGGGAGCAAGAAGAAACTCTACCTCCCTGCACTGGGGAGGAGAAAAAGAGAAAAGCCGCCCCGGAGGGGGAGGCTGGGGCGTCCAAGAAGGGAAAGGCGTCCCTTTCGGACTACTCCGCCATGGCCGCTCACAGCGAGGAGGGGTGGCTGCCTAGGGGGAAGCCCCCAGTGCGATCGTAAGTGTCCGCACTCTATCATGACTTCGCTCTATAGCTTTTGTATAATGCCGAACTTATGTGCAGTCCGGCCAGGGCCCACCCCGAGGTATCTTCCTCCGGGTCCCTGAGCGATTCAGAGATGAATTCGCTTCCGACAGCCACTACTCCTCAGCCCGCGGATGACACGGAGGTGTTGCCCCGAAGGCTCCCAGAGCGAGGGGAGGTGACTCTGGAGATGCCCCGAGGCAGGGTTCCAGATGTCGGACACGCGGGGTTCAAGATCCCCGCGGATCATGTCGATGAGAGCCACAGTAGGCCGGGATCTCAGCCGAATACTATCCCGAAACCTTCAGTGGTTCCGAACTCAGGCGGACAGCCCCTCGTTGGGGAGGGCGAGCCATCTGTATCGAGGACTTCCATTGCGCCCGAGGCGCCGGATTGTCTGCTGGAAGCGCTTCGCGGTGCTTCCATGGACGAAGAGCACCGTACTCTTATGAGTGCGGTGATTCAGAAGGTTTCGTCCGCCAAGAGTGGACTAACCAAAGCTTGCACTAGCCTCCTAACAGGTCTTGAGGTAAGCAATAAATGTGTGTAAAATTACCACCCGATAGTTAGTAGCCCCTGATACTCTGTTTGGTGTTCGGAAAGTAAAACCAAATGGAGGGTCAATTATAATCCGTAGGAGTCTAATAATAATAAATATTCATGTGCATAAGCAGGATGTGCTGCTTGCTGCTGCTGCCCGCACGGCCGAGGTTGCCGAACTAAAGCGGGACCTGGAGCAAGCGCAGGGAGAGCTCGGCCTCACGAAGAGGCAGCTCGAAGAGAACAAGGGTAAGTTATTCCCCGCTCTTATGTATTTAAGGATAGACAAAATTGGTTAATCTAATGCCGAAGCGTCGTGACTGTGTGATAGGGGCCACCGCCGAAGTGGCGTCCCTGAAGAAAACGTTGTCCGAGGCTGAAGACAAGGCGGCCTTGGAATGCAAGGAGCTCGAAAAGCAAAGTGCTAGAGTGGGCGAGGTACAGCAAGAGCTCCGGGACCTCGGCAAGAAGTACGAGTCCGTGGAGCATGATCTGAAGATGAAAGAGGTCGAGCTTGCGAAGGCCCTTGTGAGTGTGAAAGACGCCAAGGCCGAAACCGAGAAGGCATATCAGGAAATCCAGGAGGCCAAAAAGATAGCAGCGGGTAAGAAATTCTTTATGCAAAGCAAACATGTGGAGGAGGCATTTCTTTTACTTACTTGAATTCGGAGCTCTCCAGGGGCATTCGTAGATCTGCCACGTAGCATATCAGACGCTGCGGAGTTCTACCGTGCCTAGGAGGGGAGCTCAACGGAGAAGTTGTTCTGGTCCCAGTATGCTGGGGCCGAACACCCAATGCCTCTGAGTGACCAATTGAAGCAGTTGGTCGAACTCCACAGGGCGGCCGAACTGGCTATGAAAGATTTCATAGTCAGGATGTGGCCTGGTGAGCCCCTGCCCACCAGCTAATTTGGCCTGATCAAGCGGATGGTGAATGCCTGTTCGCGGCTTGAAGTCATCTAGCGATCTGTTTGCATTGAGGGTGCCTGCCGGGCCTTTGCCCGTGCGAAGGTGCATTGGGGCAAGCTAGATGCTGAGAAGCTGGTGAAGGACGGTCCGCCAGAGGGCAAGGAGCATCGCCATCCTGAGAAGTACTATGATAGTGTTATGAAGGGCGCCCGTCTCGTGGCCAATGAGTGTACCAAGGACAAGATCTTTGACTAAATGTACCTCTGCCATTGTTGTAATTTAAAGACAAATTTACTTGTGCTATGTAGCACTTTTTGATTTAAAATATTACCTTCTGCGTGGCTGTTTATAAAATTCTGAAAGTAGGCCAGTCGTCGGCTTCCGCCCCCACGTAACTAGTACTGGGGTCTTCGTGGAAAATACGGACACTCTTTATCCAAATGTTTGGTCCCTTAAGGAGGTGTCCGGCGCAGCGAACAAGGCAATCGGACTATGCAGCTTTATAACTTTCACTTAGCCATAGAAGTCTACAATTTTAAATTTCGGTGAAGCCCCTAGAATCCGGAAGGCCAAATTTGGGCGCTATACACGCCTTTATCGGACAAAGCTGATTTATCGCCTAAAGCGGAAAATCTTTAAGGATTTTAAGACCTCTCGAACAACGACCAGCTCTCGCCACATCATGCCGGTCAGTTTTTGGCTTTCTGTACTGAGGTGCTCGTCCGGAAGAACCGGGACACAATCGCAGTAGTTCTCCCTGCGCGACCTTAGCCGATATAACAGAACGTAAGGCACAAAAACAAGGGAGCCGGGCTATCCCAACTATAGACCCAAGACATGATTCCGAGCTGATGCATATAGTGCTATAAGTTCGGGGTGCCGCACTGTTGAAAGTGTTCGGACTTTACTTGCCATATTACGGGGCGCCATGAGAAGCCCCTGGCAAACTAACCGTACCAAGGTGTACGGATGCAATATCAAATAAACATGTATAAGAGAAAAAATGCTCAAAGAAGAATAATAAGTTGATGCTATATATAATCTCCCATTGATGAATGATACGTTTAAGCGTATGTTTATAATGGATGCATTAAGCGGTGATAAATAGGACTATTTGACATGTCCTATCAAGGGGCAGGCTGTGTACAGATAGATAAAGCAGGTATAATGATCGTAAATAGATTCCACCTGGCTATTTCCTTCTGTGCACAGCGCCTATTGCCTCCTTGATTGTCTCGCCCATGTAAGTCCAGCAATCCGGCTCTTCTGAGGATACTGCACTAAAGCGATGTCCTAAAAGGTAAAAGGGGAAGATTATGAAGGTATTTGGCGGTTACACGCACTATTGACTGAGTCGTTGTTGCGCCTCCGCCTATGCCCATGGTATGTCGAGTGCGTAATTGTGTATGCGCGGCACGAATGCTACTTTGATGGGGCTTGAGCGGAGGCCGGACTGCTAATCATGCTCTTGGCGTTCCTAATGATCCTGTTGCAGGGTGCTCCGGACTCGCTTGACGGTGCTTGAGGTTGTCGTCGCCGGATTGGTGGTTTGTCGGAGAAGGCCGCATTGTACTTCTGTCGCGAGGGCTGCAGTATGCTCTTCTGTACGGAGAGAGCGGTCCATGTTTCCGTTGACAGTTATGACCCCGCGCGGACCTGGCATCTTGAGCTTGAGGTATGCATAATGTGGTACTGCGTTGAATCTAGCGAATGCGGTTCGTCCGAACAGTGTGTGGTAACCACTACGGAAAGGGACGATATTGAAGATTAACTCCTCGCTCCGAAAGTTGTCCGGGGATCCGAAGACCACTTCCAATGTTATAGAGCCCGTACAGCGGGCCTCTGCTGCAGGAATTACACCTTTAAAGGTGGTTTTGGTGGGCTTGATCCTTGAATGGTCAATGCCCATTTTGCGCACTGTGTCCTGATAAAGCAGGTTCAGGCTGCTGCCGCCGTCCATAAGGACTCGCGTGAGGTGGAATCCGTCGATGATTGGGTCTAAGACCAATGCGGCTAAGCCGCCATGACAGATGCTAGTAGGATGATCCCTACGATCAAAGGTGATCGGACAAGCTGACCATGGGTTGAATTTGGGGGCGACTGGCTCCATCGCATAGACGTCCCGTAGTGCTCGCTTCTGTTCCCGCTTGGGGATGTGAGTGGCGTAGATCATGTTGACCATTTTCACCTGGGGGGAAATTTCTTTTGTCCCCCCGTGTTCGGACGCCGGGGCTCTTCGTCATCGTCGTTGTGCAGCCCCTTGTCCTTGTTTTCGGTATTTATTTTGCCGGCCTGTTTGAACACCCAGCAGTCTCTATTGGTGTGGTTGGCTGGCTTGTCCGGGGTGCCATGAATTTGGCACGAGCGCTCCAATATGCGGTCCAGACTAGACGGTCCCTAATTATTTATTTTGAACGGCTTTTTCCGCTGACCGGACTTGGATCCGCTGAATCCGGCGTTTACTGCCGTGTCTTTAGTGTTGTCGCCATTGTTCCGTTGCTTATGTCTGTTGCGTCGTGGCTTGCCGTTGTTATCGCGGACATTCGAAGTGCCGGAATGTGGTGTGGTGCCACTGCGAGCCAACTAGCTGTCCTCGCCCGCGCAAAAGTAGGTCATTAGTGTTGTGAGAGCTGCCATGGACTTGGGTTTTTCCTGGCCGAGGTGTCGAGCAAGTCACTCGTCACGGATATTATGCTTAAAAGCCGCCAGGGCTTTGGCGTCCGGACAGTCAACTATCTGGTTGTTTTTAGTTAGGAACCGAGTCCAGAATTTTCTGGCTGACTCTCCGGGCTGTTGATTAATGTGGCTCAGGTCATCAGCATCTGGTGGTCGCACATATGTGCCCTGGAAGTTGTTGAGGAATGCGTCTTCCAGGTTTTCCCAACTGCCAATGGAGTTTGCTGGCAGGCTGTTTAGCCAGTGCCGGGCTGGTCCTTTCAGCTTAAGGGGAAGAAAATCGATGGCGTGTAGATCATCTCCGTGGGCCATGTGAATGTGGAGAAGGAAATCTTCGATCCATACTGCGGGGTCTGTTGTGCCATCGTATGATTCGATGTTTACGGGTTTGAACCCTTCTGGGAATTCATGATCCATCACTTCGTCAGTGAAGCAGAGGGGTTGTGCGGCGCCTCTGTGCTGGGCTATGTGGCTACGCAGTTCGAATTTGTCTGGGTTGCTGTGTTCGGCCCGGCCGAACTTGTTGATGATGTGTCCGGCATGACGGTCATCATTGCGCGCTGGGGCGCGTCCCCGCAATCCGTAGATCAGTCTTGGCTGTCCTTCTTTGTTTTCTAGAATATCTTGCAGGTCTTGCCTGTTGCCCTAGGCCGTAGTGTATCGGCGTGGGGGTGCTGGCTGGTATTCGGGCTGATATCCCGATTTATCCCGGCCACGGGGTGGCCGGTCAGCCGTTTGGCGCTCGAGTCCGTATTCCTCGGCTGCCAGGACTTCAGTCCATCTGTCTGTGAGTAGGTCTTGATCAGCTTGAAGTTCCTGCTGCTTCTTCTCCAGGCTCCTCGTAGTGGCTATAAGTCGACGCTTGAAGCGCTCCTGCTCCACGGGATCCTCAGGCACGCCAAACTCGTCGTCGCCGAGGCTAATCTCGTCTTCAGAGGGGGCATGTAGTTGTCCTCCTCCGGGTATCCGTCCGTCGCCTGTTCTTCCAGGCTGACCTGCTCATCTTCCTATTCGGCCTGCTCGAAGGCGGGCTGGTTAGGTTTATATTCCTCTTCGGCGCCATCCGGATTGCTTTCGTCTTTGGGGCCGGTATTGCTGTGGCGGGGCTTGGGATGGCGCTGACGACGCCCATGCTTTGCTTTTCTTCCTGAGGGGTTATCCTCTGTTGCCTCGTCACCATTGGTTTCCTTCGGAGTGTCCACCATATATATATATATATATCGTATGAGGAGGTGGCCTTCCACCGCCCTGTGAGCGGTGGCTCCTGTAATTCTCCTGCATCATCGTCCATACCGTTGATGTCTTCGGAGTCGAAGTCAAAAACGTCGGTTAAATCATCGACCGTGGCAATGAAGTGGGTGGTGGGTGGGCAACGAATTCCGTCGTCGCCCGCTTCCCACTCAAGCCGGACATAGTTCGGCCCGGAGCCTCCTGACAAAGAGAGAGACTTTAATGAGTTCAGCATGTCGCCAAAAGGCGAGTGCTGAAAGATGTCCGCAGCGGTGAATTCCATTACCGGAGCCCAACCAGGCTCGGCGGGCTCGGGAACGCACTGACTGGAACCTACAACCTGATACGAATCCGGGGGTCCGGAGTCACAGGCTTCCTCAGAAGCGAGGCCTGTGTTCGACTCCACCGCCGATGAGGGTACAGCCTGCGGGGCGGGGTCCATCCCTCCGTCCCTAGGCAACGCAGCCTGCTCTATATTTGAGTCCAGAGGTACTGCAGGGGTGAAATCCCGAGTGTTGTCCGACGGCAGGTTGTAGGACCTTGAGAAGAGGTGTCTAGAGGGGGGGGGTGATTAGACACTAAGTACCAAAGTTGCAGTTTTTAAGATACTTTGGGTTTAAGTGGAGTTTAAGCACAATTTCAACAATCACAATACTATTCAAGCAAGCATGCAAAGAGTGTATGAGCAGCGGAAAGTAAAGCATGCAACTTGCAAGAAAGTAAAGGGAAGGGTTTGGAGGATTCAAACGCAAATGGAGACATGGATGTTTTTGGCGTGGTTCCGATAGGTGGTGCTATCGTACATCCACGTTGATGGAGACTTCAACCCACGAAGGGTAACGGCTGCGCAAGTCCATGGAGGGCTCCACCCACGAAGGGTCCACGAAGAAGCAACCTTGTCTATCCCACCATGGGCGTCGCCCATGAAGGACTTGCCTCACTAGCGGTAGATCTTCACGAAGTAGGCGATCTCCTTGCCCTTACAAACTCCTTGGTTCAACTCCACAATCTTGTCGGAGGCTCCCAAGTGACACCTAGCCAATCTAGGAGACACCACTCTCCAAGAAGTAACAAATGGTCCATTGATGATGAACTCCTTGCTCTTGTGCTTCAAATGATAGTCTCCCCAACACTCAACTCTCTCTCATAGGTTTTGGATCTGGTGGAAAGAAGATTTGAGTGGAAAGCAACTTGGGGAAGGCTAGAGATCAAGATTCATATGGTAGGAACGGAATATCTTGGCCTCAACACATGAGTAGGTAGTTCTCTCTCAGAAAATGTATGTTGGACGTGTAGGTTCAGTCTGATGGCTCTCTCCACGAATGAAGAGGAGGTGGAGGGGTATATATAGCCTCCACACAAAATCTAACCATTACACACAATCTACTAAACTCGGTGGGACCGAATCGTTAAACTCGGTCAGACCGATTCAGCAAATAATGTGACCGTTAGGGTTTTCGGTGGGACCGAAATGCAACTCGTTGAGACCGACTCGGTTAGGGTTAGGGCATAACGTAATCTCGGTAAGACCGATTACACAAAATCGGTGAGACCGATTTGGTAATAAGCTTTCCAGAGAGTTGGTCAGGCAAACTCGGTGGGACCGATTACTCGAACTCGGTGGAACCGATTTTGGTAATAGTTTCCAGAGAGTTTGCATTGTAATCTTGGTAGTACCGATTGCTCAAACTCGGTGAGACCGATTTTGATGATGGGCATACACAGAGAGATTACAATCCCATCTCGGTGAGACCGAGATCCCTATCGGTAAGACCGATTTGCTTAGGGTTTGTGGCAGTGGCTATGACTTTTGGAATCGGTGGCGCCGGATAGGAAGTTTCGGTGTGACCGATTTTGGCTTTGGGTTTAGGTCATTTGTGGAAGTGGGAAAGTAGCTGAGGGTTTTGGAGCATATCACTAAGCACGTGAAGCAAGAGGTTCATTAAGCAATACCTCATCCCTCCTTGATAGTATTGGCTTTTCCTATAGACTCAATGTGATCTTGGACCACTAAAAATGTAAAATGAAGAGTCTTGAGCTTGAAGCTTGAGCCAATCCTTTGTCCTTAGCATCTTGAAGGAGTTCCCACATCCTTTAGTCCATGCCACTCCATTGTTGAACTTATCTGAAATGTACTAGATAAAAGTGTTAGTCCAACAAGAGATATGTTGACATTAATTACCAAAACCACCTAGGGAGCACTTGTGCTTTCAATCTCCCCCTTTTTGGTAATTGATGACAACATACATCAAAGCTTTAGATAAAGATATAAATGATAGCAAGTAAAGCTTTGGAAAGACATGTAACAAGCATAGGCTCCCCCTACATGTATGCAATCATGTGAACATGGAACATAGAAACATGCGAGAGCATAAACATAATAGAGCAGGCAATGTGTTACATGTATCTTGGCCATATGCATCAGGGCAAAGAATGTTAAAGAAAATACCTTCATGCTCATGAGTTCTTCTTGCAAACAATATGTACATCAGCAAGAATTCCTCATACACATGATTGTGATGCATATACTTACCTTGTAGTCTTGAGTTGTCTTAGGATGAAATGAACCTGCGTAAACAAGGTTAGATAACACAGATACATCTACCAGCCAGAGCAAACAGAAGAGACCACAAGAGTACCAAGACTGGGATGACATGCAGAGAGTGAGTACTAGGTACCACATTTGATTAGACATGTCCCCAAGAGTAAAGATATGCAATGAATTTAAATGATCTCTTTCCCTTAGATGTCTTGCTCCCCCTGAATCTAACATGGGATACTGGGAGAAGATAGGGAACAGAAAATCAGAGCTTGAAAGAAAACAGAGCTGAAAGATATGAATGATGATCAGAGCTGATGCATGCTAATGCAAATAGGCACAACAAAACATATGAACATGTCTCTCCCCTCAAGAGGACATGTGGACATCTCTCCTCTTGAACACCAAGCATCTGGGATCCATGAGAAATACTTTCTACTCTCCCCCTGGAGATTTCTCTCTCCTTTTGAGGGTCTCTCTCCCCCTTAGGTCTCTCTCCCCCTTAAGAAGGAAGGTGATAAGCTTTGATGCTCTCTCTCTCTCTTTAGATGATAAGCTTTGATGTTCTCTCTCTCCCCCTTTGACATCAATTTCCATGAAGGGTCTTCTGGAATCTGTCAAATGGGTTCGGTCCTTGAGACACAGAACAAAGCAATGATAAAAATGCGATGCTTGTAGAGGACAAGATTCATTGAGTGGAGTTGGATCAGAAGAAACACAGAATGATGTGGCAAACTGTTTTTCCTGTTATGAAATCGGTGGCACCGAGTGAGTTGCTTCGGTTGGACCGAAAGGAGTCGGTTGGGCCGAAAATAACAAATCGGTGAAACTGAGTTCATTTCAGCGAAAACACTTGTCACCTCAGCTCACTAGACTAATAAGATCTCACAAGAATTTTGAAGGAATTTACTGAAAGATGTGCAGTGAATTGGAATGCAAAAAATGCAGAACAAACAGAAAGAAAGAAATCTAGATGAAGTTTTTTTTGAAAGGGGAAACAAATATGCATGAGACAAATGCAAAAACACAGAAAAGAACACAAAAGAACATCTAGAGATGGTCGGCGACGAAGTCACCTATGTTAGAGTATATTGACTTAGGAGTCAAGTGAGATCACTTGATCATAGGTCATACTCATTGTTTAAGCTCAAAATGGGGTTGCCATTTTTCGTTTAAGCATCTTAATGTATTCACATCTTGTCGAGTTGCTTTAGCTCATGACTTGGAGTAAAGCTTCTCTAAGATGGAATAACATACCTTGGTTGGTGGTGTAGTCCATGTAGTTGAACTTGAGTGGGTTGCTCAAGGTTGATGTAGCTCATCAAGAATTTGGAGCACCACTTGGGATTTTAGTCTCACTACCTACATGGGTTAGTTCTTGCAAGGAAGAGCACTTGTGTATCCAAAAATGACAATCATGAAGCTCAACATAGAATTTGTCAAAGGATATATTTGTGTGGTTCCGTGCTTCCTTGTCTTCAACCACCATAGTGTAGAGACTTGGTGATGTAGAGATTGCTCAAGATATGAGTAGATTACAATCTCATGGAATTTGATTCCACCAAGTACCTACATGGGTTAGATAACATGCAAGATACAAATATATCCAAGACATAAGATTTTCATCATAAGAGAAATATCAAGGATTAGTCATAAGCTCATGTCTTGCATGTATCCAATGGAGTTTCTACTCCAAGTTTGAAGCATCAATGATGTTCAATTCTCCTCTAACCTGCAAAACACTTTCTCATCAAGAGGTTTAGTGAATATATCCGCTAATTGCTTTTCGGTGTGAACATGCTTAAGATCAATGTCACCCTTAGCAACATGATCTCGAATGAAATGATGACGAACTTCAATATGCTTAGTTCGAGAATGTTGCACAGGATTATGACCAATTTTAATAGCACTTTCATTGTCACAAAGTAATGGAACATGTCTCACATATATCCCATAATCCTTAAGAGTTTGGGTCATCCGAAGTAATTGAGCACAACATGAACCAACGGCAATATATTCAGCTTCACCAGTGGATAAGGATACCGAGTTTTGTTTCTTGGAGGACCAAGACACAACAGATCTACCAAGAAATTGACACGTACCCGAAGTGGACTTTCTATCAACCTTGTCTCGGGCATAGTCCGAGTCGGAATAGCCAACAAGATCGAAAGAGGCCCTCTTAGGATACCAAATGCCAAAGTTTGGTGTATGGATTAAGTATCTCACTATCCTTTTCACGGCCTTAAGATGACATTCTTTAGGAGCAGCTTGATATCGTGCACACATGCACACACTTAGCATGATATCGGGACGTGAAGCACATAGATATAACAATGAACCGATCATAGAGCGATAAACCTTTTGATCAACCGGTTCACCGTCTTTGGTCAAGTCATTATGTCCACTAGTAGGCATGGGTGTAGACATGCCTTTGCATTCTTGCATATTGAACTTCTTGAACAAGTCCTTGGTGTACTTCGTTTGAGAAACAAAGGTACCTTCCTTAGTTTGCTTGATTTGCAGCCCAAGGAAGAATTTGAGTTCACTCATCATAGACATCTCAAACTTCTGCGACATCAGCTTCCCAAACTTTTCACTAAAATGAGGGTTAGTTGAGCCAAATACGATATCATCAACATAAATTTGGCACACAAATAGTTCTCCATTAACCCATTTAGTAAAAAGAGTAGAATCAATTTTCCCAATTTCAAATCCTTTCTCAATAAGGAACTTGGTCAGGCATTTATACCAAGCTCTAGGAGCTTGTTTAAGACCATAAAGAGCTTTGTGAATTTTGTAAACATGATTGGGTTTCTTAGGATTGACAAAGCCGGGAGGTTGCTTAACATAAACTTCCTCCTCTATTTCACCATTTAGAAAAGCAATTTTAATGTCCATTTGGTACAAGGTGATATCATGATGATTAGCATAGGCAAGTAAGATGCGAATGGACTCAAGTCTAGCAACGGGGGCGTAAGTCTCAGCATAGTCCATACCTTCAACTTGTGTGTAGCCTTGGGCGACGAGACGTGCTTTGTTGCGAACTACTTGTCCATCTTCATCTTGCTTGTTGCGAAACACCCATTTGGTACCGATGACATTGTGGTTGTTGTCGGGCTTCTCAACAAATGTCCAAACTTGGTTCCTCTCAAAGTTGTGTAGCTCTTCATGCATAGCATTTATCCAATCCGGATCTTCCAATGCTTCTTCAACCTTCATAGGTTGAATGCTAGAGATGAAAGAATAGTTTTCACAAAAGTTAGCTAAACGAGTTTTAGAGCGAGTGATTCTCCCGGTTTGAATGTCATTGTAGATTTGCTCGACGGGATGATCTTTAGCAACTCTTGCTCGAACTCGTGAAAGCTTTTGCTTGGGTCTTCGTTGAACATCTTCTTCATCTTGTTCTTCTTCTTCTTGGCCTTCCTCATTGTTGGCGTTGTCGTTCTCTTGTCGTGGTGGAGAAGGAGGTTGTTGACATTCATCTTGATGCACTTCCTCGTTTTCTTCATCTTGGTGTGTCCCGCTTGTGGATGCTTCCGTATCAACTCTTGGTTCACCTTGTTGTGAAGTTGAAGCTTCCACTTGGACGGACAAGGTACTCTCCTTCACCTCCGTTGGACGAACCTTGCCAATAGCCAAGTCTTGAATTGCTTCCGAAGGATCTTTGTCACCTACATCAATTGGCAATTGCTCTACTTGCGAGCTCTTAGATTCATCAAACTTCACATATACCGTCTCTTCAACCTTTCGGGTGAAATTGTTGTAGACACGGTAAGTGTGAGAGTTTGAGCCATAACCTAGTAGGAAACCTTCATGAGACTTAGGAGCAAATTTAGAGCGACGATGCTTATCAAGAATGTAGCACTTTGAGCCGAATACTCGAAAGTATCCAACTTGGGGTTTGTTACCGGTGAGGAGCTCGTATGTCGTCTTGCCAAGTAGCTTGTGAAGATACAAGCGATTTGTTGCATGGCAAGCTGTCTCAACCGCTTCTGCCCAAAAGTGCTTCGGCGTCTTGTACTCATCAAGCATCGTTCTCGCCATTTCGATGAGCGTCCGGTTCTTCCTCTCAACAACTCCATTCTGTTGAGGTATGTATGTAGCCGAGAACTCGTGTGAAATCCCTTCTTCGTCAAGAAAGGTGTCCACATTTGCGTTCTTGAACTCCGTTCTGTTGTCGCTGCGAACCTTCTTGATCTTCACTTCAAATTGATTTTGGGCCTTCCTAGCGAAGTTTTTGATGATCTTTTGAACCTGCGATTTATCATTGAGAAAGAACACCCACGTAAATCTTGAAAAATCATCAACTATAACTAGACCAAAAGAATTTCCACCGAGACTCTTGTAAGAGTTGGGACCAAAGAGATCCATGTGAAGTAGCTCGAGTGGCCTCCTTCTGGTCATGATGTTCTTCACGGGATGCCTTCCTCCAACCTGTTTACCTGCTTGACAAGCACTGCAAAGTCTATCCTTATCAAATATGACATCGTTAACTCCAAGGATATGATTTCCTTTAATAAGCTTGTCAAGGTTTCGCATACCAACATGACTAAGTCGTCTATGCCATAACCAACCTTTTGAGGATTTAGCAATGAAGCAAGTTTTAGGTTGAGCCTTTTTAGTGAAATCAAGAATGTATAGATCACCTCTACGCACACCGGTAAAGACCATTTTATGATTATCTCAACGAAACACTTGGCAATCTACTTCAGTAAATAGAACATTGAAACCGAAATCAGCAAGTCTAGATACTGAAAGTAAGTTGTAACCAAGAGATTCAACGAGCATGACATTTTGTATGGAGCTATCATGTGATATGGCCACCTTACCGAGGCCAACCACCTTACCCTTTGAGTTGTCATCGAAATTAACATACTTTCGAGGACTATCATTATCAGCAAGCTCACGGAACATGTCTTTATCTCCGGTCATGTGATCGGTACATCCACTATCAAGAACCCATTCCTTTCCTCCTGACATATATCCCTGAAGATTTGCCATAAGACCAAAGTGTCTCATTGTATCATCAAGATCGAAGTCACTATCATCATCCTCATCATAGTATCCATGTTCAACATCGTCATGTGGTGGATCAAGTCCTAGAGAGGGTGATTCATTAGAATGAGTTTGATAATCTTGCTTATGAATTTTTATAGCTTAGGAAATAATGTCACTAATAATACCAACATTTCCTTTGGCACGCATAAGATTTGTAAGCTCAAATACACGATCACCAAACATAGGATCACTAGTATTCATTTTACTCAAGGCAATAGACTTATGAAGAATTTCATCAAGATTTTTCAAGGAATAATCTGGAAATCGTTCCTCAAGAAATTTCCATATAGTGTAGGCACACTTAAAAGTAGGCAAACATCCAAGCAAGTTTCTAGGAAATCCTCTAATGATAAGATCGGCAGTCCTAAGATTTCTAATCATGTCAATTGACTCATCATGGGTAGGATGCATAGGATCAACATAAGGTGCACAAGGGCTAGCAATGTACTTGTTAAAATGATATTGATTGAAAATAACAAGCATCTCATTTCTCCACTCATGAAAGAACTCCCCATCAAGAATAGGCACTCTATGTCTAATACTCCCAATAGTAGACTCATCCATCTTCCTCCAATGGTGATTAAACCAAAGCAATGGAGACCAAAGCTCTGATACCACTTGTAGGACCTTGAGAAGAGGTGTCTAGAGGGGGGTGATTAGACACTAAGTACCAAAGTTGCAGTTTTTAAGATTCTTTGGGTTTAAGTGGAGTTTAAGCACAATTTCAACAATCACAATACTATTCAAGCAAGCATGCAAAGAGTGTATGAGCAGCGGAAAGTAAAGCATGCAACTTGCAAGAAAGTAAAGGGAAGGGTTTAGAGGATTCAAATGCAATTGGAGACACGGATGTTTTTGGCGTGGTTCCGATAGGTGGTGCTATCGTACATCCACGTTGATGGAGACTTCAACCCACGAAGGGTAACGGCTGCGCGAGTCCACGGAGGGCTCCACCCACGAAGGGTCCACGAAGAAGCAACCTTGTCTATCCCACCATGGCCGTCGCCCATGAAGGACTTGCCTCACTAGCGGTAGATCTTCACGAAGTAGGCGATCTCCTTGCCCTTACAAACTCCTTGGTTCAACTCCACAATCTTGTCGGAGGCTCCCAAGTGACACCTAGCCAATCTAGGAGACACCACTCTCCAAGAAGTAACAAATGGTGCATTGATGATGAACTCCTTGCTCTTGTGCTTCAAATGATAGTCTCCCCAACACTCAACTCTCTCCCATAGGTTTTGGATCTGGTGGAAAGAAGATTTGAGTGGAAAGCAACTTGGGGAAGGCTAGAGATCAAGATTCATATGGTAGGAATGGAATATCTTGGCATCAACACATGAGTAGGTAGTTCTCTCTCAGAAAATATATGCTGGAAGTGTAGGTTCAGTCTGATGGCTCTCTCCACGAATGAAGAGGAGGTGGAGGGGTATATATAGCCTCCACACAAAATCTAACCGTTACACACAATCTACTAAACTCGGTGGGACCGAATCGTTAAACTCGGTCAGACCGATTCAGCAAATAATGTGACCATTAGGGTTTTTGGTGGGACCGAAATTCAACTCGGTGAGATCGACTCGGTTAGGGTTAGGGCATAACGTAATCTCGGTAAGACCGATTACACAAACTCGGTGAGACCGATTTGGTAATAAGCTTTCCAGAGAGTTGGTCAGGCAAACTCGGTGGGACCGATTACTCGAACTCGGTGGAACCGATTTTGGTAATAAGTTTCCATAGTTTGCATTGTAATCTCGGTAGTACCGATTGCTCAAACTCGGTGAGACCGATTTTGATGATGGGCATACACAGAGAGATTACAATCACATCTCCGTGAGACCGAGATCCCTATCGGTAAGACCGATTTGCTTAGGGTTTGTGGCAGTGGCTATGACTTTTGGAATCGGTGGCGCCGGATAGGAAGTTTCGGTGTGACCGATTTTGGCTTTGGGTTTAGGTCATTTGTGGAAGTGGGAAAGTAGCTGAGGGTTTTGGAGCATATCACTAAGCACGTGAAGCAAGAGGCTCATTAAGCAACACCTCATCCCTCCTTGATAGTATTGGCTTTTCCTATAGACTCAATGTGATCTTGGACCACTAAAAATGTAAAATAAAGAGTCTTGAGCTTGAAGCTTGAGCCAATCATTTGTCCTTAGCATCTTGAAGGAGTTCCCACATCCTTTAGTCCATGCCACTCCATTGTTGAACTTATCTAAAATGTACTAGATAAAAGTGTTAGTCCAACAAGAGATATGTTGACATTGATTACCAAAAACACCTAGGGAGCACTTGTGCTTTCACAGGTCCAGGCCATGCTCGTCGTGACTGTCCGATGCTCCTGACGCGGGCCCGAATACGGCCAGGGGCGTAGCTGTCTCCGCGGGTATCCACCGTGTAGTTCAGGTTTCCGAACCTGATTTGATGACCAGGGGCGTAGCTGTCGATCAGCTCCAGATGGCCAAGCGAATTGGCCCGCAGTGCGAAGCCACCGAACACGAAGATCTTTCCGGGGAGGAAAGTCTCGCCCTGGACAGCGTCGTTGACGATGATTGAAGGAGCCATCGATCCCGGCAGTGACGACACAGAGGAACTCTCAATGAAACCACCAATGTCAGTGTCAAAACTGGCGGATCTCGGGTAGGGGGTCTCGATCTGTGCGTCAAGGCTGATGGTAACAAGAAGCAAGGGACACAGATGTTTACCCAGGTTCGGGCCCTCTCGATGGAGGTAAAACCCTACTTCCTGCTTGATTAATATTGTAGGTATGGGTAGTACAAGAGTAGATCTACCACGAGATCGTAGAGGCTAAACCCTAAGAGCTAGCCTATGATGGTATGATTGTAATTGTGATCGGCCTTCTAAGGACTAACCCCTCCGGTTTATAGACACCGGAGAGGGATAGGGTTTACATGGAGTCGGTTACAAGGAAGGAAACACAATATTTAGATCGCCAAGCTTGCCTTCCACGCAAAGGAGAGTCCCATCCGGACACGGGCCGAAGTCTTGAGTCTTGTGTCTTCACGCTTCAATGGTCCGGACTTGTACACAGTCTGGCAGTCCGGATACCCCCTAATCTAGGACTCCCTCACCGGCCAAGCACCACCCTACTGGAGTTCTTCAGCACGACGCACAAAGACATCTGGAAGGTGCTATTCAAGTGTGGCAAGTCATGGCCGGACACCGCCGAGGATCGTGGGCACAAATTGTCCCGCCCCACAAGTTCGGTAAGTCTTTATATGTTTTCAGGGTGTATCCTTTATTTATATACCTTGGGGAAAACACCTAATATTTCCCTAACGATTCTCCCATGGCTGGATGAAGAAGGCAAAGCGAATCTACTATCCAGCTCTGCTGCCTGAGGAACAAGCTGGCCCACTTCTGATGAAGATGCTGGTCCCAGCGCCATATAAGGCGCCGAAGAAGAAGGCCAAGAAGGAGGCCAAGGAGACCAGGGGCGGGCTTCGTCACAAGGGTACTTCGGACGTGATGTATGAATACACCAAGGCCCACTCCTCCGCCGAAAAAGACAACGAAGAGGAAGAAGAAGAAGAGGAGGAGGAAAGCCAGTCCCCCTGCGAGGGGGAGAAAGAAGAGGACAGCCTCCACATGTTTGGAGGCCGAAACATCTAAGAAGGGGAAAGCATCCCTTCCAGACGAGCCCACCGCAGCCACTGACAGCAGCCCGGAGTGGGAACCCAGGGTCAAGCCCCTGGCCAAATCGTGAGTTCAAAGAAACCCGGACTCATCCTTATATCCAGTTTCACTTTTGCATCGCATTAATATATTGAGTCACATATGTTGTAGTCTGGCCGGGTCCGACATCGAGCGATCTTCGTTAGAAGATTCATTGGACCCGGATGCGATGGACAGCGAGACCCTCCCGACGGCATCCTCTCCCGAAGGCGTGGACAACACTAAGGTGTCATCCCAAAGGGGCCCAGGCCAGGGCGAAGCTCAGGAGACCGTCGGGGCGGCGCCGGGGGGTCAAACCTCAGCGACCAGACATACAGGGGAGCAGAACCCCATGGATGCTGAAGGCAGAGGCCGTCCTGAATTCGGCCCCAAGCCAGAGACAACTCCGGAGACCAATACGGCTCCGGAATCAGGACGGCAGCCTTCCGGTGACCTCAGTCCATCCAGAGGTGTTGGATACTTTATTGGCGGCACTGCAAAGCACTTCCATCGTTGAAGAGCACTGTACCCTTATGGGTGCGGTGATTGAGAAGGTCCAGTTTGCCAAAAGCGGGCTGACCAAAGCCTGTACCAGCCTTCTAACAGGCTTTGAGGTAAGTTAAAGAATGTCATAATATAGATAGTAGCCCCTGATACACTGTTCGGTGTTTCAAAAAGAAAGCCTGACAGAGGATCAAATATATTTCGCAGGAGACTAATTAAGGAATACCTATGTGGATGATCAGGCGTCGTTATTGACTGCAACCTCTCATAATGTGGAGGTCTCCGGACTGAAGCAGAGTCTGGAGCGGGCCGAGAAGGAACTCGGCGAAGTAAAAAGGCAATTGGAAGATAACCGAGGTATGGGATAACTTTGTTTCTATTTAAATACAAGTGAATAGTTATTTTGACTCTAAAATGTCATGATATGTATTAGGAGTGGCAACTAAAGTCGAAGCTCTTAAGAAGGCGGTCGCCGAGGCCAAGAAGAAGGCGGCCAAGGAGTAGGCCGCTCGTGAAAACCATGAGGCCCGGGTCATTGAAGTTCAACAAGAGCTCCAAGAAGCCATAAATAAGTGCGAGACCTTGGAGCAGAGTATAAAGGATTAAGAGTCCAAGCTCGCCAAGGCTCGCCAATCCGCACACGATGCCCGGGCTGAAGCCCAAGGCGCCCTCTAGGAAGTCCAGGAAGCCCGAAAGATCACTGCGGGTAAGGCATTTATTATGCAAAGCAAATACGCGAAGGAAAGATTTCGTTTACTGACCCAGATTCGGAGTTATCCAGGGGTGTTTGCGGATCTGCCGCGCAGCGTATCTGACGCCGAACAATTCTACCGAGCCGAAGAGGGGAGATCTGCGGAGAAGCTGTTCTGGTCACAATATTTTTTCTGCCAGAACACCCAATACCCTTTACCGATCAGCTGAAGCAGCTGGTCGAGCTGCATAGGGCGGCCGAACTAGCCTTTAAGGATTTGATTATTCGGCTATGGCCTGCCGAAGCGATTCACAGCAGCTACTTCGGACTCGTGAAGCGGCTGGTTTGTGCCTGCCCTCGGCTTGACGCCATCAAGCGGTCGGTCTGCATCGAAGGTGCGCGAATGGCCTTTGCCCGCGCCAAGGTGCATTGGGCGAAGATGGATGCTGTGAAGCTGATGACCAAAGGACCGCCCGAAGGGAAAGAGCACCGCAAGCCCGTGTTGTATTATGATAGTGTCCTGGAGGGATACTGCCTTGTGGCGGAGCAATGTGCCAAGGATATTATATTCCCATGAATGTATGCATGTTATCCTATTGTAATATGAAACAAGGTCGTTATGTAAAATAATGCTTGTTTTTTGAACTATTACCTCCTGTGCGGCCGTTTTCAAATTAATGCTGAGAGTTGGCCAGTCGTCGGCTTCTGCCCCCACGTAGGAAGTACGGGGGTGTTCGGGATAAATCTAAACACTCTTTACTCCAGATTTTTGGTCCTTAAAGGAGGTGTTTAGCGCGATGAACCATGCAATCGTACTATAAGGCTTTATCACCCTCACTTACCCATAGGACTTTGACAAAAGAAAGGTAGGCGCAGCCCCTAGTGTTCGGAAGACCGAATTTGGGGCATTATAAAACACCTGATCGGATAAAAACTGATCCATCGCACGATGCATTAGTTATCGCGTAATGCGGAAGAAATCGTTAAGGATTTTGTGACCTCTCGAACAGTTGACCAGCTCTCGCCGCATCATGACAGTCAGTTTTCGGCTTTCTCTACTAAGGTGCTCGTCTGGAAGAACCGGGACACAATCGCAGTAGTTCTCCTTTACTACCCTAGTCGATATAGCGAAACGTAGGGTAGCAAGCATAGGAGACGGGCAACCCAACTGTTGACCAAAGACATGATTCGGAGCCAATGCATATAATGCTATAAGTTCGGGGTGCCGAACTGCACTGTAAAAGTGTTCGGACTTTCTTGTCATGTTATGGGGTACAATGAAGCCCCTGGCGAGTTAAGGCGTACCAGAATGTACGGATGCAATTAAAAATAACTAGACAAGGAAAAATCAGGTAATAAGCAAACACTACCAATTATTTTTCATTGTAATTTGATTAATATGTCAAGGCGTATGTGTACGAGCAGTGCAATAAGCAAATAAGGCTATGTAACATGCCATGACCAAGAGCGAGCTGCATGCGGGTATTTAAAACAGGTGTGACGATCATTAGCAGAGACCACCTGGGTATTCCCTTGTACGTCCAAGTGAGGGAGTCCTGGATTAGGGGGTCCTCGGATAGCCGGACTATGTAGTTGTGTCGGACTGTTGGACTATGAAGATACAAGATTGAAGACTTCGTCATGTGTCCGGGTGGGACTCTCCTTTGCGTGGAAGGCAAGATTGGCAATTCGGATATGTAGATTTCCTTCTCTGTAACCGACTCTGTGTAACCCTAGCCCCCCCCGGGGTCTACATAAACAGGAGGGTTTAGTCCGTAGGACAAGAACAATCATAATCATAGGCTAGCTTCTTGGGTTAAGCCTCTACGATCTCGTGGTAGATCAACTCCTAAAATACTCATATCATCAAGATCAATCAAGCAGGAAGTAGGGTATTACCTCCATCGAGAGGGCCCGAACCTAGGTAAACATTGCCCCCGCCTCATGTTACCATTAGCCTTAGACGCACAGTTTGGGACAACCTACCCGAGATCCGCCGGTTTTGACCCCGACATTGATGCTTTCATTGAGAGTTCCACTGTGTCATCACGGTAAGGCTTGATGGCTCCTTCAATCATCTACAACAATGCGATCCAGGGTAAGGTTTTCCTCCCCGGACAGATCTTCATATTCGGTGGCTTCGCACTGCGGGCCAACTCGCTTCGCCATCTGGAGCAGATCGACATCTACGCCCCTGGCCATCAGGTCAGGTTTGGAAGCCTGAAATACACCACTGACATCCGCGCAGACTTGATCTTCAACGAATTCGAGCCCATGACAGGTGCGCCGAACACTCACAATGAGCATGACTTAGATCTGCCATCGGACGGTGTTCAGGACATCACACCTGCGGTTGCCCCGGCTCTTAATCCAGAGCAGATAGTGCCATCCGAGGACGGGTGGATGGACCCCACCACGGAGGCCGCACACTCAGCGGCGTTAGAGATGAACTAAGACTTCGCCTCCAATGAGGTCTGTCTCATCGGACCCTCGGACTCATCTCCGACCATAGGCTCCGAACCACGTGCATCCATGCATATCGAATCTGATTGGGCACCGATCATGGAGTTTACCTCCGCGGATATCTTTCAGCATTCGCCCTTGGGCGACGTGCTAAATTCATTAAAGTCTCTCCCTATCAGGAGACTCTTTGCCGAACTATGTCCGGCTTGAGTGGGAAGCGGACGATGAAGAAATTTGTTCCCCACCCACCACCCACTTAATAGCCACTGTCGATGACTTAACCGACATGCTTGATTTCGACTCCGAAGACATCGACGGTATGGATGACGATGCATGAGAAGAACAGGAACCACCGCCTAAAGGGCGCTGGATAGCCACCTCATCATATGATATATACATGGTGGACACACCCAAAGAAAACAACGGCGAGGAACGGAAGGATGCAATGGAGGATAATCCTCTTGAGAAGCAACCAAAGCGACGACGTCGGCGCTGCTCTAAATCCCGCCACAGTAAAAACAGCGATAACAGCGCAAGAAAGAATAACACCCTGGTTAACTCCAAAGGCAACGACAACCCCATGAACTGAGCGATGGACCAGGATGAGCCAGGGGACAGCGAACATAGTCCGAGGCCGCTGTCGATCATAGCGATAGCGGAGATAAAACTCATAAACCTATCTCCGAAGAGGAGAATAGTCCGGACAACGATGCACTCATCATCCTGGAAAGGCACTTGGAACAAGAGAACCTCCATAGAAGGCTTATCGCCATCGCGAGGAGCTTGAAGAAACAGAAGCAAAGGCTTAAGGCCGTGCAGGATACGCTCAACCGCAGATGGAACAAAGTGCTCGACACTGAAGAAAAATACGGTGGCGATCGCCACACAAAGAGCTACCCAAAGTGCAAGCTGCTACCCGAATTCGAAGATGAGGCTACAAATCCCATTCCGCCGAAAAATAATGCGGTCGATCTGCCGGACCGACCACCCCGTGGCCGCGACAGGGCGGCTAATGATGCCGCACACAAGTCAGCACACAATTTACGTGAGCACCTGGACAAAAAAGGCGGTATGGCCAGGTCCATCTATGGATCTAGGTAGCGTGCTCCGGCGCAGGATCACGGCCACCAAAACGACTATACTGATCGAATACCATCTCAGAATCAACACCGAACACTACAACCGTCGGAAGCATGCCATGATACATCCAAATACAGTGGTGCCGCACACCCCCTGTGCTTCACCGATGAGGTGCTGGATCATGAATTTCCAGAGGGATTTGAACCCGTAAATATAGAGGCATACGACGGAACGACAGACCCTGCGGTCTGGATTGAGGACTTTATTCTTCACATCCACACATGGCTCGTGAAGATGATCTCCACGCCATAAAATACCTGCCCCTCAAGTTGAAAGGACCAGCTCGGCACTGGTTGAAAAGCCTCCCCGAAAACTCAATTGGAAGTTGGGAGGAACTTGAGGATGCTTTCAGGGCTAATTTTCAAGGGACTTATGTCTGACCTCGGGATGCAGACGATTTAAGTCACATAATTCAACAACCCGGAGAGTCAGTCTGTAAGCTTTGGAACAGATTTCTCACCAAGAAGAATCAAATTGTCGACTGCCCAGATGCCGAAGCCCTAGCGGCTTTCAAGCATAGTGTCTGGGACGAATGGCTCTCCAGACACCTTGGCCAGGAAAAGCCGAGGACAATGGCAGCCCTAACAAGCCTTATGACCCGCTTTTGCGCAGGCGAGGACAATTAGTTGGCCCGCAGCGGCACCAGCGACCCAGGCACATCCGAAATCAGGGACAGCAATGGGAAGCCGTGATGCACTAAAAACAAGCATCGAAACAATGAAGACAGCCCAGACAACACGGGGTAAACGCCGGATTCAGGGGCTCTCGACCCGGTCAACGGAAAAAGGCATTTAAAGGTAGCAGAGATGGATTGTCTAGCTTAAACAAAATTCTAGACAGATTATGTCAGATTCATGGCACCCCTGAGAAACCTGCAAATCACACCAATAGAGAATGCTGGGTCTTCAAGCAGACCGGCAAGCTGAATGCCGAACACAAAGGGAGGGAGACACCAAGTGAAGACGAGGATGAACCGCGCCAGCCGAACACTGGGGGACAGAAAAAAATTCCACCAGTGGTCAAAACAGTGAACTTGATTTACGCAACTCACATACCAAAGAGGAGGCACAAGCGCGCACTCCAAGACGTATATGATGTAGAGCCCGTCGCCCCCAAATTTAACCCATGGTCGGCCTACCTGATCGCAAGGATCATCCGACTAGTATCCGGCATGGAGGTTAGGCTGCCTTGCTCGACCCAATAATCAACGGATACCATCTCACCCGAGTCCTTATGGACGATGGCAGTAGTCTTAATCTGATATATCAGGACACTGTCCGCAAAATGGGGATAGACCCGTCAAGAATCAGCCAAAGCAATACTACCTTTAAAGGAGTAATACCAGGCATAGAGGCCCGCTGCACAGGCTCTCTGATACTAGAGGTTGTATTCGGTTCGCCCGACAACTTCCGAAGCGAAGAGCTAATCTTCGACATCGCTCCATTCCGAAGCGGCTACCATCCACTACTCGGAAGAACGGCCTTTGCTCGTTTTAATGTAGTCCCGCATTACGCTTATCTTAAACGTAAGATGCTCGGTCCACGTGGCGTCATCACAATTAGCAGAAATACAGAGTGTTCCTTATGTGCGTAAGAATATGTGGTAGCTCTAGTAGCCGAACCACTAAACGGCCCCTCCAACCGGAATAAATGATCGGTCATCAAGACCACGAACATGGTTGGATGTGTCCGGCGCACCACCTGTTGTAGCAGCCCAGGTAAACCTGAGCTTGGGGTGACGGATATACCCCCATAGGTGGTGCTAGGGGTTACCTGCATGTAAAAAGGCCCATAGTTCGGCTCGACCCTATTAATACAATAACAGATTGCATTTTCATGGTTCATTAAGAATAACCAACTTTTCGCACGATCACACCAGATTCTTTCACCTGGGTTTTTTATTTTTTACAGATGATCATTGTGCCACACCCTTCCAGCATACGGCACAACGGAGACAAAGGCGCAGACATGCAACAGGGCCCCGCTCAAAGGTTTCTTTTTAGATTAAGACCCTGTGTAAACCTTTTTATTGTCTCTTGTTGTTTCACACCCTTCGGGCACTTAAAACAACCGAGATGGGTACTGGCGTTATTGATTTCGTCACGCTAGATTAATGCATGAACCTGGAAATTCAGGGTTCATTATCGAGGGCGGTACTCAGCCAAGTATATGTTATAAAGTCTGAATACCTTCAGGAGTGTTCGGTGTACACGCACCATATCTGGATGAGCGCGGACATACCAGGGGCTATATAGTAGCCCCACCGTCAAACTCCTATGCCTAAGTGAAAGTGTTAAAGATATATAGTCCGATTGCCTTGTTCGCCGCGCTATCACCTCCTTAAACAGACCAAGACGTTGGATCAAGTGTGACAACGCACTTTACCGAATACCCCCACATTATATGCGTGGGGGCTGAAGCCGACGACTGCAAACTTTCAGGCTATATACATACATACATAAACGGCCGCACAGGAGGCACCACAATACTTTACGGGCAAAAGTATAAATATAGCCTTTATTATCAAAGAAGCGTTGTTTTTACAACCAAGACACATGTCACTGGAACATGGTACTCTTTGAGCATTGAGCCTCTATTAAACGGGCACCTTCTAGGACTTCTTCAAAATAGTGCTCAGGCGAGTCCTGACCCCCGGGCGGACCCCTGGTTGCAACAATGGTGGCCTCCATCTCAGCCCAATATGTCTTAACATGGGCGAGAGCCATCCTTGCACCCTCTATTCACGCCGACCTCTTGACAGCGTCGATATGCGGCACAACACGAAGAAATCGTTGCACTAAACAAAAATAACTATCTGGACTTGGTTCCTTCAGCCAAAGATGATCCACAACAGACTTCATGGCAAGCCTGGACAACCTATGGAGCTCGGCCCACTCGGCCATTTGCTCATTCAACAGCAGCGGACGCCTCGGATTACTGAACTGCGACCAGAACAATCTTTCCACCTCATGATCCTTCTGATCTTTGAAATACTCAATCGCATCAGCAGAACTCTTTGCTAAATCCAAGTATGCGTCTACAGAACTCCACAGTTGATCCAGATGGGCATACTTCGGATCGCTGAACTTCATCCACAACAAAAAGGGTCTCCCAGCCGCGATATCTCCGGCTTGACGAAGCTCCTCCCACGCTGCTCTGATTTCATAACACGTTTCCTTGGCTGCCTCCAAAGCCTTCTTCAAGTCAGCCACTTTCGCTTGGATTTCCCTTTCAAGGAGCTCATAGCAGCTGGAGGTATTCTGCAGCTCAAGATCCATGCTGGCCATTTTCTCTTCGCTCTGGCGATGAGCAGCCTGTTTGGCTTTTAACTCTTCAACCGCCTTCAGGGCGGCCGCATCACTTCTCCTGGCTTGTTCCTTGGCTCGGGCAAGTTCTGCCCGAAGGGTCTCCACGGCGACAGCCCCATCTGCAGTCAAAGCATATTATAGATACTAGCATTATGCTCCTCTTAATATTTGCTGACCGCCCGAATATACATACCTTGTGCCTCGTCAAGCCGCTTGTTCACAAGCGTGATGTCCGCATCCGCCACATCAAGCTGCCGCCTCAATTCGGCAAAATTAGCAGTGCGGTCAGCCGCCGGACCCTCACCCGCGTGCGCATGAAAGCAGCGCTGTCATTACCTGAGACTATGATCCTCTGTTTGCCACCTCTGGACGGAAACCAGAGTCTTAGGGGCTACTATCTATACAGAGCACACCTAGCGTGTGCGGTACAGCCAAAAAAATATATATATATTACTTAGCGTACCTCAAAGCCTCTTAGTAGGCTCGTACAACCTTCATTCAATCCGCTTTTCGTAGATGACATCCTCTCAACCACCGTACCCATTAAGGTACGATGTGCCTCTGAGATAGCCGCTTGCTCCAAAAGATCCATCAATGTGTCCGGTTGTATACCGGATAGTCCCGGGCTTTTTCTGTTGGTCTCCTTAGGAGCCGAGAACCCCGGACTTCTGCCACAAATGAGGTTGGAAAGCACCCTTCCAAGAAGGTTACAACGGGGTTGTTGGGAAAAACCAACAACAAAACAAATAAGCTTGTAGTGGGCTTATGGAAAACATCTCAAAATTATGAGGTGACAACCGGCCACTAACGGAAACAATTGCTTGCTTGAGATCAACGAAGAGATGAAAACTGCTTTCGCCGAGAGGATAGGAGAAAACTTGGATCATTGATAAGCACCACAAATAGCAACATTCCTTAGGGAAGGCTTTAGGTGAATTCTATACCAAGATAACTCCAACGAAGAGATTAATGGATTTAAAATACCTCATTCTTGACAACATGTGAATCGCGAAACATGAATGGAAATTGTCAAGAATGATATAACACCACCTCAAAAGATAAGGTAGAAAGAACTGCACTTCAAAATGCAAGAAGAAGAATACTTGAACTCCTCAGAAAAAAACATGTGTTGAGCACCATGTTTATTTTTGAGTATAGCTTGGCGGGTCATAACTTCGAGAGAAAACTTGAAGAACAATTGAACAATGAAAGGAATCCTTGATGAACCACCATGTAGAGCCTCCATGGAGAACTCCGGTAATGAAAGGAGGATAGAAAGAAAGAGAAGTTGAAAACACAAGGTGAAGCCTTGCAATGATTTAGATGGAGATCCACGGCGATATAACCGAGAAAACTTGGAACTCCAGAAAAGAAAAGATGAAACACATGAAACCGAGAATGTGATATGATGAACAAACTCCGGAAAGAAGAAACTAGATCACTTGGATGAAACAATAATAAGAATTACGTTATGCCTATCCTTCACCAATTTAAATTGATGACAAGCAACGGATTTGGCATACTACTTATTCTCGTAGAAAGGATTAAGAGAGATATAGCGCAAGCTTGAGAAGGTATTGATGGAACCACCGGTGGGATTTGGAAACAACGAATGAATTGATATGATAACGAAGGAAGTGAAACCTTGAACCACCATAAGAATTGAAAATGAAAGTAGCAAAGGCACAATTCACTAGGAAGAATTGGAAAACGAATGAAGATACTTGAGGGGATTTAGATACATGAGAATGAAGAGATCATGAACTGATTAGAGGGTATTTGAACGATGCCCGGTTAAGATTTGGAGAACGAGAACTGAAAGCTTGAATGAATAATCAAACTGAAAAGACTCCTAAATTGCTCTGGATGAGTGAAAAGAATTCTCACAATCGAAAGCAATTATGAGAGGATGGTATAAAGCTAGAACCATGAATCTTCAAGAGAATGGACCAAGATTTTTAGGAGAAATCTCTTCCTCGGTCTTCAAATGCTGAGAAAGATGATGAGAACCACCACGAATTGTTGAGGCACTCCAGAATGAAGAATAGAAAGTTTGAACCAACGATCAAAAGAATTTGAAAGCGATCTTGAAGAAGACATCTGACTGATGAAAATTCATTCTTACGTCAAACATGGAAATGAATTTGAGAATCGCTCCTGATAATTAGAAGAGTCAGGTAAGATCCTGGGAAAAAAACCTGTGGGTTAGGGCCCACTCAAAATAAAACACCGTTGAATGATTTAAAAAAAAGATTGCACCGGTTGAATTAAATGACTTGAATGATATAATAATCTCGAAATAGCTTGAACGGATTGAGAATGGAAACACGAATCTTCCGAGATATCTTGAGCACTCCAGGACAAATGAATAGCGAGAAGTGAATGATTAAGAGGTGCATCGGCATGAGAAAGCATTTGCAACAAGAAAAAGAGTATGATCAACACCACGAGCTTGAATTGGATCCACCGGAGAAGAAACAACAATGAAGGATGATGAACTTGAAACTGTTGAGCATCTTCATGGGAAATCACCGGATAAGAACATTGAAAGAAATGCATGAAGAGACTTCTCACAAATAAAAGGGATACATGATTAAGAAATCTGGGTCCTTGAAGAAAAAGGGTGGGAGGGCGGGAAAACAAAGGCAACTTGGAACGGATGAAACAAACACCGTTGAGAAAACTTAGAAATGATCTTGCGGGTGGGGAGAATGATCGGATCCACTTGAAGAGAAGCACGCCGGTAGGAAAAGAATTAACATGACAACCTCGATGATCAAGAAGGATAAGTATTCACATAGCAATATGAGAACACCGTTTATGAAAGGTATGGAGTCAACATTTGACTTCGAAGCAACTCGAATACCACAAATAAAACAAAATAAAGGATTTGGCTTGCAGAATAAGCCGGAAACAAATATATGATAGAGATTTCGTCCGAAGTTTTCGTGGTGGGGCCCACACGGGCTCGATCGTACAGCACCATCATGTACAAGGCAGTGCACATGACATACGAAGTGTCCCCGAACCAACATAGCCAAGGGTTCTTTAAGACACAACGGGACCACTGTAAAAAACGACCGTGGATAGGCGGACCACTAGACATCGAACCCCAATCTCATATCATGCATCTGTCGGAAAGAAAAAAACTAGAGCTACTTGAATTCCACCTATAAAACTCCCGAAACTTTTTGGTTATGCAATCTGGTGTTGGGGATACAGGGGAAGCAATATATATCTCACCCAAAACTAACAATCCCTACATCCAAGCAGTATCCATCCGTCAACACATAACCAAGAAACCTTCGGAAATCGTGTACCTCAACCTTCGAAAAGCATCCGTTATACGAGCTATGGCAATACTCCCGAACTCCCCAGTACTGGGTGGTGTCGAGGTTATCTCACCAACAACTGCATAAAAGAGATTTTCGATGTCGGCAAAACTCAGGTATTCCAGAACTGCAACGATAAAATTATGACGACAACGCCTCGGAGCTCAACTCCCCGGGACACCGCCACAACCCCTAAATGTCAGGAGGCACCAAGAACAATGTTCTCGTCATAAGAATATCGGAACGATCCCAAGATACCCGCGTGATCCTAAAAAAATTAGTGAAATTTGAGGTGAGAAAAGTCAAAACATCTATGTTAGGAGACCTCACCAGAGCAACGAAGGGACTGAGGAGTAAAAAGAATCCTACTCTCCGATATATATAATCCTAAGACTCAAAATATTTTTGTTCTAGACTCAACAACGCCAGCAATTCGATCAAGCAGGGGGCTCCTAAGTCGGGGAGGGCTCTGATTACCAACTTGTAACACCCACGATGCGGCTATATCTCCCACGTGTCGAAGCACGACTTAGAGGCATAACCACATTGTGGTTTTGTTGCAGGAAGGGTCATCTTCACACAATCCCATGTAATGAACAAGAATTGGATAAAGAGTTTGCTTACAATCGCCACTTCACACAATGAACATATAATTCATACATCATTCAAAGCACACACCTAGTCCGACTACGGACAAAGCCAAAAGAAAAGAAGATAACCCAACTGCTAGATCCCCGATCGTCCCAACTTGGCTCCACTACTGATCAACATGAAACGAAACATAGTAGCGGCCAAGATCTTCGTTGAGCTCCCATCTAAGCTCGGTTGCATCACCTGCACTGGTATCATCGGCACCTGCAACTATTGTGATAGTATCTGGTGAGTCACGAGGACTCAGCAATCTCAAAACTCGCGAGATCAAGACTATTTAAGCTTATGGGTAGGAAGTGGTAATGAGGTGGAGTTGCAGCAAGCACTAAGCAAATATGGTGGCTAACATACGCAAATAAGAGCGAGAAGAGAAGCAACGGAATGGTCGTGAAGCTAGAAGTGATCAAGAAGTGATCCTGAAACTACTTACGCACAATCATAACACAAAGACCGTGTTCACTTCCCGGACTCCGCTGAAAAGAGACCATCACGGCTACACACGCGGTTGATGCATTTTAATTAAGTCAAGTGTCAAGTTCTCTACAACCGGACATTAACAAATTCCCATCTGCCACATAACCGCGGGCACGGCTCTCGAAAGTTTATACCCTGCAGGGTTGTCCCAACTTAGCCCATCACAAGCTCTCACGGTTAACGAAGGATATTCCTTCTCCCAGGAAGACCTGATCAGTCTCGGAATCCCGGTTTACAAGACATTTCTACAATGGTAAAACAAGACCAGCAAAGCCGCCCGATGTGTCGACAAATCCCGATAGGAGTCGCATGTATCTCGTTCTCAGGGCACACTGGATGAGCCAGACGTCGGGTTGGCATAGACCCTGGTTGCCCAGGGGGCGCCGGACATCGCTCGGATTGGACCAGCACCCGGAGGAGCACTGGCCCGGGGGGGTAAATAAAGATGACCCTTGAGTCTGCAGAACCCAAGGGAAAAAGGCTTAGGTGGCAAATGTTAAAACCAAGGTTGGGCCTTGCTAGAGGAGTTTTATTCAAAGCGAACTGTCAAGGGGGTCCCATAAATCACCCAACCGCATAAGGAACGCAAAATCAAGGAACATAACACCGGTATGACCGAAACTAGGGCGGCAAGAGTGGAACAAAACACCAGGCATAAGGCCGAGCCTTCCACCCTTTACCAAGTATATAGATGCATTAATTTAAATAAGAGATATTGTGATATCCCAACAAAATCCTGTCCATCATGGAGCAATCTTCAACTTCACCTGCAACTAACAACGCTATAAGAGGGGCTGAGCAAAGCGGTAACATAGCCAAGCAACGGTTTGCTAGGAAGGGTGAAAAGGTTAGAGGCTGACATGGCAATATGGGAGGCATGGTAAACAAGTGATAGATAGCGTAGCATAGCGATAGAACGAAGCAACTAGCAAGCAAAGATAGAAGTGATATCGAGGGTAATGGTCATCTTGCCTGAAATCCCGCAAGGAAGAAGAACGAATCCATGAAGAAGACAAACGGACGTAGTCGAATGAATCCTCACATCTCCGGAACGAAACCGAAGCTAACGAGAGAGAAGCACACCAGAAAGAAGCAAACAACATGGTAAACACAAAGCATAAACATGGCATGATGCACAATCAAGTATGATGCATGTACCATTTTAATGAGGCATGGCATGGCAATATGCACAAACAACACTACAAGTTAAGTGGAGCTCAATATGCAACGAGTTGCATATTGATGAAACACCACATCAATTATTTAGTTCTCTCTCGTTTAGGAACACAACAATATTACATGTTGTTATAAACGTGGCGAGAGGTGAAACATAATTAAACTAACTATTTAGGCAAGTTTGAGGCCGGAAACAACAAACAACAATTCCGGAAATCCCCATATGTTATTTAGCAATTTAAAGCAAACAACATTTTAACATTTTAAATGTCGTTATCATGATGCGGATGACATATACAAGTTTTATGCAATTTTATGAAAACGTTGACATGAGCATGTTATGAAGCATTTGTCACCGTGGTGGAAAGAAAGGGTGCCACGGCGACGAATCCGAAAATGATGCCACGACAACATCTCGGTTCCGATAACTCGTGGAGTGACCGGTGCAAACAAAGATGTGGATGTACGAAACAAGCAAAAGAAGGTGGGGAGTGATCCCGGATACCGGGTGTCCCACATGACGGTGGCATGGCAAAAGAGGGGCATCGCAGGCGACAATTCGATCACGATGCAAACACGGGCATCTCATACAACACATGCATTCGACGGTCGTCTCGATGGTTATACCTTTGAAGCGTGCGTTTCGGGGCGGTCCAAAATCGTCGAGGGAAGTAGTCGTTCACGGGTCGTAGGGGAAGTAGCCGTACACGTTTCGTAGTGGAAGTAGTTGTTCATGTCCCTTAGATGTTCGGGGTCCACGGGGTCTTCGAGGGTCGGCGGTAGTCATACACGGCAACCATAGTTGAACTTGTAGGGCCGGCGATGTCGTGGTACTTGGTGCAATGCACGGGATGGTAGTTCAACAATTGTCGGAGAGGGACTTGACGCATCAAAAGTCTTCAGTGCCACAGTACTTGTCCATGTAGACGTACTTTCGAACAGGAACTTGGCGCATCCAAAATGAGCAAGGCAAAAACCCTCGTTCAGCGGTGCTCGAACTTGACAAAATCCAAGAACGGGTCTTGGTGTATCCTGGTCTTGGAGAGGTCTCCGAAAAGAACTTGGTGTCCACGGGGACATGGAGCAGTGGTCTTGGCGTCGAGCAGGGGTCGAAGGCCAACGAGGGACGAAGTGGACGCTGCTGTTGCATGCCAGGAGGCGAAGCAAGGCGATGACGAGCTCGAGGCGGCGCTGGGAGGACGGCGACGAGGCATACCAAGTCGGCGGAGTAGGAGGATTTCCGGGGTAGACCCGGGCGCAGCGTCGGCGAGAGGGTGCAGCAGCTGCTGCTGCTGCTGGCGGCGAGGTCGAGGGGGTTTGGACACTGGTGGCTGGGTGGTGGAGCAGAGGAGATCCGAACCAAATCGGGGCCCGGCACGAAGTTGAATGCATCTTGACGAACCAAAGGAGGCGGCGGCCCTGGCTCCTGCAGGAGGTGGGCGACTGCAAGGCGATGAGGAGAAGGCAGAGGGCGGCGCCGGAAAATGGCAGCAGCTTGGCCAGGGGACGACGGAGGCAGCGGCGGTTGCTGGTCGGCGCGAGGGGGGTGGTGAGGCACGGGAGGAGGCCTCCAGGCGTTGGGGACCGGGCGTGAGGGGATCTCGCTCCTCTGTGTGTGTGTGTGTGCGGCGCGAGAGGAGGAGAGGGAGACGAGCGAGAGGAGGGAGGAGCGTGGGGATCTCCTCTCCCTGGTGCGACGCGTGTGATGTGTGGTGGCGGCGCGAGGGAATGAGGAGGAGGGATCGAGGGAGAGATGCTGAGGGGATCGGGCAGGGGGTTCGGGCTAGGGTTTAGGAGGGTTAGGTGGGCCTAGATGGCCTACTGGGTTGCTGGGCTCTCTTATCCCTCTCTCTTATTTTCTAAAACAGAAAATAACAAAGAAGAAAAGAAGAAGAAAGGAGGTGTTGGGGAAGAAATTGGACACGCGGATAATTTTCCCGGACCCACAAGAATGTGCTTGTTCCGAGAAAATAGAAAAGGCCATGATTGAGAGATTTAAATCCAAACTCATTTGATTTAAATTCAAATGATTTGAATAGGAAGTGAGGGTTGGGAAGGTCCAAAAATGTTCGGATTTTTGGTGGAGATCCGGAATATGATGAAAGAATATATGGCAAGGTTGGAGACCAAGAATTAAGATAACAAAGGCATTGGGATAATTTGCAAGTGTGTTGCGGTTAATTCCAAACTAATGGAATATTTATTATAACTCCCTAAATATTGAGAGGATACGTTATAAAGAGAAATCACCATGTGAATCCCTCGAGTTAAATAGATCAACGATCTATGCTATTTATTTAGCTAAGTTTTAAAAAGGGTTGCATGACGACATGATGCAATGCAAGAGATGACAAGATGAAATGCAACAAACAAAAATAAATCACACGGCGAAACCCGGAATAGCTGGAAGTCTTCTGGAGCGTCGGTCTTGGGGTGTTACAGGTACGATGTGCCTCTGAGATAGCCGCTTGCTCCAAAAGATCCATCAATGTGTCCGGTTGTATACCGGATAGTCCCGGGCTTTTTCTGTTGGTCTCCTTAGGAGCCGAGAACCCCGGACTTTGGGCGGCCGAAGAGTTACCTTCTGGCCTTTGCGGATCACGAGAAATCCCCCGCGACGACACCTCAGGGTTGTCCGTCTCACGAGGTGGGGAAGCAAAGGGAGGCGTTTCACTCTCCATCATCTCCGGAAGAAGTTCCCCGAAGACAAACTTTGTTGAGAAGGGCTATGAGCCGGACTACAAAGCATATGTCTCGGTTGTTATTCTCAGAGAAAAAGCAGGATATATTTACCAAAGTACCTTTGTCCACTTACGACTTGGTTGAGGGCTGGCCCCCTTGCGGGCGCTATGCGGTAAGGACGCCCTCAGGGCCAGGGCCCCCTGGTGAAGGTTTTTCCCTCATTTGGAAACCTCCGTTTCCAAATCTTCAGGGGCAGTCCTTTTCTTCCCGTGGGGAGAGGGGATTTTAGGTTCGCCTCCCCGATCACCCTCCTTCGCGGAGGCACTAACTCCACCAGTCTGGATGTATAGTGTATGAAGCCCGCTCTCGGCTTCTCTATTCCTCCCCTCATCTTCTCCTAATGGCACTTGATAGGGTGCACGAGCCAGCATCCTGGTTAGTACAAGATCCAGCGAGCCTTCGGGAATAGGAGCCGAACACCTGATCCTCTCCGCCTTTCTTATCCAGTCCTGGCAGAGGGCAATTTTTCAGAATGATGTTGTGACAAATATATAACAGCATGTTCGGTCGTGGAATTACTTACTTGGGTATCTGGGCGGTTGCAGTTCAGGCCCGCATCCTCGATGGTGTCTGGACACTTTATTCGTGATCCGAAGAATAATCGATACATCCCTTCGAGCGTCACACCGAAGAAGTGTTGAATAGTTTGCGGTCCTTCCGGGTTGAATTCCCACATATGGAGAGATTGACGTTGGCTTGGCACGACCCGACGGACTAGCATTACTTGAATTACTATGACGAGGCCGACATCCCTCTTGAGGAGATCTCGGATGCGACTTTGCAATGTCAGCACGTCATTAGCTGGCCCCCAGTCTAGCCCTTTGTTGACCGATGATGCCAGTTGGGGTGGAGGGCCTGAGCGGAAGGCCGGGGGGGCGCCCGCTTTGTACCTCGGGGCGCTGTGATGTAAAACCACTCCCGTTGCCATAAGTCGGACACCTGCGGGAAGGAACCCTTTGGCCATAGGGTGTCGGCACCTTTGCTTATTATAGCACCTCCGCACTCCGCGTGCCGCCCGTTGATCATCTTCGGCTTCACATTGAAGGTCTTGAGCCACAAGCCGAAGTGTGGGGTAATGCGGAGGAAGGCCTCACACACGACGATAAACGACGAGATGTGAAGGATGGAATCTGGAGCTAGATCATGGAAATCTAGCCCGTAATTGAACATGAGCCCTCTTACAAAGGGATCAAGACTAAAGCCTAGCCCTCGAAGGAAGTGGGAAACAAATACAACACTCTCGATTGGGTTCGGGAGTGGGGATAACCTGCCCTTGAGCAGGTAGCCTGTGGCGGATTTCGGCGGTCAAATACCTAGCCTCCCTAAGCTTCTTGATGTCCTCCTTTGTGATAGAAGAGGCCATCCACCGGCCTTGAAGGTTGGATCCGGACATGGTTGAAGGTCCAGAGCGCTTAGCCTGGACCTTGGGTGTTGGAACTCGAGGTAGGGGAAGGTAAGGATTGGGCGTGGAAAGAAAAGGACGGGTCTGGACCTCTTTATAAAGAGGGTGAATATCAAGCGTCCTCCACGTGGCCATTTGGAACTTGCCTAAAACCAAGGAGTCATATTAACGGCACAATTGGTACCCACACCCGTGTTGATGAGAATCCCGTGATAAGGGGGACACGATCTCTACTTCAACAAGACGTGGCAACAAAACTGCCTCGCGGTACGTGCAGTAGCAGGCTGGAAAAAACGGTTCGTATAATGACCAGTGAGGGAGTCCTGGACTAGGGGGTGTCCGGACAGCCGGACTATCATCGTCCGCCGGACTCCAAGACTACGAAGATACAAGATTGAAGACTCCGTCCCATGTCCGGATGGGACTTTCCTTGGCGTGGAAGGCAAGCTTGGCGATACGGATATGTAGATCTCCTACCATTGTAACCGACTCTATGTAACCCTAGCCTCCTCCGGTGTCTATATAAACCGGGGGGCATTAGTCCGTAGGACACAACATACATTACAACAATCATACCATAGGCTTGCTTCTAGGGTTTAGCCTCTTTGATCTCGTGGTAGATCCACTCTTGTACTACCCATATCATCAATACTAATCAAGCAGGACGTAGGGTTTTACCTCCATCGAGAGGGCCTGAACCTGGGTAAAACATCGTGTCCCTCGTCTCCTGTTACCATCCGCCTAGATGCACAGTTCGGGACCCCCTACCCGAGATCCGCCGGTTTTGACACCGACATTGGTGCTTTCATTGAGAGTTCCTCTGTGTCGTCACCGATAGGCTTGATGACATCTGCAACTAACGACGCTGTCCATGGTGAGACTTTTCTCCCCGGACAGATCTTCGTATTCGGCGGCTTCGCACTGCGGTCTAATTCGCTTGGCCATCTGGAGCAGATCGAAAGCTACGCCCCTGGCCGTCAGGTCAGACTCGAAAGCCTAAACTTCACGGTCGATGTCCACGGAGACTTGATCTTCGACGGACCCGAGCCACAGCCAAGCGCGCCGCACTGTTGCGATTGGCATGATCTAGCTCTGCCGCCGAACAGTGCCTTGGTGGCCGCACACGAATCCGCTCCGACCATTAGTCCGGAGCCGATTGCCCGGATAGAGGATCGGTGGATAGACACTGCCTCGGGGGCTTCAACTTCCACGGCGATGGAGCCGAACATTAATCTTGTCCCCCGCGAAACTCATGATTCCGAGGTGCCGGACTCCTTGCCGGACTCCGAACCTCCCACGCCCCTACCAACCAAATCGGATTGGGCGCCAGTTATGGAATTCACCGCCGCGGACATCTTCCAATACTCGCCTTTTGGCGACATCCTGAATTCACTAAAGCACCTCTCATTATCAGGAGAGCCCTGGCCGGACTATGGCCAGGATGGTTGGGGTACGGACGACGAAGAAATTCAGAACCCACCCACCACCCACTTTGTAGCCACTGTCGACGATCTAACCGACATGCTAGACTACGACTCCGACGACATCGACGCTATGGACGACGATGCCGGAGACGAACAAGAAACAGAGCCTATAAGGCACGGGAGGACCACCTCGCCATATGACATATACATGGTGGATACCCCAAAGGAGAGCGATGACGAGGACCAACGGGCCGCTGCAGAAGATAACACCGCCGATAAACAACCAAAACGGCGATGCAGACGCCGCCCTAAGTCCCGCCTCGATGACAACAACGCTCCCAAGGAGCCCGTAATACAGCAGGGCTCACAAGTGGACGACGAACATGCAGATAAGCAACCGTCCGAACATGACGAGTCAGATAATCAGTCCAGGCCCGGCGAAAACGACAGTCCGGACGACCTCATGCCGGACACGCCGCCGGAGAGCAAAAACCTTCGGAAAAGACTCGTCAACACTGCAAGAAGCCTGAAGAAGGAAAAGCGGAAGCTCAAAACAGAGGAAGACACACTCAGAATGAGATGGAGCAAAGTGCTCAAAACCGCAGATAAATACGGCAATGGCCACCAATCAAAGAGCTACCTGAAGCGCAGGCTGCTACCAGAATTCGACGACGAGGCCATAGAGCCCCCACAGTCAAAAAATAAAGAGGCATCCTGGTTGGATAGACGGCCGGATGATAGGCCAAATTCTGAAAGCGGCGCCGCACATAAACCAACTAATGAACCTGGAAAGACAGATGGCCTAGCCAGGTCCATCTACGGGCCAAAGAAGAAGGCCCCAGGAAGTAAGGCAACACGTCAAGTGTCCGAAAATAGCGGCACACCCAAATACAGGGGCGCCGCACACCCTCTATGTTTCACCAATGAGGTGCTGGACCATGAATTCCCAGTAGGATTTAAACCCATAAACATAGAGGCCTACGATGGAACAACAGACCCTGGAGTCTGGATAGAAGATTACATACTACATATACACATGACCAGAGGAGATGATCTCCACGCCATAAAATACCTACCCCTCAAGCTCAAAGGGCCAGCCCGTCATTGGCTTAAAAGCCTCCCAGAAAACACTGTTGGAAGTTGGGAGGAGCTCGAGGACGCGTTTAGGGCAAATTTTCAAGGGACTTATGTCCGCCCTTCGGATGCAGATGATCTAAGTCATATAACTCAACAGCCCGGAGAGTCAGCGCGGAAATTCTGGAACAGGTTTCTCACCAAAAAGAACCAAATAGTCGACTGTCCGGACGCCGAAGCCTTAGCAGCTTTCAAACACAATGTCCGAGACGAATGGCTTGCCAGGCACCTCGGCCAAGAAAAGCCGAGGACAATGTCCGCACTAACAAGCCTCATGACCCGCTTCTGTGCGGGAGAGGATAGCTGGCTAGCAAGATGCAGCACCAGCGACCCAAGTACATCCGAGATAAGAGATGGAAACGGAAAATCACGGCGCAGAAAAGAGCAGCGCCGGAATAAAGAGAAAAGCCCAAAGAGCACGGCAGTTAACGCCGGATTCAAAAGCTCGTGGCCAAACAACAAAACACCGCCTCTTAAGGATGACAGCGATGAATTGTCCAACTTAAACAAGATTTTGGGTCGGATATGTCAAATCCACAGTACCTCCGGAAGGCCTACAAATCACACCCACAGGGATTGTTGGGTTTTTAAACAGTCCGGCCGACTAAACGCCGAACACAAGGGGCTCGACGCGTCAAGCGAAGAAGATAAACCCCACCAGCAGAGCACCGGAAAACAAAAGACTTTCCCACAAGAGGTCAAAGCAGTAAACTCACTTCATGTGATAATACGGAAAAATAGTGCGGCACTTCCTAAAAAGAGCCTTGCACGGTCCAACCCAGCAGACCATAGAGATTGGATATCAAAACCAATCACTTTCGACCACCTGGACTATTCCAGAAGCGTTCGAAGTGCGGGACGGACTGCCCTAATATTGAATCCCATAATCGACGGATTACATTTTACTAAAGTCCTAATGGACGGAGGCAGTGAATTAAACCTGCTGTATTCAAACACAATCCGCAAGATGGGGATAGACCCTACCAAAATTCGACACAGCCGCACTTCCTTCAAAGGAGTGACGCCAGGCCCTTATGCCAAGTGCACAGGCTCCCTATTACTAGAAGTCGTGTTCGGATCACCGAACAATTTTCGGCGCGAAAAACTAATTTTTCACATCGTCCCATTTAAAAGTGGATATCAAGCACTATTGGGACGAAAGGCTTTTGTCTGTTTCAACGCCATACCGCATTACGCGTCTCTTACACTCAAGATGCCCGGTCCGCGTGGCATCATTTCAGTGCGAGGGTCACTCAAAGACCCCGGACTCGGATAGACGAGTCCGGCTTCAGCAGGCTAGGGGCTCCCTAGCCGCACACCTCTTCGCAGGGGGCTGCGCGCACAAACAACCGCGGGTTCATACAAACCCCACTTTACTTATTTATATTTCTCCTTTTACACATATATTTTTCGCACAAATTGTTTCCAAACTAAGCGTTCCTCTCTTTTTACAGATGAACAACGTGCATACCCATCCAGGATAACGGCGCAACGGAGACACAGGCGCAGACGTGCAGTGGGGACCCGTTGCGAGGATTCTTTTTAGATTAAGACCCTGCGTAGACCTTTTTTAAATGTCTCTTGTTGTTATTCTCCCTTGGTTTCTCCTATAGCCAAAGCGGAGCCTGACGTTTTGGCATCGGCCGCGTCAGAAGACCATGCCCGTACTTGGACACTAGGGGCTTAGGGCATTGTTTTGCCCATTATCATAAAGACCGAACACCTCAGGGAGTGTTCGGCGTCTCGAGTTAGGCATTATATGCATCAGCTCCGAATCATGTCTTTGGTGAAATGTTGGGTTTGCCCGGCTCCTGTGTTTTGCTGCCTTACGTTCCGTATCAACGGCTAACGCGGCACCAGGAGAACTATTGCGATTGTGCCCCAGTTCGGCTGGGCGAGCACCTTAGTAGAGAAAGCCGAAAACTGACTATCATGATATAGCGAGAGACTGGTCAACCACTCGATCGACTACCGGAATGTTTAGAATTCCCCGCTTTAACGAAGGACCGTTTCCCGGTCAGGCACACACGCGCCCCGAACTCGGAGAAGCGCGGTGCCCCCAGGGGCTATATAGTAGCCCCACCCTCGAGCTCCAATGGCTAAGTGAAAGTGATAAAGCATTATAGTCCGGATTGCCTCGTTCGCTACGCTACCACCTCCTAAACAGGACCGAGACGTCGGATTAAGTGTGAACACGCGCTATTTTTGCGAACACCCCCGCACCTTGTGTGTGGGGGCTGAAGCCGAAGACTGCAATCTTTCAGGTTATACAAGTGTATACGTAAACGGCCGCATAGGAGAAGTTTTATTACTTGGGACGCACAAGTATAAAAAGCAGTTATATCATAATCATCGTTTTACAAGCTAAAACGTTCATTTGAACGTGACATTTTTTGAGCACTGCGACTCTATTACACGAGCGCCACGCATAACTTCCCCGAAATAGTGCTCGGCGGGGAGCCGGTCTTCATCCGAGCCCTGGGCGGCAACAGCGGTGGCATCCATCTCTGTCCAATGCGCCTTTACGCGGGCAAGTTCCATCCGCGCGCCCTCGATGCAGGCCGACCGCTTCATCTCCTTGATATGCGGCACCGCTCCAAGGAATTGCTGCAGTAAGCCGAAGTAGCTCGTCGCCTTGGGCCTCTCTGGCTAGACATGAGCCACGATGTCAGTCATGGCAAGTCTAGACAACCTATTTAGCTCGGCCCATTCGGCCAACCGGTCGGTCAACGGAAGTGAGCGATCCGGACTATGGAATTGAGACCAAAATAGCTCTTCCGTCTTGTGATCCTTCTGGCTCCGGAAGTGCTCAACGGCATCAGCCGCACCTGCCGCTAAGTCCATATACGGATCCTCCGGACTCCACAGCCGATCAAATTGAGCATACTTTTGATCCATAAACCGGCGACGCAGCAGATAAGGCTTGCCAGCCACGATATCTCCGGCCTGGCGCAGCTCCTCCCTCATGGCCCACATTGCAGAGCGGGCATCCTTGGCCTCGGCGGTGGCCTTCTTCAGGTCTTCCCGCTCCGATAAGCGCTCCTTTTCAAGAGCCTCATTGCGGTCGGCAGCATCTTTCACTTTTACGGCCAATTCGGCCACCTCTTCCCTGCTTAGGCAGTGAGCAGCCTTTTCGGCTTTCAACTCCTCGGCCGCCCTCGAGACAGCCGCGTCACTCCTTCGGGCTTGCTCCTTAGCTTGAGCAAGTTCGGCCCGAAGGCTCTCACAACAGTAGCACCGTCTGTATAACAGCATATAATTTATCAGAGGAGGACTTTGACCCCATTAATAAAGCAACCGTGCAGAACTCATTTACCTTGCGACTCGTCAAGTCGCCGGTTGACAAGTGCGATGTCCACATCCGCCGCGTCAAGTTGCCGCATTAACTCGGCAACCCCACTAGTCCGGCTAGCCCTCGGACTATCCGCCACCTGCATAGGAACGGCGACATTCATTACTTGCGATTTCGATCCTCGGCACGCTGTCGTCTTCAACAACCTACCGAGTCTCAGGGGCTGCTATCTATACAGAGCACACTTTTATGTGCAAAACTGTCAAAAATAGAAGGTGCGTCATTTTCGCGTACCTCAAATCCCGCCAGCAAACTCATAGCGGCGTTACGCAATCCGCTCTCGGTGGACGAAATCCTTCAAATCACCATGTGCATTAGCGCACGATGATCTTCTGAGATGGACGCCCTCTCAAGCAGATTCTTCAGTCCTCCCGGCCGGATACTAGCGGGCGCCAAACTCTCTGGCCCCTCCGGACTTGGGGATACCCTCCGTGATGATACTTCAGGCCCGTCTGTCTTATCTGATGGCGCAGCAGATGGGGGCGTTTCGCTCTCCATCATCTCTGGAAGAAGGTCCCCCGAAGACGAACTCATATGCGAAGGCTGCAAATCCGAACTGCAAAATAAATTTCGGTCACCCACAGAAGCATAAATGGAGGTACTTTCTTACTGATGAAATTCCCTTTTCATACTCACGGCTCGCTGGAGGGCTGATTCTTTGGCGATGATTGTGCGTTCGGATTCTCCCCGGATGCCGGACCCCCCGGGGAAGATCTCTTCCCATGTTTAGGGGCTTTGGCCTCCGGATCTTCGGAGGCGGTCCTTTTCTCCCCCTGGAAGGAGGGGTTCTTGATTCCCCCCTCTTTAGACGCCCCTTTGGGCAAAATATTAGCTCCTCTATTTTCCCCTTCGCTCCCTTCTGAGGGCGCGACCTCCAACATTCTGACCAGCACGGGCTCCAGTGCGGTCTCTGGGAGGGGGGCCGGACACCTTATCAGCCTTGATCGCGCCACCCACTCCTGTGAAGAGTAATGGGTCAGGAGGCGAACTCTAGAAAGGCAGATAAACAGAATGTCCGGACTCTGAGCTATTTACCTGAGTATCCGGGCGATTGCGGCTTAGGCCTACGTCCTCGGCTAATTCCGGACACGCCACCTGCGGTCCGAAGAACAACTTGTACATCTCCACGGGTGTTGCACCCATGAAGTGTTGGAGAATCCGAGGTCCCTCTGGGTTGAACTCCCATAAACGGAGAGGACGGCGTTTGCAGGGCAGAAGATGCCGGATTAGCATAACCTGCATCACCATGACCAGATTGATCTCCCTCGCTTGGAGGTCTCGAATCCGGCCCTGTAGTGAGGGCACGTCTTCGGACGGCCCCCAATTGAGCCCTTGGTTGACCCACGACATCAGTTGGCGTGGAGGTCCCGGGCGGAATGAAGGCGGCGGCTTTTGCTTGCTGCCCCTCGGAGCGGTGATATAGAACCACTCCTGCTGCCACAGTCCAAGTTCCTCTTGGAAGGAACCCTCGGGCCACGGGGCATCGGCCTTTTTGCTTATGGCCGCCCCGCCGCACTCCGCTTGACGCCCCCCGATCATATTCGGCTCCACATTGAAGGTCTTCAGCCACAGGCCGAAGTGGGGAGTGACGCGGAGGAAGGCCTCGCAGACGATAATGAATGCGGAGATATGGAGGATGGACTCCGGAGCCAAATCGTGAAAATCCAACCCGTAGTAGAACATGAGCCCTCTCACGAAGGGGTCCGTCGGGAAGCCTAAACCCCAACGGAGGTGGGATACGAAGACGACGTATTCACCAGGCTCGGGGGCGGGCACGGCCTGCCCTTGGACAGGCAACCTGTGCAAAATCTCGTAGGTCAGGTACTTGGCCTCACGTAACTTCAATATGTCCTCCTCCATGACGGAGGAGGGCATCCACCGGCCCTGGAGGTCGGAGCCGGACATGATTGAGAATCTGAAGCGCTCGAATCTGGGGCTCTAGGTGCTGGAACTAGGAGCGAGGAGGAGATTCGATGCGAGATTGAAGAAAAGGAACGGTCCTTGGTCCTCTTATAAAGGGGAAAAAATACCAAGGGTCGTCTCCGTGACCGTTCGGGATTCACCTTCAATGGAGGAGGCGTGGCGACGGGCACGGTTGGGTTACCCACGCACGTATTGATGAGAATCCCGGAATAAGGGGAACACAATCTCTGCTTCGACAAGACGTGCCAAGGAAACCGCTTCGCTAAACGTGCTGAGGTGGTATAGTAAAAAACGATTCAAACAAAGGCTTGGTAGCGGTGTGATGTCACGCCGCATAATACGTCAGCAGATTGGACTGGTGTATATTTTATTCTCTCTACAGTGGAATGTGGAATTTATTTTGCAGAGCCGGACACAATCCTGGTGTTCATGATCTTCTCTGGATTATTCAAGGGAGGAACCCGCCTTGCAATGCCGAATATTATGCGCGCCGGACTTATCGTCATTGAAGCCTGGTTCAGGGGCTACTGAGGGAGTCCTGGACTAGGGGGTGTCCGGACAGCCGGACTATCATCGTCCGCCGGACTCCAAGACTACGAAGATACAAGATTGAAGACTCCGTCCCGTGTCCGGATGGGACTTTCCTTGGCGTGGAAGGCAAGCTTGGCGATACGGATATGTAGATCTCCTACCATTGTAACCGACTCTGTGTAACCCTAGCCTCCTCCGGTGTCTATATAAACCGGGGGGCATTAGTCCGTAGGACACAACATACATTACAAGAATCATACCATAGGCTAGCTTCTAGGGTTTAGCCTCTTTGATCTCGTGGTAGATCCACTCTTGTACTACCCATATCATCAATATTAATCAAGCAGGACGTAGGGTTTTACCTCCATCGAGAGGGCCCGAACCTGGGTAAAACATCGTGTCCCTCGTCTCCTGTTACCATCTGCCTAGACGCACAGTTCGGGACCCCCTACCCGAGATCCGCCGGTTTTGACACCGACAACCGGGCCGCGGCGTGATGTCACGCTATAAAAAGTTGTCAGCAGATTAGATTTGTGGAATATTGTGCTCTCTACGGTGGTATGTGGAATTTGTTTTGCAGAGCCGGACACGATCTTTGTGTTCAAAATCTTCTATGGAGTATTCGGAGAAAGGAACCCGTCTTGCAATGCCGAAGACAATCTGCACGCCGGACTCATCGTCATTGAAGCCTGGTTCAGGGGCTACTGAGGGAGTCCTGGATTAGGGGGTCCTCGGACAGCCGGACTGTGTACTTGTGCCGGACTGTTGGACTATGAAGATACAAGATTGAAGACTTCGTCCCGTGTCCGGGTGGGACTCTCCTTTGCGTGGAAGGCAAGCTTGGCAATTTGGATATGTAGATTTCCTTCTCTGTAACCGACTCTGTGTAACCCTAGCCCCCTCCAGTGTCTATATAAACTGAAGGGTTTAGTCCGTAGGACAAGAACAATCATAATCATAGGCTAGCTTCTAGGGTTTAGCCTCTATGATCTCGTGGTAGATCAACTCTTGTAATACTCATATCATGAAGGTCAATCAAGCAGGAAGTAGGGTATTACCTCCATCGAGAGGGCCCGAACCTGGGTAAACATTGTGTCCCCGCCTCCTGTTACCATTAGCCTTAGACGCATAGTTCGGGACCCCCTACCCGAGATCCGTCGGTTTTGACACCGACACCAAGCCCCTAGCTTTCTTGGTGTATCCATCCCGCTACGAGTCCGATGAGCAGGTTTATCAGAAAAGGCCTCGAGAAGAGAAGAAACCTGAAAGAAAGAGAAAAAAATGAAGGTATGCAGATCTAGGTGCGGTTGAGCCGCGTTGTGGACCACGGTCTAGCTGTGCCTCCATCTATGCCCATGGTATTTTAAGTGCGTAGTTGTGCACATGTGGCACTAACTTCACCATTGTATTAGGGTTGGGATGGAGGCTGGAGTGCTAGCTGAGCTCTGGACGAGCCGGATGGTCTTGTTGCAGAGTATCTCGGACCCGCTTGACGGTGTCCGGGGGCTTTATTGCCGGCTTTAGGTTTTGCCTAAGAAGGCTATTCTGTACTTCTGTTGCAAGGGCCGCGGTGTGCTCCTCAGTACAAAGGGAGCGCTCCATATTTCCATTGACTGTTATAACACCGCGAGGTCCGGGCAACTTGAGCTTAAGGTAGGCATAGTGCGGCACCGCATTGAAACGAGCAAATGCGGTTCGTCCGAGCAGTGCGTGATAAACACTGCGGAAGGGGACGATATCGAAGAGTAATTCTTCGCTTCGGAAATTATCCGGGGATCTGAAGACCACTTCCGGTGTGATTGAGCCCGTATAGCAGGCCTCTACACCTGGTATGACACCTTTAAAGTTGGTTTTTGTGGGCTTGATTCTTGAGGGATCAATACCCATTTTGCGCACTGTATCCTGATAGAGCAGGTTCAGGCTGCTGCCACCGTCCATGAGGACGTGTGTGAGGTGGAATCCGTCAATGATAGGTCTAGCACTAGTGCGACTGAACCGCCATGACGGATACAAGTCGGATGGTCCCTTCGATCAAAAGTGATTGAACAGGAGGACCACGGGTTGTATTTTGGAGTGACTGGCTCCATCGCATAGACGTCCCTTAGTGCACGCTTCCGCTCCCTTCTGGGGATATGGGTAGCATATATCATATTCACCATTTTAACTTGGGGAGGAAACTTCTTCTGTCCCCCTGTGTTCAGTGGCCGGGGTTCCTCGTTGTCGTTGCTTTGCGATCCCTTTTCCTTGTTTTTGGCGTTTAATTTGTCGGCCTGTTTAAAGACCCAACATTCTCTGTTGGTATGATTAGCTGGTTTATCGGGGGTGCCATGGATTTGACATGGAGGATCGAGTATGCGGTCCAGACTGGACGGGCTCGGATTATTTCTCTTAAATGGCTTTTTCCACTGACCGGACTTGGAGCCATTGAATCCGGCATTGATGGCCATGTCTTCAGCATTATCGCCATTATTTTGATGCTTATGTCTCTTGCGTCGGGGCTTGCCATTGCTATCTCTAGCTTCAGAAGTGCCAGGTTTACTTGAGGTGTTGTTGCTACGAGCTAGCCAGCTATCCTTGCCCGCCCAGAAGTGGGTCATGAGCATCGTAAGGGCTTCCATGGACTTCAGCTTCTCTGGCCGAGGTGTCAGGCGAGCCACTCGTCACGGATGTTGTGCTTAAAGGCCGCTAGGGCTTCGGCATCCGTACAGTCGACGATTTGGTTCTTTTTAGTTAGGAACCGAGTCCAGAATTTCCTGCCTGACTCTCCGGGCTGTTGGATTATATGACTTAACTCATCAGCATCCGGAGGTCGGACATAAGTGCCCTGGAAGTTGTCAAGGAATGCATCTTCCAGGTTCTCCCAACTGCCGATGGAGTTTTCGAGCAGACTGTTCAACCAGTGCCTAGCTAGTCCCTTGAGTTTTAGCGGGAGATACTTGATGGCATGGAGGTCATCACCGCGGGCCATATGTATATGGAGAAGGAAGTCCTTGATCCATACCGTGGGATCTGTTGTTCCATCATATGAATTGATGTTTACGGGTTTAAACCCTTCTGGGAATTCGTGCTCCATTACTTCATCCGTGAAGCAGAGTGGGTGTGCGGCGCCGCTGTGTCGGGCTACGTCGCGATGCAGCTCGAATGGAGCCGGTCTGCGGTATTCGGCCCGGACAGGTGTGTATTTGTTATATCCGGCATGGTGGTCGTCGTTGCGCATTGGAGTGCACCCCCACGATCTGTAGATCGATCTGGTCTGGCCTGCTCTGTTCTCTAAGTCGTACCGCAGGTCATGTGTGTATCCCCGAGTTGTTGTGTTTCTATTTGTTCGGCGACGTGGTGCCGGCTGGTGTTCGGGCTGAATTGTTGCTTTGTCTCGACCACGCGGTGGTCGGTCGGCCGCATTATGTGCTGGCAGTGCTGGCTCCAGCGCCTCGTCATCGAATTGAGGTAGCAATTTGCGCTTCGGGTGACTTTTGGTTGGGCATTCGAGTCCATGTTCCTCGGCTGCCAGGACCTCAGTCCATCTATCAGTGAGCAGATCTTGATCAGCTTGAAGCTGCTGCTGCTTTTTCTTCAGGCTCTTTGTCGTGGCTATAAGGCGGCGCTTAAAACGCTCCTGCTCGACGGGATCCTCTGGCATGATAAATTCTTTGTCGCCGAGGCTCACCACATCCTCGGAGATAGGCATGTAGTTGTTGTCCTCCGAGTCGTCGTTCACGGCCTGTTCATCGGGGCTGGCTCGCCCATCTTCCCGTTCAGCCTGTTCGAAACTTGGCTTGGCGGGGTCTTCGTTGTCTTCGGCATCGTCCGAAGTGCTATTCTCTCTTGTGCCGGTATCGCTATTTTTACCATGGCGTGATTTAGAGCAGCGCTGCTGACGTCGGCGCTTAGACTGCTTCTCAGGAAGTTTATCATCAACTGCATCTTTTATGTCATCGTTGTTGTCTTCTTTGGGTGTATCCACCATGTATATATCGTATGAGGAGGTGGCTGTCCAGCGCCCTGTGGCGATGGTTCTATTGTCGTCCATACCGTCAATGTCTTCGGAGTCGAAATCAAGCATGTCGGTCAAATCATCGACAGTGGCCATCTAGTGGGTGGTGGGTGGGCAACGAAGTTCTTCGTCGTCCGCTTCCCACTCAACCCGGACATAGTTCGGCCAGGAATCTCCTGACAAGGAGAGAGACTTTAATGAGTTTAACATGTCACCTAGGGGTGAGTGTTGGAAGATGTCCGCGGAGCTGAACTCTAAGATCGGCACCCAGTCAGATTCGATGGGTGCGGATTCACGTGGTTCGGAGCCTGTAGTCAGAGATGAGTCCGAGGTTCCGATGACACAGGCCTCATTGGAGGTCAGGTCTGTGTTTGGCTCTAGCGCCGTTGAGTCCGCAGCTTATGTGGCAAGGTTGAGCATCCTGTTCTCGGATGGCATGCTCTGCTCTGGATCTAGGGCCAGTGTGGTTACAGGCGCAATCTCCTGCACACAGTCTAATGACAGATTTAGGTCATGTTCATCATGGCGGCAGGGCGCGGCTGTCATGGGCTCGAATCCGTCAAAGATCAAGTCTCTGTGGATTTCGGCGGTGTAGTTCAAGCTTCCAAACTTGACCTGATGGCCAGGGGCGTAGCTGTCGATCTGCTCCAGATGGCCAAGCGAGTTGGCCCGCAGTGCGATGCCGCCAAATACGAAGATCTATCCGAGGAGAAAAACTTCACCCTCGACTATGTTGTTGTAGACGATTGGAGGAGCCATCAAGCCTTATGGTGATGATACAGTGGAACTCTCAATGAAAGCACCAATGTCGGCGTCAAAACTGGAGGATCTTGGGTAGGGGATCCCGAACTGTGCATCTAAGGCTAATGGTAACAGGAGGCGGGGGACACAATGTTTACCCAGGTTTGGGCCCTCTTGATGGAGGTAATACCCTACTTCCTGCTTGATTGATCTTGATGATATGAGTATTACAAGAGTTGATATACCACGAGATCGTAGAGGCTAAACCCTAGAAGCTAGCCTATGATTCTGATTGTTGTTGTCCTACGGACTAAACCCTACAGTTTATATACACACCGGAGGGGCTAGGGTTACACAGAGTCGGTTACAGAGAAAGGAATCTTCATATCCTAACTGCCAAGCTTGCCTTCCACGCAAAGGAGAGTCCCATCCAGACACGGGATGAAGTCTTCTATCTTGTATCTTCATAGTCCAACAGTCCGGCATATGCATATAGTCTGGCTGTCCGAGGACCCCTTAATCCAGGACTCCCTCAAAGGGCGCGCCCACCCCCCTGGGGCGCGCCCCCTGCCTCGTGGGCCCCCTGAGGCTCCACCGACCTCAACTCCAACTCTATATATTCACGTTCGCGGAGAAAAATATTAAAGAGAAGGATTCATCGCGTTTTACGATACGGAGCCGCTGCCAAGCCCTAATCTCTCTTGGGGGGGCTGATCTAGAGTCCGTTTGGTGCTCCGGAGAGGGGAATCCGTCGACGTTGTCATCATAAACCTTCCTCCATCACCAATTCCATGATGCTCACCATCGTGCATGAGTAATTCCATCGTAGGCTTGCTAGACGGTGATGGGTTGGATGAGATTTACCATATAATTGAGTTAGTTTTGTTAGGGTTTGATCCCTAGTATCCACTATGTTCTGAGATTGATGTTGCTATGACTTTGATATGCTTATTGCTTGTCACTAGGGTCCGAGTGCCATGGTTTTAGATCTAAACCTATTATGTTTTCATGAATATATCTGAGTTGTTGATCCTATCTTGCAAGCAAATAGTCACCTACTATGTGTTATGATCCGGTAACCCCGAAGTGAAAATAATCAAGATCACTTCACCATCACCGTCACCACGCCATTGTGCTAACGGAACTCATCTACTACCTCACCGTCTTGCTGGATCAAGAAGGCGGAGAACGTCACCAAGCTGAACGTGTGCTGAACGCGGAGGTGCCATATGTTTGGTACTAGAATGGTTGGATCGTGAAGAAAGTTCAACTACATCAACTGCATTGTGAAACGCTTCCACTTACGGTCTACGAGGGTACGTAGAGACACATTCCCCTCTCATTTCTATGCATCTCCTTGATAGATCTTGCGTGTGCGTAGAATTTTTTTTGTTTCCATGCCACATTTCCCAACAATGGCATCATGAGCCAGGTCTATGTGTAGATGATATGCACGAGTAGAACACAAAGAGTTATGGGTTGTGATAGTCATACTGCTTACCACCAATGTCTTATTTTGATTTGACGGTATTGTGGGATGAAGCGGCTCGGACCAACCTTACATGTCCACGCACATGAGACCGGTTCCACTGACTGACATGCAACTAGTTTTGCATCAAGGTGGCTGGCGGGTGTCTGTTTCTCCTACTTTAGTTGAATCGAATTTGATTGCGGTCGGTCCTTGAAGAAGGTTAAAACAGCAAACTTGATGAATCACCGTTGTGGTTTTATGCGTAGGTAAGAATGGTTCTTGCTAGAAGCCCGTAGCCACGTAAAACTTGCAACAACAAAGTAGAGGATGTCTAACTTGTTTTTGCAGGGCATGTTGTGATGTGATATAGTCAATATATGATGTGATATATGCTGATGTATGAGATGATCATGTTTTGTAATATCGACAACCGGCAGGAGCCTTAGGGTTGTCTCTTTATTGTATGAAGTGCAAGCGCCATGTAATTGCTTTACTTTATCACTATGCGTTAGCGATAGTTGTAGAAGCAATAGTTGGCGTGACAACCTTGATGCAACGACTCTACGATGGAGATCAAGGTGTCAAGCCGGTGGAGATGGAGATCATGACGATGCTTTGAAGATGGAGATCAAAAGCACAAGATGATGGCCATATCATGTCACATATTTTGATTGCATGTGATGTTTATCTTTTATGCGCCTTATTTTGGTTAGAACGATGGTAGCATTATAAGACGGTCCCTTCACTTAATTTCAAGATAAAAGTGTTCTCCCTGAGTATGCACCGTTGCTACAGTTCGTCATTTCGGTACACCACGTGATGATCGGGTGTGATAGACTCTACGTTCACATACAATGGGTGTAAGACAATTTTACACATGTAGAATACTTGGGTTAAACTTGACGAGCCTAGCACGTCCAGACATGGTCACGGAACACTCGAGACCGAAGGGTCGAACATAAGTCATATAGTATATATGATCAACATAAAGATGTTCACCATTGATGACTACCCCATCTCACGTGATGATCGGACATGGGTTAGTTGATTTGGATCATGTATCACTTAAATAACTTGAAGGATGTTAATTTAATTAATTGAACTTAAATTTATCATGAACTTAGTCTTAATAGTTTTTGCATATCTATGTTGTAGACCAATAGCTCGCAATATAGCTCCCCTATTTTTGATATGTTCCTAGACGAAAAAAGTTGAAAGATGATAGTAGCAATGATGCGGACTGGGTCCTTGATCTGAGGATTATCCTTATTGTGCACAGAAGAATTGTGTCCTTGATGCATAGCTAGGTGACAGACCTGTTGCAGGAGCAGATGCAGACGTTATGAACGTTTGGCAAGCTCAATATGATGACTACTTAGTAGTTTAGTGCGCCATGCTTTACGGCTTAAAACTGGGACTTCAAAAACGTTTTGAATGCCACGGAGCATATGAAATGTTCCAAGAGCTAAAAATTGGTATTTCAGACTCATGGTCGTGTCAAGAGGTATGAGACCTCTAACAAGTACTTTGCCTACAAGATGGAGGAGAATAGCTCAGCCAGTGAGCATGTGCTCAGAATGTCTGGGTACTACAATCTCTTGAATCAAGTGGGAGTTAATCATCCAGATAAGATAGTGGTTGACAGAGTTCTCTAGTCACTATCACCAAGCTACTAGAACTTCGTGATGAACTACAATATGCAAGGGATGACGAAAATGATCCCCGAGCTCTTCGCGATGCTGAAATCAACGAAGGTAAAAATCAAGAAAGAGCATCAAGTGTTGATGGTTAAACAAGACCACGAGTTTCAAGAAAAGGGTGAGGGAAAGAAAGGGAACTTCGAGAAGAATGGCAAGCAAGTTGTCACTCCATGAAGAAGCCCAAAGCTGGACCCAAGCCTAAAACTAAGTGCTTCTACTGCAAAGAAAATGGTCACTGGAAGCGGAACTGCCCCAAATACTTGGCGGATAAGAAGGATGGCAAAGTGAACAAAAGTATATCTGATATACATGTTATTAATGTGTACCTTACTAGTGTTCATAATAGCACCTAGGTATTTGATACCGGTTCAGTTGCTAAGATTACTAACTCGAAACAAGAGTTGCAGAATAACAGAGACTAGTTAAGTGCGAGGTGGCGATGTGTGTTCGAAGTGATTCCAAAGTTTATATGATCACCATCACACACTCCCTCTACCTTCGGGACTAGTGTAAATAAATGTTATTTGGTGTTTGCGTTGAGTATGAATATGATTAGATCATGTTTATTGCAATACGATTATTCATTTAAGTTAGGAATAGTTGTTGTTCTGTTTACATGAATAAAACCTTCTATGGTCATACACCCGATGTGAATGGTTTATTGAATCTCGATCGTAGTGATACACATATTGGTATTGATGCCAAAAGATGCAAAGTTGATAATGATAGTGCAACATACTTGTGGCACTGCCGTTTAGGTCATATTGGTGTAAAGCGCATGAAGAAACTCCATGTAGATGGACTTTTGGAGTCACCTGATTATGAATCATTTGATACTTGCGAACCATGCCTCATGGGCAAGATGACTAAAAATCCGTTCTCTAGAACAATGGAGCAAGCTAATGACTTCTTGGAAATAGTACATATCGATGTATGTTGTCCGATGAGTGTTGAGGCACGTGACAGGTATCATTATTTTCTAACCTTCACAGATGATTTGAGTAGATATGGGTATATCTACTTAATGAAACACAAGTCTGAAACATTTTAAAAGTTAAGAATTTCACAGTAAAGTGGAGAATCATCATAACAAGAAAATATGTTTCTACGGTCTAACCGCGCAGGTGAATATTTGAGTTACGAGTTTGGCCTTCATCTGAAACAATGTGGAATTGTTTCAGAACTCACGCCACCTGGAACACCACAGCGTAATGGTGCGTCCAAACGTTGTAACCGTACTTTACTAGATATGGTGTGATCTATGATGTCTCTTACCGTTTTACAACTATCATTTTGGGGTTATGCATTAGAGACAGCCGCATTCACGTTAAATAGGGCACCATCTAAATCCGTTGAGACGACACCGTATGAAATATGGTTTGGCAAGAAACCTAAGCTGTCGTTTTGTAAAGTTTGGAGTTGCGACACTTATGTCAAAAGGCTTCAGCCTGATAAGCTCGAACCCAAATCGGAGAAGTGCGTCTTCATAGGATACCCTAAGGAAACAATTGTTTACACCTTCTACCACAGATCCGAAGGCAAGATCTTTCTTGCCATGAATGGAACATTTCTAGAGAAGGAGTTTCTCTCGAAATAAGTGAGTGGGAGGAAAGTACAACTTGATGAGGTAATTGTACCTTCTCTCAATTTGGAAAGTAGCACATCAGAGAAATTCGTTGCCTTGATGCCTACACCAACTAGAGAGGAAGCTAATGATGATGATCATGAAACTTCGGATCAAGTTGGCACTGAACCTCGTAGGTCGACCAGAGCACGATCCACACGAGAGAGGTATGACAATCCTATCCTGGAAGTCATGTTGTTGGACAACAATGAACCTATGAACTATGAAGAAGCTATGATGAGCCCAGATTCCGATAAATCGCTTGAGGCCATGAAATCTGAGATAGGATCCATGTATGAGAACAAAGTATGGACTTTGGTGGACTTGTCCGATGATCGACAAGCCATAGAAAATAAATGGATCTTCAAGAAGAAGACTGATGTTGATGGTAATGTTATTGTCTACAAAGCTCGACTTGTCGCGAAAGGTTTTCGACAATTTCAAGGGGTTGACTACGATGAGACTTTCTCACCCGTAGCAATGCTTAAGTCTGTCTGAATCATGTTAGCAATTGCCACATTTTTATGAAATCTAGCAAATGGACGTCAAAACTGTATTCCTTAATGGATTTTTTAATGAAGAGTTGTATATGATGCAACCAGAAGATTTTGTCGATCCTAAAGGTGCTAACAAAGTGTGCAAGCTCCAGCGATCCATCTATGGACTGTCGCAAGCATCTCGGAGTTGGAATATATGCTTTGATGAGGTGATTAAAGCATATGGTTTTATACAGTCTTACGATGAAGCCTGTATTTACAAGAAAGTGAGTGGGAGCTCTGTAGCATTTTTGATAGTATATGTGGATGACATATTGTTGATTGGAAAAGATTTAGAATTTCTGGATAGCATAAAAGGATACTTGAATAATAATTTTTCAATGAAAGACCTCAGTGAAGCTGCTTACATATTGGGCATCAAGATCTATAAGGATAGATCGAGACACTTAATAGGACTTTCACAAAGTGTATACCTTGGCAAAATTTTGAAGAAGTTCAAAATAGATCAGTCAAAGAAAGGGTTCTTGTCTGTGTTGCAAGGTGTGAAGTCGAGTAAGACTCACAACCCGACCACGGCAGAAGATAGAGAGAGAATGAAAATCATTCCCTATGCATCAGACATAGGTTTTATAAAGTATGTCGTGCTGTGTACCAGACCTATTGTGTACCTTGCCATGAGTTTGGCAAGGGGGTACAATAGTGATCTAGGAGTAGATCACTGGACAGCAGTCAAAATTATCCTTAGGTATCTAAAGAGGACTAAGAAAATGTTTCTCGGTTATGGAGGTGACAAAGAGTTCGTCATAAAGGGTTACGTCGATGGAAGCTTTGACACTGATCCGGATGACTCCGAGTCTCAATCTGGATACATATTGAAAGTGGGAGCAATTAGCTAGAGTAGCTCCATGCAGAGCATTGTAGACATGGAAATATGCAAAATACATACGGATCTGAATGTGGCAGACCCGTTGACTAAACCTCTCTCACAAGGAAAACATGATCACACCTTAGTACTCTTTGGGTGTTAATCACATGGTGATGTGAACTAGTTTATTGACTCTAGTAAACTCTTTGGGTGTTAGTCACATGATGTGAACTATGGGTGTTAATCACATGGCGATGTGAACTAGATTATTGACTCTAGTGCAAGTGGGAGACTGGTGGAAATATACCCTAGAGGCAATAAGGAAATTCTTATTATTATATTTACTTGATCATGATAAAGGTTTATAATTCATGCTAGAATTGTATTGACCGGAAACTTAAATACATGTGTGGATACATAAACAAATACCGTGTCCCTAGTGAGCCTCTACTAGACTAGCTCTGTCGTGGAATTATCATGTCAGATGTCCTAGTGTGAGGACTTAGTCGTGCAGCCATCGCAATGAGATTAGCTTAAAGGGGTTAAACCGGACAAAGGACACGGGGAGTTTATACTGGTTCAGCCCCTTACGGTGACGGTAAAAGCCTACGATCCAGTTGTGGTGGAATTGATGGGGTCTTGATGATCAGGGAGCGAATCCGCTTTACCTGGCTCTCGAGTTGTTGTTTCTTGTCCCTGAACCGCCGTCGGGTCGTCCCTTTATATACACAGGTTGACGCCCAGTGGTTTACAGAATCCCTACACCGTCTCATACACGTGTCCCACTCGGTTTCTACCTTTTCCTATCTTACAATACAAGTTACATATGACATGGCAGTTTATATCTACAGGCCCTAATCCGCCTTTGGGCCCTGGGCCTTTAACTCTCTGTAGTAAAGCGTCATATTCCTTGTCTTCATGGGCTTCAATACGGATGACTCCTTATGAGTATAACCCGGCCCCTCCTGGGCAGTTTATACTCAGTAGTTATATCCCCAACATTAGGCCCCAGATTGATTTGAACATATTCATGTCAATCTTCAACACTTAAGAGAATTTCTTCTTGAATATCCTCATGTGAACCTCGTAAACCGCCATGACGTCATCCTCCAAGATTGTCATAAACTGCCATGACGTCACCTGCTTATTAAAACCTATATATACTTCCCTTTTATTAATGAGCCTCCAAAAATCGAGGCAACAACTCTGTCACATATCCATTTTTGGGCTCCTCGTTTCCCGCGCATGTCTCTTATCCCTTCGTCTTATAAATAGCGCCAAGGGTCCCTTTCCTTTTCTCCCCTTGCCTCTTAGTCTTTCTTCTACCTCGCGTAGCCTCAGTGCTCGAGCATAGCCGCCGCCGTCGACCTTCGCTTCTGCCCCCAACAACGGCCGCTGCATCAACCTGATTCGATCAGAAAAAACGCGATGCCTCTCCATTGTTCCTTCATCCTCAGTAAGTCTTCTTCCTTTTAACCTCAGATCTACCACTAGGGTTTCGGTGTTCTTCGGTGTTCGTCGGTGTTCATTGTTGCACTTCGCTGCCACATGAGCACTTGATAAAAACTTGACATTTTCCCTGTGCGGCCGTAGCCATAATCCATTTTTCCTCATCACAACAACCCTTCTTTAGCAAATAAATCCCCTCTGGACCTTAACTGTTCCACTGTCACCACTTAGGGTTTTGGATTTTCCTCCATTTTTAGAACTGCGGTAGATCCAAAATTATAATACCAACCTATAAAACCTGTTTGTACAATACTTAGCAATTTTTTCAGATCTGTAACTTCCATACCATTATAGGCGGTTTAACCTTTAAAGAAATTATAACCCGCCAGGTACCATTATCCCTCTCTTCAATCGCCGAATCACCTTTAATGTCAGAATCCGGTTTAACATGTACATACATTTCAATACCTTCTCCCTCCGTCCTTGCACCGGTTTATACGTGTCAGTCATAAATCTTAAACCGGCATTGATCCTCTTTTCCAGCTTTTCGTTGAAATGGCCAAACAGTTCTATGCTTGCAATTGGGTCCCTTCCCGAGTTACTAGAGAAATTAAATGGGTTTGTTGCCACTGGCGTTTTAGCAAAGAAGGAAGTCATACATTGGAGAGTTCCCGGTCCAGAAAATCCTCCTGAGCCCAAGGATGGAGAGGTGATTGTGTTTGCTGATCATCTGGGCCGAGGGTTTAGCCCTCCTAGATCAAAATTCTTCCGTGATGTTCTTGCTAGCTTCCAGATCCACCCTCAAGATATTGGGCCAAACTCCATGTCCAATATTTGCAATTTCGAAGTGTTTTGTGAGGCTTATCTGCAAGAAGAACCTACTGTTGAGTTTTTCTGGGACTTCTTTTACTTAAACCGCCGTACCGAATTTACGGACGGGCCCAACACTGAACTTGGCGGTGTTTCAATTCAAAAGAGAAAGGATGTCAACTTCCCTCACGCCAAACATCATAGCCACCCCAAAGACTGGAACCAGACTTGGTTTTACTGCCGAAATACAGCTCCGGATGATGAAAATCCTCTGTCAGGTTATCGTGCTCACCGGCTTACCAATAAGCATCCAGTTCCTCAACGACTAACTACCAAGGAATGATCACAATATGCCCCTCAGCTATCAAAACGCAGAGCTTTTGTTGCAAACCGATTAACAGGCGTTAACTGTGTTCGATGTTGGGTTTCTTGGAGCATTATTCCTTTAAGCCAGCGCCCCGGTTTAATGTGTGAATACACAGGGGATCTGAAAGACCCTCGGTGTCATATTGGCATCCAGCTCACTGATGATGAAGTCACCGGATCTGTCAAGAAAAAGCTTCATGAACCGGTGGTTGTATGCAGCAAAGTAGGGCTTAGTCCCTTCTATACTTCAAACAAACCACCAGCTGTAAGAATTGCATCATTTTTGTCTTAATCCATCCTCTCTTAAACATTCCTTTATAACTTGTTGTCAATCTGTGCAGGGTGATGATCCATTCTGGAAGAGGAAATCGCAGGATAAACCGGCGAAGCCGCAGGATAAACTGATGAGAGCGCCTCGCATCAAGACCAAAGTTACAAAGAAACCCGCGAAGAAGAGAACCGCCGAGTCCCCTGACCTGCCAAATGAAGAAGAACTTGATAATCTAGAATCAAAGGTAGAACTTGACTCTCTTGGTTCTTTTTTCAGACACCTCATTGACAATGATCATTATTAGGATGATGCAGAAGCTAGCCGCGCTGGTGAGGTAGAAGTAATTATTCTTTCTTCCAACTCAGATCCTGTGCTAACACCAAAAATCCGTCGAGCAGTTCGGAAAGTAAAATTTTTACGCCCTCTTGCGTATTCGGATCCGTACTTTCTTTTGAAGACACAGCAGCATGAAGCTCGCCGCACAACTCCGCATAGCGGCCAAGTGGTGACTTCCTCCGGTTTACCGAACTCTCCAGTTCGTAAGCGCCGTCAAGAGGTATCTTATAGTCCTGACACACTTTATCCTAAAGCGGGTTACTTCCGATATTCTCTTAATCCGTCTGACTCAAATTATCAGGGAACCTCCCATTCATCATCCGGCGAGTCATCAACCACACAACTCCCTCCCCTCAAAACTGCTCCTGGGTAAGCATATTACACTTAACTCTTTATGCCTTGTATTTGTTTATTATACTAACTTTTGTATCTGTTCTTTCCAGTGCCAAAACCAGACTTAGCAAGAAGGCCAAGTTGAATAAACCGACCAATGATAATCCGGCCACTGAATCGGAGAAGCCCCCAGAGGCCTTTGATCCGAATGCTAATACTGTCCTGGATGACCCGGTACCTCAGGTTCAGGACACTTTTGTTGAACCGGTAGAAATAAATCTGATGAGCCAGTCTGCTGATCCACCAAGCCCAGCAAAACCAGCTGATAAACCGCCAAGCCCAGCCAAAACTGTTGATGACACCACGGATGATATTATGATTACTGGTTTTGGTCATACTGCTCCTGGCAACCCTGTCGCTTTATCAAAGCATAGTGCCAAGGAAGAGTTTTCTGTTATGGATAAGGGCAAGTGGAAAACAAACTTATCAAGCTATGCCCACCTAATGCTCAGGACATTCATTCTGGATATTTAAATCGCCTGTACACAAGCCGCGACTATGAAGTCGGTTTAGTAGGTCTGATGAAGGAGCAATATGAGGTAATTACTTTGCACAAGTTCTTTTTCCTTAGAACCGGCTTAAATTACCAACTCCAGTAGCCCCCAAGTACCGGTTCATAATATTAATGTGAACTGGGACTTGTAGTAGAATAATATTGAATTTTGCTTGTGTAGCCCCCAAGGGCCGATTTATACCTTTAGGATGAACTGGTACCTTTCCTGTCATGAAGGTTCCAAAATTTCTGATAACCATCTTTCTTGTAATCTGATTTATTGGTAAAAACTCCATCACTTTGAGTTGATTCGATATGCATTGGCCCCCAAGTGCCAAGTATATAACTTGTTGTATGCTTGGGACTTAAAATGTCAGTTGATAAAAAGGAATCTGCATTAGCCCCCAAGTGCCAAGTGTATAACTTGTTATGTGCTTGGGACTTCAAAGATGTACTGCCAACTCATTAACTGTCTCTTGCAGGCTGATCTGACCAAAAAGGAATCTCAAATCGCCGACCTTCAAGAAAAAATTAAGTCCCAGCAAGCAGAAACCTCCAAGGCTCAAGAAGAGCTGACCGCCGCTTTAACAGCCATGGAACAACTGAAGGATGACTTTAAAGGCGAACGGGCAGACTGGGAAGCTGAAAGAACAACTTTGCTAAAGCGGGCAGAAGATGCTGAAGCAGCCCTTAATCCGGCGAGGGAAGAACTGACTGGCTTGAAGCGGCAAATCAATGCTATGACCTCTGCTGTCTTTGGTAAATAACCTCTTCATAAGCCTTAAACAAATAACAGCCATGAAACTGCCAGTTTAATAATACTTTGACCATTGAAGTTAGCCGTGTTACTCATCTTGGCTCGGACATGCACAAAAAACTGAAGGTTGCCTATACATTGATAGAGCAGTTATATACCGGCGTTCAACGGGTCATATGCACAACTTCATATAATAAACCGCCCCCAACTTTAATCAAAGAAACTTTGGAAAAATTATCCATGACGCCTGCCCAGCTTGAGGAATTGAAGAAATCAACTGCAAGGGCCGGTGCTCTGTCTGCATTGACTCGGGCCAAGGCCTGGATATCTGATCTTGATCCGGAAGACATCGGAAACGGCTATCCCAGCCAAAAAGAGGATGGGTCAGATTTTGACAATGACGACCTCAGGGCTTTGACGAAGGAAATGCATCCACTTGCAAGTAAACTGGCTAAAGAGACTGCTTTGTCTTTCCACCAGTCGATTTATGATGCAGACAACAAACGGGTTGATGCATTTGTTATGATGTGCAAAATCTTATCCCGCCAATCCGTAAGCATACCTACGCCCCTGATGTTGAACCGCCCGATATTATAAGCGATGAAGCTGTCTTCCGAGCTTTAACTAGGATTGACTGGGAAACCATTGACTTCCAGCCACTGGGTGGAGAGGCGGAGGTTGAACCAGCGCAGGATGATCCACAACCTTCAAGTTAGCCTGAGGAAGAATCATGATCCGGAGGCCGGTTTAGCTTTTGCACACTGTCATCCGTGTGATAAACAATAATGCTTGTGGGCCGTCAAAGCGCCTTGTAATAGGCTAGTTTAAACACTTGGTCTGCTATGCCATCGTGCATATTTATTTTGCACAATACTGTTAATCCGTCATGATTACACTATGTCTGCTTATGATCCTTAGCAGCTTTATGCAATCATGTTTCTGCATATAATAAACTTAAAATTGTCCTAGCAGTTTACCGCCGGACGGGTCATAACACCCAATATAAAGCCAGGGTTTATAACCAAGGCTGTACTTTCAAGAATAATTAAATATGAAATACATCATACCTGTGACATTGAATCACATTGTTGATTTATCAACTTTATTGTAGTAAGGGTGATAACCCAAATCTTGAGCGCAGATAACTCCCACCATGCTTTGCTGGTTTATAATGAAGCCATATCGGGTTATAATAAACACCGGATGATCATACTGGTGACTTATAGTCAAAGCCAGACCGGGTTAACAAAAGCCGGTTTAGACTTGATCGTATACTGACAACTTATAGTTGAAAGCCAAGCCGGGTCAATTGACACCGGTCATCTTTGTAAGTTTGTACTTGGCAACTCAAAAGCCAGACCGGTTTAACAAGTACCGGATTAAAATAAATCTCACTGAAATAACATTGAAAAGAAAGATTTACAAAGAAAATATGCAAAACAGGCGAGGCTTTTCATGGGCTGCCAGGCCACTGAGTTAAACCATTTTACAAAGCCTTTTAAGATGGACCTCATATTGACCAATCGTCATTTTAACTTTGACAAGTTCAGGGTCTGTATAAGATTGACTTGTCAAACGTTCGGCAGGTCATACCAGGATTACCTGGGCGGAGTGACTTACTTGATGAAGGCAGGTTAACCCGGGGTTTTAGGTGAATACACCTGGCTTCCAAGCCTGGCTTTTATAGCCTATTGCAAGGTGTAGATTCTCTTGTATAAGCAAAGATCAATATTTTGACCTGTGCTTAGTGGGCGCCTATGTTTGAGTTGTGTTTTGCAATTAACTCTCTTTGGCTCCTTACGATATTGGGTATGAAGCCCCAAGCTCTCTTTTTTTGTAGCTTTATAAGCTGGATTAATGGACAAACAGAGCTCCGCTTTATAAGCAGAAGCCCCCATGTGACCAAGAAATTTTTTAAAGACGAACGGCAAAGGCCCCGCTTTAGCAAGGATGTCGGTTTATTATATTGATCATAATATATACATTATCAAGAATATGTACATAATAGGAGCCTATGGATTAGGTGTAGTAAGGCCGAAGATGAGCAATATTCCACGGTCGGCGGGTCTCCTCCTCTGACTTGCGTGAGTCTTTGTGCTCTTGAACATCGGTAAGGTAGTATGACCCGTTGTTTAGATTCTTGCTGACCACAAAGGGCCCTTCCCAAGGTGGGGATAACTTGTGCATGTCGGTCTGATCTTGGATAAGCCGAAGCACTAAGTCGCCTTCTTGAAAAGCTATGGTTTTAACCCGGCGGCTGTGATAACGCTGCAGGTCTTGCTGATAAATCGCCGAACGAGCTGCCGCTATGTCCCGTTTTTCATCTAATAGGTCCAATGCATCTTTGCGTGCTATTTTGTTGTCCGCTTCAACATAAGCTGCCACTCGTGGCGAGTCATGGCGAATATCACTTGGGAGAACTGCTTCTGCTCCATAAACCATGAAGAAGGGTGTATAACCCGTAGATCTATTGGGGGTGGTATTAATGTTCCATAACACGGAAGGCAACTCTTCCATCCAACAACCCGGCGTCCTCTGCAAGGGAACCATAAGCCGGGGCTTGATACCTTTGAGGATTTCTTGATTAGCTCTCTCCGCTTGACCATTAGAGTGGGGGTGAGCCACTGATGACACATCAAGCCGGATGTGCTCACGTTGACATAACTCTTCCATAGCACCCTTGGAGAGGTTCGTGCCATTATCTGTTATAATATTGTGTGGAAAACCAAAGCGGAAAATCACCTTCTTCATGAATTGAACCGCCGTGGCTGCATCACACTTGCTGACTGGCTCTGCCTCCACCCACTTAGTGAACTTATCAACCGCCACCAAAAGGTGGGTCTTCTTGTCCTTGGACCTCTTGAAGGGCCCAACCATATCAAGCCCCCAAGTTGCAAACAGCCAGGTGATTGGAATCATCCTCAATTCCTGAGCTGGAACATGGGCCTGGCATGAAAACTTCTGACAACCGTCACATTTCCTCACCGAATCCTCAGCATCAGCATGAGCTGTTAGCCAGTAGAAACCTTATCGGAAAGCTTTAGCCACAAGGGATTTTGAACCGGCATGATGACCGCAATCCCCTTCATGGATTTCATGCAAAATCTCATAGCCTTCTTCAGGAGAAACACAACGCTGAAACACCCTTGAGACATTGCAGTGATGTAACACGCCATTGACAATAGTCATGGACTTGGACCACCGGATTATCTGTCTAGCCAAAACTTCATCCTCGGGTAACTCGCCCCGGGTCCTATACGCCAAGTAGGGCACCGTCCAGTCAGGGATAGCATGAAGAACCGCCACCAATTGAGCCTCCGGGTCGGGAATAGCCAGATCCTCCTTCGTCGATATTTTGACCGACGGGTTTTGCAAAACGTTAAGAAAAACATTGGGCGGCACTGGTTTACGCTGAGACCCTAGCCGGCTTAAAGCGTCCGTCGCTTCATTCTTGCACCGATCAATGTGCTCGACCTAGTAACCCTTGAAGTGACCGGCAATGATATCCACCTCACGCCGATAAGCCACCATGAGTGGATCCTTAGAATCCCAAGTACCAGAGACTTGCTGAGCCACTAAATTGGAGTCCTCAAAAGCAACGTACCCGGATTAAGTTCATCTCTTTGGCCATCCGAAGACCGTGGAGCAAGGCCTCATATTCAGCTGCATTGTTAGTACAAGGAAACATCAAGCGGAGAACATAACAAAATTTGTCACCTCGAGGGGAAGTAAGAACCACTCCAGCCCCCGAGCCCTCCAATTGTCTGGACCCGTCGAAGTGAATAGTCCAGTATGTGTTATCTGGTTTATCCTCCGGCGCCTGCAATTCTGTCCAGTCATTGATGAAATGCATGAACGCTTGAGACTTGATGGTCGTACGAGGCATATATTTTAACCCGTGAGGTCCAAGCTCGATAGCCCACTTAGCAACCAGGCCAGTTGCCTCCCTGTTCTGGATGATATCTCCCAAAGAAGCGGAACTTACCACAGTGATGGGATGGCCCTGAAAGTACTGCTTAAGCTTCCGGCTTGCCATAAAAACCCCATACACAAGCTTCTGCCAATGTGGATATCTCTGCTTCGATTCGATAAGTATCTCACTGATACAATAAACCGGCCGTTGAACCAGATACTCCTTTCCTGCCTCCTTGCGCTTAAATGTCATAAATGCCTCTCATAATACTTCATGGTATGCTGATTATGCTAATTGTATTGTTGCTAAATTATACCACCTAGTTTCACATACCAGCAAAAGAAAAAGTTTTTCTATGATTTAAGACATTAGTTTTGGGATGATCCACACATTTATAAAGAAGGAGAGATGGTGTTATTAGATGTTGTGTACATTTTCTATGATTTTCAATGTCAAAGAATTGGTAATATTAGTAGACGTCAGGAAATGCCAATGAACTATTCACTTGTTATTGAACCATTTGATGTTTGGGGCTTTGATTATATGGGACCTTTTCCTTCCTCTAATGGGTATACACATTTTTTATTTGTTGTTGATTATGTTACTAAGTGGGTAGAAGCTATTCCAACTAGTAGTGCTGATCATAACACTTCTATTAAGATGCTTAAAGAAGTTGTTTTTCCGAGGTTTGGAGTCCCTAGATATTTAATGACTGATGGTGGTTCACATTTTATTCATGGTGCTTTCTGTAAAATTCTTGCTAAATATGATGTCAATCATAGAATTGCATCTCCGTATCATCCTCAGTCTAGTGGTCAAGTAGAACTAAGCAATAGAGAGATCAAATTAATTTTGCAAAAGACTGTTAATAGATCTAGAAAGAATTGGTCTAAGAAACTTGATGATGCATTATGGGCTTATAGAACTGCTTACAAGAATCCTATGGGTATGTCTCCGTATAAAATGGTTTATGGAAAAGCATGTCACTTAGCTCTTGAGCTAGAACATAAGGCATATTGGGCTATTAAAGAGCTCAACTATGATTTCAAACTTGCCGGTGAGAAGAGGTTATTTGACATTAGCTCACTTGATGAATGGAGAACCCAAGCCTATGAGAATGCCAAGTTGTTTAAAGAAAAAGATAAAAGATGGCATGATAAAAGGATACAAAAGCATGAGTTTAATGTAGGTGATCATGTTTTGCTATACAACTCTTGTTTAAGATTTTTTGTAGGAAAGCTTCTCTCTAAATGGGAAGGCCCTTACATCATCGAGGAGGTCTATCGTTCCGGTGTCATAAAAATTAACAATGCCGAAGGCACAAATCCGAAGGTGGTAAACGGTCAAAGAATTAAACATTACATCTCAGGTACTCCCATAAATGTTGAGACCAATATAATTGATACCATAACCCCGGAGGAGTACACAAGGGACACTTTCCAGAACGTTTCAGGCTCCGAAAAGGAATAGGTATGTGGGACAGTAAGTAAACCGACTCCAAAACGTTTCCAATGATAAATTTTCTCCGTTTTGGAATATTTAAAAAATTAGGAAAATTACAAGTAGTCCGAAAGAGACACGAGGCCACCACAAGGGTGGAGGGTGCGCCCTACCCCCCTGGGCGTGCCCCCGACCTTGTGGTCACCTCGCGTGCCCTCCGGACTCTTGCACAATAATTCTTTTGGTCGGTAAAAATTCACTATATAATCTCCTGAAGGTTTTGATCACCGCACCACGCAAATATCTCCTATTTTTGTTTCGAGCTGTTTTCTACCAGGGTTTTCAAGGTCAGGCATCATGTCGTCCCCCTCCTCCAACAATGCGGGAAATGATGCGTGGCTGATGAAGATAGAGATGAAGCGATAAGAACCCGGGAAAATCAACGGGGATGATAAAATCAAGAAGGCCACAGAAGATCAAGCTCTGGCGGCTGAAGAAGAAGACATCCTTCAACCTAACTACGATTATCTTACTCCTACTGAAATTGAAGCCTTCAAGATCATTGAAATAGTTCGTGTGCAAAACAAGTATCTCACTCGTGAAAATATTCTATTGCAAGAGTATATCACCGCACTCAAGGGCATTATTCGCAAATTGGATGATCTCCTACGCTCGATGTGTGACACGACTTCATCAACAACTCAACATCAACACCTCTAAAGAAAGAGATCTAAATAAATGGGTATGGGAACTCCCCTTGGCAACTGCCAAACTTGGGGGAGTGCCCCGGCATCGTATCACCATCACACCTTTATCTTTATTGTTTTTCTCAATTCGATCCTTTTGGTTATATCTTGATCTAGTAGAATAAAGTTTTTAGTATGATCTAGCCTTGAGTTTTGCTTTATGTTCACTCTATGTAATTACGGATGGCACCCGCGGGGTTTGGGTACGGGTGGAGCCACCCCATACCCTTACCATCATCCCAAACCTTACCCATCACCCGTACCCATACCCGTAGATGGGTACAATCTTTTCCCATACCCGTCACCCATCAGGGTAAATGAGTACCCGTGGGTAAACTTACCCAGATATGCAACACATCAATTAGCATTACATAGTCATAAACAACAACTTATAACAATAATTTATAAACAACAACACATCATGACATCAACGCACACTCATTCGTGGACTAGCTATTGTGGTGCGGCGGCCTAACATGATGCACGATGAGGTCTTGTTAGGGTTGTCCGACTAGTGTACATATAACATGTTTAATATGCGAATAAATAATATATATAAGGTCTATTTTTCAGAATATATGCGGGTACATGGGTATGGGTTATACTAAACCATACACATACCCACTATACCCGATGGGTATGAAATTTTCCTATTTATGTACCCATGGGTATTTTTTGACTCATACCCTTGCCCTAATAGGGTTTTTACCCGCAGGGTACGCGGGTAATGGGTACCCATTGCCATCCCTACTTGCGCTCCACCACAATAGCCACGCTGACAGCCCGGGCGTTAGCAGCCACATATAACAGCAATGGTTCTTTATCTATGGGGGCAGCAAGAACAGGCGGCTCGGCCAACTGCTTCTTCAGATCCTCAAACCCCGCATTAGCAGAATCACTCTAGACAAAGTTGTCTGTCTTTTTCATCATCTGATATAGAGGGATAGCCTTCTCTCCCAACCGGTTGATAAACCATCTTAGCGCTGCAATTCGACCCGCCAGACGTTGAACATCGTTTATACACGCCGGTTTAGCCAAGGACGTGATAGCCTTGATCTTTTCCAGATTAGCTTCAATGCCCCTGTTAGACACCAGAAAACCCAAAAGCTTGCCTGCCGGTACACCAAAAACACACTTGGCCGGATTAAGCATCATCTTATAAACCCTGAGATTATTAAAAGTTTTCTTCAAATCAGCTATTAACATCTCTGCTTTCCTGGATTTCACCATGATATCATCCACATAAGCATGAACATTGGGCCCAATCTGATTATGAAGACAATTCTGCTCACACACCACTGATAAGTCGCCTGGGCACTCTTGATCCCAAAAGGCATAGACACATAGCAGAAGGCTCCAAATGGAGTTATAAAGGCTGTCTTCTCCTGGTCCTTAACTGCCATTTTGATCTGATGATAACCAGAATAAGCATCCAGAAAACTCAAATGCTCACAACCCGGCGTAGCATCAATAATTTGATCAATACGAGGGAGAGCAAAGGGATCAGCCGGACAAGCCTAGTTCAAATCTGTGTAATCCACACACATATGCCAAGTGTCGTTCTTCTTAAGCACTAGCACCGGGTTAGCCAACCACTCAGGATGAAAAACCTCCACAATAAACCCTGCTGCCAAGAGCCGAGCTACCTCCCCACCAATGGCCTTGCGTCTCTCTTCATTGAAGCGGCGGAGAAACTGCTTGACCGGTTTAAACTTGGGATCGATATTAAGAGTGTGCTCAGCGAGTTCCCTTGGTACACCTGGCATGTCAGAAGGTTTCCATGCAAAGATGTCCCGGTTCTAACGGATGAACTCGATGAGCGCGCTTTCCTATTTCGGATCCAGGTTAGCACTGATGCTGAATTGCTTGGATCAATCGCCAGGAACAAAATCAACCAGCTTAGTCTCATCAGCCGATTTAAACTTCAAAGCCGGATCATGCTCTATAGTTGGTTTTTTCAAACAAGTCATATTTGCCGGATCAACACTGTCCTTATAGAACTTCAACTCCTTTGTTGCACAAACTAACTCGGCATAAGTCGCATCACCTTCCTCCCATTCCAAAGCGATCATTCGGCTTCCATGTACTGTGATGGTCCCCTTATGACCCGACATCTTGAGCTGCAGATAAACATAACATGGCCTTGCCATGAACTTAGTATAAGCCGGCCGTCCAAATAGGGCATGGTACGGACTCCTGATTTTCACCACTTCAAAAGTCAATGTCTCTGATCTTGAATCGTGATCATCTCCAAAAGCAACCTCCAGAGCTATCTTACCGATAGGATAAGCCGACTTACCAGGTACCACACCATGGAAAACGGTGTTTGACGGTTTAAGATTCTTATCTGTTAACCCCATGCGACGGAAGGTTTCATAATACAAGATGTTGATACTGCTCCCTCCATCCATGAGCACCTTGGTGAACTTATAACCTCCAACCTGATGTGCCACCACCAACGCCAGGTGACACGGATTATCAACCCGGGGCGGATTATCCTCTCGACTCCACACAATGGGTTGTTCAGACCAGCGCAAGTAACGGGGCACCGCCGGTTCAATGGAGTCCACTGCCCTTTTATTAAGCTTTTGATCTTGCTTGCACAGGGTAGTGGTGAAGACATGATACTGCCCACTATTCAACTGCTTCGGGTGGCTCTGGTAACCCGACTGCTGCTGCTACTGATCCCCCTGTTGATTATAACCACCTTGGTTGTCCTGATTGCCTTGATTGCCATGTCCACCTTGATTACCTTGAAATCCTGAAGTAGAACTGCCTCCACCATAACCCGGCTCATGAGACCCGGGTCCTGAACCGTCGGACGGTCCATGATCATATCGGAAGAGATCTGAGTTTTTGAACTCCCTCATAATAAAGCAATCCTTCCAGAGATGTGTAGCTGGCTTTTCTCACATCCCGTGCCTTGGGCAAGGCTGATTTAACAGGCGCTCAAGATTGACACCTGATGCTCCACTCCGCGGGGCGGTCTACCCTTATGATGCTGGCCATTATCCTACGCATTGGTGTTAGCCACAAAATCTGCACTATTGTCCGCTTTACACTTACCATTGTTTCCATGGCCCGCCTGGTTATGCTGCTGCCCTTTGGTGTTGCCGTTCTTCTTTCCCTTCCCCGGCTTTTCATCCTCAGACTCGAGGTCCTTGGTACTATCAGAATCGGCATACTTAACCAGAGCTGCCATAAGTGCTCCCATGTCATTGCAGTGATGCTTGAATCGCCCCAACTTCAACTTCAGAGGCTTAAACCGGCAATTGCCCTCCAACGTGATAACTGCTGAATTGGCATTGATGCGGTCCGATGAATGCAAAATCTCCGAAACCCGGCGCACCCAATGGGTTGTCGATTCGCCTTCTTCTTGAACACAGGTGGCTAGATCCACAATTGGCATGGGTTGCTTGCACGTGTCCTTGAAATTCATTATAAACCGGGCTTTTAACTCGGCCCATGACCCAATGGAGTTAGCCGGCAAACTTTTCAGCCAAGTGCGGGCCGTTCCATCCAACATCATGGTGAAGTACTAAGCACATGCCGCTTCATCTATGTCCAGCATCTCCATCGCCATCTCATAGCTTTCAACCCATGACTCGGGGGGTAAGTCAGAAGTATAATTGGGCACTTTACGCGGACCCTTGAAATCCTTGGGCAGCCGCACATTGCGTAGATCCGGGGTAAGACACGGCACCCCCAAGAGCTAAAATAAAGACCTGGTTCCACTGAAGTCGCTGGACGAACTGGAGTAAGCTGACGGTCCACGTACTATGCTGCTAACTCAGCTTCGCGACGCACTCTACCATTGTCCACAACGTCCTAAGAATTTGCACCACTTCCCGCCGGGTTAGGCCTTCGAAGGGCATTACGGTTGCGCTCGCTGCTTGATACCGCTGGTTCATCAATGTGCCTGCTGTAACTTCGGCTCGGGCGGGGGGTTGAGTGAATTCTGTCTCGACTATATGAATAAGCCTACTGCTGAACCATAGCCGTTTGAAGAAGATCTCTGGCGCGCCGCGTCTCAACCATTGTTGGAGACTCGCCCTCCATTGGAATAGCTGCCAATCGCGACGCCACAGCAATCATGTTATCCAAAGGGGTGGAGAAGTGACCCGGCGGTGTCGGCATGTACTAAGGCGGGTCATGGTTCCGACGAGGCGGGTCCATTGCCCAGGGCTGATCCGGCGCTCCTGTTCCAGGCGCTTCGATTCGGTTTACCGCTGCCGGATTACTGGTTCCTGCTCCTGGCGTGTTGAAGAGATTCATTGCTTCATAAACCGGTGGCAGACGAGACCAGTGCCTCCTCCTCAACACGTCATTTGAAGCGTTCTGATCCAGCATGAGCCGGTAATTTTCTGCTTGAATCCGCTGCGCCTGAGCATCCAAAGCGGCCCACTCCTCAGCCATCCTGGTTTCCTCTACCGCCAAGTCCTCCTTGGCCTGAGCTATCTGATCTCACAACTTTGCGACCTCTGCGTTAAGCTGATCTCAATTATCCGCAGTAACCTCTGTGGTCAACAATGTCGTCCAGGCGTCCAATAAACTGGACAGAACTTGAGCCGGCAGGCGCGCGGGGCCTCCTGCCCCGGCTGCCGATCTGGAAATCATTGCCTCTACTGATGGGGAGTGTTGCGTGGGCTGCATACCGGCCATGAAGATCGCAACCTGGTTTGATGGTTCAAGGGGGTCTGGAATACTGTCGACATCGGAACAGCCCCCAAACCGGCCGTCTTGCAGTTGGTACAGTGACTCGGTCTCGCCGGTGGATGATTCACCATCTGAATAAACAACCGTCTCACCATCGGACACCGGTTCAGACTCTGCACCATTGATGAATCCTACGAACGCACGCTTCATGGCAGGCTGAACCTGGGCAGGCTTGCACGCTGAGCCATCTTGATGAGGTCGGCATAGATGTCCAGCTCAGGGCCCGGTTCGCCGATCTTGCCGATGAAGGCGTGAATTCCTCAAAAGGGGACCCGGTACCCGTACTCGATTGAGCCGGCGTCAGGGCCCCAGCCTGCATCGTCGATGTAGAGCTTGCCGCGACGACTCTTGGTCATCCGGCCCACTGCGTATCCCTTGAGTCCTTCGAAGTTTCCCTTTAAGAACTCGAAACCATCGTGCGATAGCCCATGGTGGGCGCCAACTATCGTGGAATTATCACGTCAGATGTCCTAGTGTGAGGACTTAGTCGTTGAGCCATCGCAACGAGATTAGCTTAAAGCGGTTAAACCGGACAAAGGATACGGGGAATTTACTGGTTCGGCCCCTTATGGTGAAGGTAAAAGCCTACGATCCAGTTGTGGTGGAATTGATGGGGTCTCGATGATCAGGGAGCGAATCCGCTTTACCTGGCTCTCGAGTTGTTGTTTCTTGTCCCTGAACCGCCGTCGGGTCGTCCCTTTATATACACAGGTTGACACCCGGTGGTTTACAGAATCCCGATGCCGGCTCATACACGTGTCCAACTCGGTTTCTACCTTTTCCTATCTTACAATACAAGTTACATATCACATGGCGGTTTATATCTATGGGCCCTAATCCGCCTTTGGGCCCTGGGCCTTTAACTCTCTATAGTAAAGCGCCATATTCCTTGTCTTCATGGGCTTTAATACGGATGACTCCTTATGAGTATAACCTGCCCCCTCCTGGGCGGTTTATACTCAATAGTTATATCCCCAACAAGCTCGTTGATCAAAGATGGTTATGGTTTCCTAACCATAGACATGTGTTGTCATTTGATAACGGGATCACATCATTAGGAGAATGATTTGATGGACAAGACCCACCCGTTAGCTTAGCATAATGATCGTTTAGTTTATTGCTATTGCTTTCTTCATGTCAAATACATATTCCTTCGACTATGAGATTATGAAACTCCCGAATACCAGAGAAATACCTTGTGTGCTATCAAACGTCACAACCTAACTGGATGATCATAAAGATGCTCTACAAGTATCTCTGTAGGTGTTTGTTGAGTTGGCATAGATCGAGACTAGGATTTGTCACTCTGAATATCGGAGAGGTATCTCTGGGCCCTCTCGGTAATACACATCATAAGTTTGCAAGCAAACGACTAAGGAATTAGTCACGAGGTGATGTATTATGGAACGAGTAAAGAGACGTTCCAGGAACGAGATTGAACTAGGTATGAAGATATCGATGATCGAATCTCGGGCAAGTAACATACAGATGGACAAAGGGAATTATGTATGTTGTCATAATGGTTCGACCGATAAAGATCTTCGTATAATGTGTAGGAACCAATATAGGCATCCAGGTTGCGCTATTGGTTATTGACCAGAGAGGTGTCTCGATCATGTCTACACAGTTCTCGAACCCGTAGGCTCCGCACGCTTAACGTTAGTTGACGATATAGTATTATATGAGTTATGTGATTTGGTGATCGAATGTTGTTAGGAGTCCCGGATGAGATCACGGATATGAAGAGGAGTATTGCCATGGTCGAGAGGTAAATATTTATATATAGGGTGATAGTATTCGCATACCAAAGTGTTTCGGGGGGTACCGGGTACTTATCGGGTCACCGGAAGGGGTTCTGGGCACCCCCGGCAAAAGATATGGGCCTTATGGGTCAATAGGGGAAACCCCACCAGCTATAAGGGGCTGGTGCTCCCCCCCCCCCCCCATATGGGCTGGCCTAAGGAGAAGAAGGAAAGGGGAGAAGGGAAAGGAAGGTGTGGACTAGGATTCCCACTTCCTTCCCTCTCCCCCCCATCTTTCCTTCCCCTCCGACAAACATGGCAGGGGCGCGGCCAAGGGCAGGAGCCCAAGTAGGATCCGGTCCTACTTGGGGCGCCCCTTGGCCTCTCCCCTCTCCCTCCCACCTATATATATGAGGAGGGGCGCCTAGCACACCCTATATGATTTCCTAGCCATGTGCGGCGCCCCCCTCCACCGTTTACACCCCCGGTCATATTTTCATAGTGCTTAGGTGAAGCCCTGCGGAGATCACTTCACCATCACCGTCACCACGCCGTGGTGCTGACGGAACTCATCTACTACCTCGTCGTCTTGCTGGACCAAGAAGGAGGAGGACGTCACCGAGCTGAACGTGTGCTGAACACGGAGGTGCCGCACGTTCGGTACTAGATCGGTTGGATCATGAAGAAAGTTTGACTACATCGACCGTGTTGTGAAATGCTTCCGCTTATGGTCTACGAGGGTACGTAGACACACTCTCCCCTCTCATTGATATGCATCTGCTTGATAGATCTTGCGTGGGCGTAGAATTTTTTTGTTTTCCATGCAACGTTTCCCAACATCACGCCCTACACCCTCCCGCGGCGGTTGTCCCCTCCAGCAAGGCTGCGGTGTCCCAGGATGTGCTGCGCGGGCGGATTCGGTCCCCCGCTGCTCCGAGCTGGGCGCAGTCCCCCCTGTTCCTGATCTCCATCTGCCATATCACGGGTGCCACCGCCCCCTCTCCCCCCCTCGCTCTCGACCCTGAGATTCCTCCCCGACGCTTCTTGGGCGTTCTCTCTAGCTGCTGCTTGAGCTTGCCGGTCCGGAGGTGCATCCGGTGTTCCTGGCCATGGCCATCGATGCCATCCCCAGCATCCTTCCCTGCCCCTCGCGGTGGATTGGCCCAACCTCTATTGTTGCTGCTGTCGGCCATGGATGGGGTTGTGGGACATGCGGCTAGTTGCGAGGGTGTTCGTGGCCTGCGGCCTTCCCTTGCAGGAGGCCTCCCTCGTCTTCGATGACACTCCCTCTCCTCGAGCCACGGTGACAGCTCTTGGACGAAGGCGGTGATGCTTATGTGATTATAGTTAACACGAGACATCTTGTAGTGGGTCCTTGTTGGCGCTGTCCTGGCCCCGGATCTCCCCGGTTCTGTGCTGCCGTAGTCCTCTACCGGGCAGCTCTCACCTCAATGACCAAGTGGTTGCGTCCCTTCCAGCTCACTTGGCTCGCCGATGTCTAGATGGCTAAGGCCATGACATCTCAGATTTGCATCCCTCCAGTCCTAGCTTACCGACGTTGCTGGACACCGTCGACCCAAACCCCCCCCTCCCCCCCCCCCCCCCCGCATGGTGCACCTTGATACGTCTCCAACGTATCTATAATTTTTTATTTTTCCATGCTGTTATATTATCATTCTTGGATGTTTTACAATCATTTTATGGCAACTTTATATCATTTTTTGTGACTAACCTATTGACATAGTGCCCAGTGGCTGTTGTTGTTCTTTGCTTATTTTTTACTTCGCAGAAAATCAATACCAAACGGAGTCCAAATGCAACAAAACTTTTTGGAGAATTTTTTTTGGGCCCAAAGACACGGGATGGGCCAAAGAAGTACTAGAGGGGTGCCCCGAGGGGGGCACAACCCACCCGGGCACGCCTGGGGGACCAGGCATGCCCTGGTGGGTTATGCCCACCTCGATGGCCTCCCGCACCACCTCTTTGCTCTATAAATACCCCAATATTCCAGAAACCCTATGTAAATCAATTCCAGCTGCCGCAAGTTCAAGAACCACCAGATCCAATCTACACACCATCACGGAGGTGTTCATCATCCTCATTGGTGCCTCTCCGATGATGCGTGAGTAGTTCATTGTAGACCTATGGGTCCGTAGTTAGTAGCTAGATGGCTTCCTCTCTTTTTTTTGATTATCAATAGAATGGTCTCTTGGAGATCTATTTGATGTAACTCTTTTTGCGTGTGTTTGTTGGGATCCAATGAACTTTGAGTTTATGATCAGATCTATGTTTTTATCCATGAAAGTTATTTTAGTCTTTTGATCTCTTATATGGATGATTACTTATAGCCTCGTATTTCTTCTTCGAATCTTTAGTTTAGTTAGGCCAACGAGATCGATTTTGCTTGCCATGGGAAGAGGTGCTTTGTGCTGGGTTTGATCTTAAGGTGCTTGATCCCAGTGAAAGAAGGGGAACCGACACATATGTATCATTGCTATTAAGGATAACAAGATGGAGTATATTTCTACATAAATAGATCTTGTCTACATCATGTCATCGTTCTTATTGCATTACTCCATTTCTCCATGAACTTAATACACTAGATGCATGCTGGATAGCGGTCGATGTGTGGAGTAATAGTAGTAGATGCAGGCAGGAGTCGGTCTACTAATCTTGGACGTGATGCCTATATAATGATAATTGCCTGGATATCGTCATGATTATTTGAAGTTCTATCAATTCCCCAACAGTAATTTGTTTACCCATTGTATGCTATTTTTCTCGAGAGAAGCCACTAGTGAAATCTACGGCCCGTGGGTCTCTTCTTTATCATATTTGCCTTCTAGATATATTTTTATTTGCTTTTTTCAGATCTATTAATCCAAAAACACAAAAATACCTTGCTGCAATTTATTATTATTTATTTTATCTCGTGTTCCCGCGAGATCTATTTATCCAATCTACTACAATTTTACCTATCTATTTACCCGTGAGGGGTTGACAACCCCTCTCTTACGCCGGGTTGCAAGTATTTGTTCTTTGTGTGCAGGTACCATTTATGTAGTGTTGTGTGGTTCTCCTACTGGTTCGATAACCTTGGTCTCGTCACTGAGAGAAATACCTACCGTAGCTGTGTTGCATCATCCCTTCCTCTTTGGGGAAATACCGACGTAGTTCAAGCCGCATCAAAAGGAATTTCTGGTGCCGTTGCTGGGGAGACATCATCAACATCTGACAGGTTCCTAATCAAAAATCTCATCTCCTTGCAATTTACATTATTTGCCATTTTCCTCTCGTTTTCATATCCCCCACTTCACAAAAATTTGTCGTTTTATTCGCCCTCTTTTCCGTTCGTCGTTTTTCTCGTCAAATATGTTTTTGAGTGCAATCTTGTTGCGTAGTCACGATGACTCAAGAGAACACCAAGTTGTGTGATTTCTCCAATACCAACAACAATGATTTTATTAGCACTCTGATTGCTCCTCCCGCCACTAGTGCGGAGTCTTGTGATATTAATGTCGCTTTGTTGAATCTCGTTATGAAAGATCAGTTTATCGGTACTCCTAATGAGAATGTAACCCATCCCATCTTAACACATTCGTGGAATTATGCGATATGCAAAATAAAAAAGTTGTGGACAATGATACTGTGAAATTGAAATTATTCCCCTTTTCTTTGCGAGATCATGCAAAAATTTGGTTTTCTTCTTTGCCTCGCAATAGTATCAATTCTTGGGATAAGTGCAAAGAAGCTTTTATTACTAAGTATTTTCCGCCCGCGAAAATTATTTCCCTTAGGATGGAAATCATGAATTTTAAGCAACTTGAGCATGAACATGTTACACAATCTTGGGAAAGAATCAAACCGATGCTAAGAAATTGTCCTACTCATGGTTTAAATCTTTGTACGATCATACAAAAATTTTATGCGGGATTGAATTCTGTTTCTAGAAATCTTTTAGATTCCGCCATGGGTGGTACTTTTATGGAATTACTTTGGGTGAAGCTACTAAATTGCTTGATAATATTATGGCAAATTATTCACAATGGCATACCGAAAGAGCTCCAACTAGTAAAAAGGTTAATTTGGTAGAAGAAATAAATTCTTTGAGTGAAAAAGTTGATGCTCTTATGAAGTTGGTTGCTAACAAAAATGCTCCTATTGATCTTAATGATGTGCCTTTGTCTACTTTGATTGAGCAAAATAGTGATGCCATAGATGTGAATTTTGTTTCGCGAAACAATTTTAATAACAATGCTTATAGAGGTAATTTTAATCCTAGACCTTTTTCGGGAAATTCCTATAATGATTATGGTAATTCCTATGGTAATACTTCTTATAATAATAGGAACACCTTTGATCTTGAGAATAATATTAAAGAATTTATCAATGCTCAAAGGAATTTTAACACTACGATAAAAGAAAAATTGAGTAAGATTGATGATATGTCTAGAAGCATTGATAGAATTTCTCATGATGTGGAAAATCTCAAGATGAAAATTTTTGTGCCTAAGGTTGAAGAATCAATTAAAGCTTGATATGTTTCTATGGATGAAAGCAAGAAAAGAACCTCTATGCTTAGAGCTAAAAGAGGATTTTTAGAAAAAGCATTTTCTAGCGGTTGCTTTGATAAAAATGATGAAGATCTTAAAATGATTGGTGTTTGTTCTACTGATTCTTTGTTTAGTAAAATTAAGATTGATGAAAAAGGGACTGAAGAAGAGTCAACTTTAGTTAGAAGGCGTCCCGATAATTCGGAGGGTGAAAATCTTGTTGAGAAGATTGATAAAAGTGGGTTTGGAGAGGTCAAAACTTTAACTAGTGATGTGCCCACTCTTTTGGATTACAAAGACTTTAATTGTGATAATTGATCTTTGATTGATTGTATTTCTTTGTTGCAATCCATGATAAATTCACCCCATGCTTATGAACAAAATAAAGCATTTACTAAACATATTGTTGATGCTATGATGAAAGCTTTGAAAGAGAAGTTATAATTAGAGATTTCAATTCCTAGAAAATTACATGATGAACAGGAACCTACTACAAAAGTCAAGATTAAAAATTATGAGTGTTTTGCTTTATGTGACTTGGGTCCTAGTGTTTCTACAATTCTGAAATCTTTATGTGATGTGCTTGGTCTTACCAATATTGAAGAATGTTCTTTAAATTTGCACTTGGCGGATTCTACTATTAAAAAGCCTATGGGAAGAATTAATGATGTTCTTATTCTTGCAAATAGGAATTATGTGCCCATAGATTTTATTGTTCTTGATATTGATTGCAATCCGTCTTGTCCAATTATTCTTGGTAGACTGTTTTTACGCACTATTGGTGTCGTGATTGATATGAAAGAAGGCAATATTAAATTTCAATTTTCACTAAGGAAGGGTATGGAACACTTCCCTGGAACAAGAATTAGGCCACCGTATGAATCAATCACGAGGGCATCTTATGGATCTAGAAATAAAGATGACAATATTTGAATCTTTGCATTATGCCTAGCTAGGGGCATAAAACGATAGTGCTTGTTGGGAGGCAACCCAATGAATATATTTTTTTTGTCTTTTTCTTTATGTTCTTGAGTGATTGCACAATTATGCTACTGTTATGATTGTGTTTTTTATGTTTTAGTTAGTGTTTGTGCCAAGCAAAGCCTTTGGGATCATCCTTAAAACTAGTTTTGCCATATGAGTCCACTATACCTACCTATATGCGGTATTCTATTGCCGTTCTAAGCAAACTTGTATGTGCCATCTCTAATTTTCAAAATAAATTTCTCTTTTGTGTGCTCGTACTGCTCATGAAACGGTAGGGGGTGGCTGATATATTTCCATGCTAGATGTGTTATTCTCAAGATGAGTGTTTATTCACTTGTCATTGCACGAGAGTACGGCAAAGGTATTAGGGATGCCCAGTCCTAAAATGAAAAGTGAATTTACTTTATGTTGTCAAATAATAAATTCCTTGGGAAGTGTTGGTATGGACGGCACCCGTGGATTTGGTTAGTCGTGGAATGTGAAAGTATGGTGGAAAAAGGAATAAACTCTATTTTCTGTTTGGGAACCACCTATGATAATCTAGCATGGAAAGTATTGGGAACTACTCGATCATTTTCATTGACAGGAAAAGCATGCCACCCAAAATGTCTTAAGAAAAGAGCAATGTGCATTAGCCCCCAAGTGCCAAGTGAAATACTTGTATTGTGCTTGGGACTTGAAAACAAGTGATCATCATAATCATATATTGATGTTAATTCACCTTATCTTGTAGGCTAAATTGAATATGAAAGAATCCCAAGTGGTTGATCTGAGGCAAAACATTCAGTCCCAGCAAGAGGAGACTTCCGAAGCCAAATCAGAACTGAAGACCACTCTGGCAACCATTGAAACTTTGAAAAGGACTTCACTACTAAAAGAACCGGCTGGGAGACCCAAAAAAAGCTCTATTAAAAAGAGTAGAAGACATTAAAGCTGCCCTTAAGCCGGTAACTGATGAGTTGTCCGGCTTAAAATATCAAATCAACAGCATGACAACGGCTATTTTTGGTAAGTAATAGTATACTTCAATATTTCTTCATCAAGTTTGTACAACCATTGAGCCGGTTCATGAATATGCTTGCCAATGCAAGTTCTAGAAGCTCCCAGCTGGGTGATGCTATGTGCATAAAGCTGAAAGCGGTATATACCCTTGTGGTGCAGCTATACACTGGCGCCCAACGGACGATTTCTGCCGCCTTACATAAGAAGCAGCCACCTTCCCTTATCAAGAAAGTGTTAGAAAAGTAGTTTGTGATCCCACAAAGGGTGGAAGAGTTAAAGTGATCAACCGCAAGAGCCGGTGCTATTACTACCTTAAGCCGGGCAAAGGCGTGGCAGGCTGAGCTTGACCCAGAAGAAATATCAGTCGGCTATCCCAGTGTCAAAGAAGATGGCTCCCCTTTCAGTGCTGGAGACTTTTCTTAGATAGCTAGAGAGATGCGTCCATGGGCAAGCAAGCTAGCTGAGGAAACTGATCTTTCTAAATACCATCCGGTTTATGATGCTACAAATTCCAAAGTGAAGGCGCCGGTTCATGAGTCCATGGACCTTATCCCGCCAACACGTAAGCACACCTTCGCTCCTGACATTGACCCGTCAACCCTTATAGATGATGAGGCTGTTTTCAAAGCTTTGACTAGGATCGATTGGTCATCGCCTAACTTCCAGACAACAGAGGAAGAAGAGCCAGCACAGGATGATCCGGAAGCCTCAACCCGCCAAGACCAGGAGTCTTGATCCATGAGCCGGTTTACCAGCCACAGCATTTGGATGTCGTGTGTCTCAAAACACTTATTCTTTTGTGGCCACATGATGCCTTGTAATAGGCTAGTTGAAAAACCATGATCTGTCACGCCATCGTGCGTGTTTATTTGCATAACGCCTTTGAGCCGCCCGATCTGCTTTGAAGATCCACTGTTTATGCTCATAATAATTGTCAATCTTGCTGATCATGTTGTCATAAGCCCTGCATACAAACACATAACAAGTGCCCTGGCGTTTTACCCCAGGGCGGGTCATAATGCCCCATATAAAATCCACTGGTGACTGTATCGTCCATAACCATGGCAGGTTTATCAAAACCCCATTTATTCATAACAAGTAAAGAACATACCTGTGATATTTGTTCACACTGTCGGCTTATCATGCCATATACAGTAAGGGTAACAACCCAAAGACTTAGAGCACAACGCCTTGTGCAATTTATTCATACTGCCGGCTTACAATGCTATACGCAGCAAAGGGTAATATCCCAAAACTTAGAATGCAAAACCCCAAGCACATAATCATCACACACTGGCGACTTAACGTCCAAAGCCAGTCCGGGTTAAGCAAATCTCTGGATAGATTCAAATATGAATCATAAGGATCAAGGCAACATGGCCCCAGTCAATTTTCAATCATATATCAATATGGCACAAAAGATGAACCTCAAAAAAATGCTCAAAGCCAATATAAACCAGAAAAACAAAGCATGCATAGGCTGCCAAGCCTCAATGTCAAGTGCTATTCAAGGGCTGCACAGCCACTGAGTTAAACCTTAATTCAAACCCGTAAGCCAGACCTCACATGACCAATCGCCGTTTTAACTTTGGAAAATTCAGGGTCTTTATAAGATTGATTGTCAAGAGTATGGTGAGTCATTCCAGGATTACCTGGTCGGAGTGGCAAGCAAACAAAGGGAGGATAACCTGGATTTTTGGTGAATACACCTGGCATCCAAGCCTATTACAAGGGACAACAAAGCTCTGTTCATTAACAAGGAGCCCCCAAGTAATATTTCATTCCAGGCATATAAGCGGATCAGTAGGGTAGTCATAGCTATGCTCAATGAGCAGGAAGCCCCCAAGTAATTTGCAATCAAGGTGTATAAGCCGGATCAAGAGGGTAGTCATAGCTATGCTCAATAAGCAGGAAGCCCCCAAGTAATCTTATGAAGTGACAATAAAGACTCAGATTCTCAGAAATGAAACGACAGAGGCCCTGAATTATCAGGGATGCCGGCTTTATTATACTAATCATAATATATACATTGCTAGAAGTATGTACATCACAAGAGCATGTGGCTCAGGTGTAATAAGGACAAAGATGAGCAATGTTCCACGGCCAGCGGGTCTCCTCCTCAGACTTGCGTGAGTCCTTGCGCTCTCGAACATCAATGAGGTAGTATGACCCGTTGTTCAGATTTTTGCTGACCACAAAAGGCCCTTCCCAAGGTGGGGATAGCTTGTGCATGTCAGTTTGATACTGGATGAGCCGGAGCACCAAATCTCCTTCTTGCAAGGTCCTAGTTTTAACCCGACGGTTATGATAACGACATATATCTTGCTAGTAAATTGCCGAACGAGCCGCCGCAAGATCACGCTCCTCATATAATAGGTCAAGAGCGTCCTAACGTGCTTATTCATTATCAGCTTCCACATGGGGTGAGTCATGACGGATGTCACTAGGGAGAACCGCCTCTGCTCCGTAAACCACAAAGAAAGGCGTGTAACCCATAGATCTGTTGGGGGTAGTATTGATACTCCATAGCACTGAGGGCAACTCCTCCACCCAATAACTCGGCGTCCTTTGCAAAGGGACTATAAGCCGGGGTTTGATGCCTCTCAAGATTTCTTGATTGGCTCTTTCAGCTTGACCATTGGACTGGGGGTGAGCCACAGATGACACATCAAGACGAATATGTTCGTGTTGACAAAATTCTTTCATAGCACCTTTAGATAAATTAGTGCCATTATCCGTGATGATGCTGTGAGGGTAGCCAAAACGAAAATCACCTTTTTGATGAATTGAACCGCCGTTGCCGCATCACACTTGCTGGCCGGCTTTGCCTCAACCCACTTTGTGAATTTGCCAACCACCACCAAGAGGTGAGTCTTTTTGTCTTGGATCTTTTAAAAGGTCCAACCATATCTAGCCCCCAGACTGCAAACGGCCAAGTAATTGGAATCATCCTCAATTCTTGAGCCGGCACTTGAGCTCGTCTTGAATTTTTTTGACAACCATCACATTTACTGACCAAATCCTCTGCATCAGCATGAGCCGTCAGCCAATAAAACCCATGACGAAAAGCCTTAGCCATGAGAGATATAGAGACGGCAAGATGGCCACAATCTCCTTCATGAATCTCTCGTAGAATCTCACGGCCCTCTCCAGGAGAAACACAACGTTGAAATGCCCGTGTGACACTGCATTAGTGCAACTCTCCATTGACAGTAGTCATTGACTTAGACTGTCGGGTTATCTTCCTGGCCAAAACTTCATCTTCAGGTAACTCACCCTGAGTCATATAAGCCAAATATGGAACTATCCAATCAGGAATAGAATGAAGAACCGCCACCAGTTGTGCCTCCGGGTCAGGAATAGCAAGATCTTCCTTCGTAGGCAGTTTAACCGAAGGATTATGCAAAATATCAAGGAAAACATTAGGTGGCACCGGCTTACGCTGGGATCCTAGACGGCTTAAAGCATCAACCGCCTCATTTTTCCTGCGATCAATGATATGTCTCCAACGTATCTATAATTTTTGATTGTTCCATGCTATTATATTAGGATGTTTTATATGCATTTATATGCTATTTCATATGATTTTTGGGACTAACGTATTAACCCAGAGCCTAGTGCCAGTTTCTGTTTTTTCCTTGTTTTTGAGTATCGCAGAAAAGGAAAACCAAACGGAGTCCAATTGACCTGAAATTTCACGGAGATTATTTTTGGACCAGAAGAAGCCCACGGAGTATCGAAGATGGACCAGAAGAGTCCCGAGGCACCCACGAGGGTGGGGGCCGCGCCCTACCTCTTGGGCGCAACCCCCTACCTCGTGGACGCATCAGAGACCCCCCTGACTTGTTCCCGATGCCAAAAATCCCTATAAATATAGAAACCCCCGAAAAGAAACCTAGATCGGGAGTTCCACCGCCACAAGCCTCTGTAGCCACCAAAAACCAATCGGGACCCTATTTCGGCACCCTACCGGAGGGGGGATCCCTCATCGGTGGCCATCTTCATCATCCTAGCGCTCTCCATGACTAGGAGGGAGTAGTTCACCCTCGGGGCTGAGGGTATGTACCAATAGCTATTTGTTTGATCTCTCTCTCTCTCTCTCTCTCTCTCTCTCTCTCTCTCTCTCGTGTTCTTGATTCGGCACGATCTTGATGTATCGCGAGCTTTGCTATTATAGTTGGATCTTATGATGTTTCTCCCCCTCTATCTCTTGTAATGGATTGAGTTTTCCCTTTGAAGTTATCTTATAGGATTGAGTCTTTAAGGATTTGAGAACACTTGATGTATGTCTTGCGTGGGATACCCGTGGTGACAATGGGGTATTCTATTGATTCACTTGATGTATGTTTTGGTGATCAACTTGCAGGTTCCATGACCTTGGGAATCTATGCATAGGGGTTGGCACACGTTTTCGTCTTGACTCTCCGGTAGAAACTTTGGGGCACTCTTTGAAGTACTTTGTGTTGGTTTGAATAGATGAATCTGAGATTGTGTGATGCATATCGTGTAATCATACCCACAGATACTTGAGGTGAAATTGAAGTATCTAGGTGACATTAGGGTTTTGGTTGATTTGTGTCTTAAGGTGTTATTCTAGTACGAACTCTAGGATATATCGAACGGAAAGAATAGCTTCGTGTTATTTTACTATGGACTCTTGAATAGATCGATCAGAAAGAATAACTTTGAGGTGGTTTCGTACCTTACAATAATCTCTTCGTTTGTTCTCCATTATTAGTGACTTTGGAGTGACTCTTTGTTGCATGTTGAGGGATTGTTATATGATCTAATTATGTTATTATTGTTGAGAGAACTTGCACTAGTGAAAGTATGAACCTTAGGCCTTGTTTCCTAGCATTGCAATACCGTTTGTGCTCACTTTTACAATTAGTTACATTGCTGTTTTTATATTTTCAGATTACAAAAACCTATATCTACCATCCATATTGCACTTGTATCACCATCTCTTCGTCGAACTAGTGCACCTATATAATTTACCATTGTATTGGGTGTGTTGGTGACACAAGAGACTTTTTGCTATTTGGTTGCAGGGCTGTTTGAGAGAGACCATCTTCATTCTACGCCTCCCACGGATTGATAAACCTTAGGTCATCCACTTGAGGGAAATTTGCTACTGTCCTACAAACCTGTGCACTTGGAGGCCCAACAACGTCTACAAGAAGAAGGTTGTGTAGTAGACATCAAGCAATTTCTGGCGTCGTTGCTGGGGAGGTTAGTGCTTGAAGTTATATCTTTAGATCTTGCAATCGAATCTTTCAGTTTCTTGTTTTATCACTAGTTTAGTCTATAAAAGAAAACTACAAAAATGAATTAAGGGTGCCTCAAATGCTTCATCTTTTTAATGTCTTTCGTGAAAATGATGGGAAGGAAAATTGTGCTCAAGTACTAGAAAAAGAATTACATAGAATTCTTGGCATAAAATATGTGAATGATACCTACCTATTATGGAATTTCCATAGCCATTCCGAGATATATTGACATGCAACTTTCCACCGTTCCGTTTATTATGACACACTCCATCATTGTCATATTGCTTTGCATGATCATGTAGTTGACATCGTATTTGTGGCAAAGCCACCCTCATAATTCTTTCATACATGTCGCTCTTGATTCATTGCATATCCCGGTACACCGCCGGAGGCATTCACATAGAGTCATATTTTTTCTAGTATCAAGTTGTAATTCTTGAGTTGTAAATAAATAAAAGTGTGATGATCATCATTATTAGAGCATTGTCCCATGTGAGGAAAGGATGATGGAGACTATGATTCCCCCACAAGTCGGGATGAGACTCCGGACAAAAAAAAAGAGGCCAAAGAAGCCCAAATAAAAAAAGAGGCCAAAGAAGCCCAAACAAAAAAAGGGAGAGAAAAAGAGAGAAGGGACAATGTTACTATCCTTTTTCCACACTTGTGCTTCCAAATAGCACCGTGATCTACATGATAGAGAGTTTCTTATTTTGTCACTTTCATATACTAGTGGGAATTTTTCATTATAGAACTTGGCTTGTATATTCCAATGACGGGCTTCCTCAAAATGCCCTAGGTCTTCGTGAGCAAGCAAGTTGGATGCACACCCACTTAGTTTCTTTTGATGAGCTTTCATATATTTATAGCTCTAGTGCATCTGTTGCATGGCAATCCCTACTCCTCGCATTGACATCAATTGATGGGCATCTCCATAGCCCGTTGATTAGCCGCGTCAATGTGAGACTTTCTCCTTTTTTGTCTTCTCACATAACCCCCATCATCATATGCTATTCCACCTGTAGTGCTATATCCATGGCTTGAGCTCATGTATTGCGTAAGGGTTGAAAAGGCTAAAGCGCGTTAAAAAGTATGAACCAATTGCTCGGCTTGTCATCGGGGTTGTGCATGATGGGAGCATTTTGTGTGACGAAAATGAAGCATGGCTCAACTATATGATTTTGTAGGAATAAGCTTTCTTTGGCTATGTTATTTTGATAAGACATAATTGCTTGGTTAGCATGCTTGAAGTGTTACTATTTTTCTGTCAATATTAAAACTTTGTCTAGAATCTTTTGGATCTAAACATTCATGCCACAATAAAGAGAATTACATTGAAAAATTATGTTAGGTAGCATTCCACATCAAAAACTCTGTTTTATCATTTACCTACTCGAGGACGAGTAGGAATTAAGCTTGAGGATGCTTGATACGTCTCCAATGTATATATAATTTTTGATTGTTCCATGCTATTATATTATCCGTCTAGCATGTTTTATATGCATTTATATGCTATTTTATATGATTTTTGGGACAAACCTATTAACCAAGAGCCCAGTGCCAGTTTCTGTTTTTTCCTTGTTTTTGAGTATCATAGAAAAGGAAAACCAAACGGAGTCCAATTGACTTGAAATTTCACGGAGATTATTTCTGAACCAGAAGAAGCCCACGGAGTATCGGAGATGGACCAGAAGAGTCCCGAGGCACCCACGAGGGTGGGGCGCGCGCCCTACCCCCTGGGTGTGCCCCCTACCTCGTGGCCGCCTAGGAGACCCCCTGACTTGTTCCCGATGCCAAAAATCCCTATAAATATAGAAACCCTCGAAAAGAAACCTAGATCGGTAGTTCCGCTGCCGCAAGCCTCTGTAGCCACCAAAACCCAATCGAGACCCTGTTCTAGCACCCTGCCGAAGGGGGGATCGCTCACCGGTGGCCATCTTCATCATCCCGGCGCTATCCATGACTAGGAAGGAGTAGTTCACCCTCGGGGCTGAGGGTATGTACCAGTAGCTATGTGTTTGATCTCTCTCTCTCTCTCTCGTGTTCTTGATTCTGCACGATCTTGATGTATCGCGAGCTTTGCTATTATAGTTGGATCTTATGATGTTTGTCCCCCTCTATCTCTTGTAATGGATTGAGTTTTCCCTTTGAAGTTATCTTATCGGATTGAGTCTTTAAGGATTTGAGAACACTTGATGTATGTCTTGCGTGGGATACCCGTGGTGACAATGGGATATTCTATTGATTCACTTGATGTATGTTTTGGTGATCAACTTGCGGGTTCTGTGACCTTGGGAATCTATGCATAGGGGTTGACACACATTTTCGTCTTGACTCTCCGGTAGAAACTTTGGGGCACTCTTTGAAGTACTTTGTGTTGGTTTGAATAGATGAATCTGAGATTGTGTGATGCATATCGTGTAATCATACCCACGGATACTTGAGGTGACACTGGAGTATCTAGGTGACATTAGGGTTTTGGTTGATTTGTGTCTTAAGGTGTTATTCTAGTATGAACTCTAGGATAGATCGAACGGAAAGAATAGCTTCATGTTATTTTACTACGGACCCTTGAATAGATCGATCCGAAAGAATAACTTTGAGGTGGTTTCATACCCTACAATAATCTCTTCGTTTGTTCTCCGCTATTAGTGACTTTGGAGTGACTCTTTGTTGCATGTTGATGGATTGTTATATAATCTAATTATGTTATTATTGTTGAGAGAACTTGCACAAGTGAAAGTATGAACCTTAGTCCTTGTTTCCTAGCATTGCAATACCGTTTGTGCTCACTTTTATCATTAGTTACCTTGCTGTTTTTATATTTTCAGATTACAAAAACCTATATCTACCATCCATATTGCACTTGTATCACCATCTCTTCGCCGAACTAGTGCACCTATACAATTTACCATTGTATTGGGTGTGTTGGGGACATAAGAGACTCTTTGCTATTTGGTTGCAGGGTTGTTTGAGAGAGACCATCTTCATCCTACTCCTCCCACGGATTGACAAACCGTAGGTCATCCACTTGAGGGAAATTTGCTACTGTCCTACAAATCTCTACACTTGGAGGCCCAACAACGTCTATAACAAGAAGGTTGTGTAGTAGACATCAATCAACATGTTCCACTTGATAATCTTTGAAATGACCAGCAATAGCATCAACCTCTCGATGATAAGCCACCATGAGTGGATCTTTGGAATCCCAAGTTCCTGAAACTTGATGAGCCACCAAATCCGAGTCGCCAAAGCATCTCACCCGGCTTAGATTCATCTCCTTAGCCATCCAAAGACCATGGAGCAAGGCTTCATACTCAGCTGCATTGTTAGTACAAGGGAACATCAACCTTAAGACATTAAAAAATTTATCACCTCGTGGGGAAGTCAAAATAACTCCAGCTCCCGAGCGTTCCAACTGCCTAGATCCATCGAAGTGAATAGTCTAGTATGTGCTATACGGCTTCTCCTCAGGCATCTGCAACTCTGTCCAGTCATTGATGAAATCCACAAGTGCTTGAGACTTGATGGCTGTCTGAGGCATATACTTCAAACCATGGGGTCCAAGCTCAATGGCCCACTTGGCTACCTGACATGTGGCTTCTCTGTTTTGAATAATGTCCCCTAAAGGAGCCGAACTGACCATAGTGATGGGATGACCAAAGAAATACTGCTTCAGCTTGCGACTGGCCATGATCACCCCATACACCAGCTTCTACCAATGTGGATACCTCTACTTGGATTCAATGAGTACCTCATTGATATAATAAACCGACTGCTGAACCGAATACTCCTTGCCGGCTTCCTTTCGTTCCACACCAATTGCCACACTAACGACTCGGCTATTAGCAGCCACATATAACAGTAAGGGCTCCTTATCAATAGGAGCTGCAAGGATTGGTGGCTCAGCCAACTGCTTTTTCAATGCCTCAAATGCCTGATAAGCAACATCACTCCAGACAAAGTGGTATGTTTTCTTCATCATCTAATATAGAGGGATACCCTTTTCGCCCAACCGGCTTATAAACCGGCTTAAGGCTGCAATACGACCCGCCAGATGCTGGACATCATTAATACATGTCGGCTTAGACAAAGAAGTGATAGCCTTGATTTTCTCCGGGTTAGCTTCAATGCCTCTTTCAAAAACCAAAAAACTCCAAGAGCTTGCCTGCTGGCACACCAAAGAAACACTTGGCCGGGTTAAGCATCATCTTGTAGACCTGGAGATTGTCAAAGGTCTCTTTCAAATCATCCATCAAGGTCTCCTTCTTCCTGGACTTCACAACAATATCATCCACATAAGCATGAACATTTCGACCAATCTGGCCAAGCAAGCAATTTTGAACACACCGCTGATAGGTCGCCTGGGCACTCTTGAGCCCAAAAGGCATAGATACATAGCAGAAGGCTCCAAAGGGAGTGATGAAAGCTGTCTTCTCCTAGTCCTTAACTGCCATCTTGATCTGATGATACCCAGAATAAGCATCCAAAAAACTCAAGCGCTCACAACCCGTCGTAGCATCAATGATATGATCAATACGAGGGAGAGAAAAAGGATCGGTCGGACAGGCCTTATTAAGGTTTGTGTAATCCACACACATGCTTCTTAAGTACCAGAACTGGGTTAGCCAACCATTCAGGATGAAAAACTTCAATGATGAACCCAGCCGCCAAGAGTTGGGCCACTTCTTCACCAATTGACTTACGCCTCTCTTCATTAAAATGACGAAGGAATTGCTTGACCGGTTTAAACTTTGGATCAACATTGAGAGTGTGCTCAGCGAGTTCCCTCGGTACACCTGGCATGTCTGAAGGCTTCCATACAAAGATGTCCCGGTTCTCACGGATGAACTCGATGAGCGTGCTTTCCTATTTCGTATCCATATTAGCACTTATACTGAAATGCTTGGATGAGTCGCCAGGAACAAAGTCAACCAGCTTAGTGTCATCTGCCGACTTAAGCTTCAACAATGGGTCATGCTCTGTGGTTGGTTTTTTCAAAGGTGTCATATCTGCCGGGTCAACATTATCTTTGTAGAACTTTAACTCCTCTGTTGCACAGGCAGTCTCAACATAAGTGGCATCACGCTATTCACACTCGAAAGCTATCTTCCTGTTGCCATGTACAGTGATGGTACCCTTATGACCCGACATCTTAAGCTACAGATAAACATAACAAGGCTGCACCATGAATTTAGCATAAGCCGGCCATCCAAACAGAGCGTGGTAAGGGCTCTTGAACTTGACCACTTCAAAAGTCAGTGTCTCAGCTCTAAAATCATGATCATCTCCAAAAGCCACTTCCAAAGCTATCTTACCCACTGGGTACGCCGACTTACCAGGCACCACTCCATGAAAAATAGTAGACGACGACTTAAGATCCTTATCAGTTAAATTCATACGGCGAAAAGTATCATAATAGAGGATATTGATGTTGTTGCCTCCATCCATGAGCACTTTAGTGAACTTGTACCCTCCAACCTGAGGTGCAACCACCAAAGACAACTGACCCGGATTGTCAACCCAGGGCGGGTGATCCTCCCGGCTCCATACAATAGGATGTTCAGACCATCGCAAGTAACGAGGACTGCCGGCTCAACCGCGTTTACTGCCCTTTTATGAATCTTCTAGTCTTGTTTGCATAAACTTGTGGTAAACACATGATACTGACCGCTATTCAGCTGCTTTTGACTGCTCTGGTAACCAGACTGTTGCTGCTGATTCCCTTGGCCAGATTGTTGATTAAAACCACCTTGATTGCCTTGGCCCTGAAAACCGGAGTTTGAACCGCCACCTCCAAAACTAGGTCCATGAGAGCCGGATCATGAGCCACCATTCGAGCCATGGTTATTCTGGAAAAAAATGGAATTTCTATACTCCCTCACGATGAAGCAATCCTTCCATAGATGATTGGCCGGCTTCTCTTACGTACCGTGATTTGGGCAAGGCTGGTTCATCATCACCTTGAGGTTGAACTTTGGCCCTCCAAGCCGGGGTGGATTTCCCTTCCGATGATGACTATTGTTCTACGTATTGGTGTTAGCCACAAAGTCTAAACCATCGTCGGCTTTGCACTTACCATTGCCACCTTGACCTGCCGTATTATGCTGCTGTCCCTTTGCACTGCCACTCTTCTTCCCCTTACTATCCTTGTCTTCATCAGACTCAGGGTCTTTAGTACTATCAGAGACAGCGTATTTGACGAGAGCCGCCATGAGCTCCCCATATCATTGTAGTGGCGCTTAAGCCGCCCAAGTTTCTGCTTAAGGGGAAGGAAATGACAATTCTTCTACAACATTAGGACTACTGAGCCGGTGTTGATATTGTCCGAGGAGTGTATAAAGGACGAGATCCGGTGCACCCAATTGGTTGTTGACCCGCCCTCACCTTGGACACAGGAGTCTAAATCCAGAATCGACATAGGCTGCTTGCATGTGTCTTTAAAATTTTGAATAAAACGCGTCTTCAACTCCGCCCATGACCTGATGGAGTTAGCGGGCAACCCTTTCAACCAAGTACGAGCTGACCCATCTAACATCATGGTGAAATACTTAGCACACGCAACATCACTAACATCCAACATCTCCATGGCCATCTCATAGCTCTCAATCCGGGCTTCTGGGGGATCATCCGCAGTGTAGTTTGGCACCTTGCAGGGGCCCTTGAAATCCTTAGGCAAGCGCTCGTTACGCAGCCGACACTAAACACGGCACACCAAGGGTTCTAGAGGTAACTCCTGTCTCCACGGACGCCGATGGGTAAATCGGAGATTGTTGTTGAGTCGCCAACTTGGCCGCCAGCTCAGCCTCACGCCGTGCCCTGCCTTGGTCCACCAGGGTCTGAGCATCATTACCGGCACGTGGCGGGTCATGCCTACGAGGCTGATTATGGTGCCGCTCACTGCTTGAAACTGCTGGCGATTCAATATGCCTGCTATAACTCCGGCTTGGACGAGGGGTTGAATGAATCCGTTCACGGGTGTACGAATAAGCCGCCTGTTGGGCCACAGCTGTCTGAAGGAGCTCACCGGCTCTTCGTATCTCCATTGCAGCTGGGGACTCACCTTCAACAAGGAGGGCTGCTAATCGCGTAGCAGCAACAATCATATTATCCAGAGGGTTAGAATAATGACCCGGCGGCGTCGGAACATGCTGAGGCGGAGTCAAACGAGGTGGATCTACGGCTTGTGGCTGAAACGGCGCCCCAGTCACAGGTGTCTCAACAGCCCGGTTCACCACGGGCGGGTCACTAGTCCCTGCTCTGGGTGTGTTGAAAAGGTTCCTAGCCTCAAACCCTGTGGGTAGACTGGTCTGATGCCTCCTCCTCATGATGGCATTTGAAGCGTTTTGATCCAAGGTAAGGCGGAAAGATTTTGTCTGAATCCCTTGTGCCTGAGCGTTCAAAGCAGCTCGTTCTGTGGCCATCCTAGCATTCTCAGCTGTGAGTTCTTCCTTGGCTTGAGCTATCTCATCTCGTAACCTTGCGACATCCACTTTATGCTGAGTCTCCGGGGTTACCTATGCCCCCAGTAAAGCCGCTAAAGCATCCAACAATTCAATCAGAACCTGAGCCGGCAGGCGTGTAGAGCCACTAGCACCAGCCATTACCGCAGCCGTTGAGCTAGAGGTCATAGCCGCGGCGGTCTTCGAACCGAGCACCGGTTGTGTGCCGCCCATGAAGATTGCAACCCTGTTCGGCAGCTCATAGGGGTCTGAAATACTGTCACCATCGGAACAGCCCCAAAGCCTGTCGTCCTGCAGTTGATACATTAAATCGGTCTCACTAGTTGAAGACTCGCCGTCAGAGCAGATTACTGTCTCTCCCCTGGACACAGATCCTTCCTCAAGATCCGCCCCATGGATGAAACCAACAAAGGCGCGCTTCGTGGCGGCTTGAGCCTTGGCGGCTTGTGTGTGCAGAGCCGTCTCGACGATGTCGGTGCAGGTGTCTGGCTCAGGCTCTAACTCGCCGATCTTGCCTATGAAGATGTGGATTCCGCCGAAGGGAACCCGGTACCCGTACTCAATTGAGCTGGCCTCGGGGCTCCAGCCAACATCATCGATGTAGAGCTTGCCACAACGACTCCTAGTCATCTGGCCCATGGCGTATCCCTTGATCCCTGTGCTGCCCTTCAAGAACTCGAAACCACCGTGCGCTGGCCCCACGGTGGGCGCCAACTATCATGGACTTAACACGACAGACGCCCTAGCAAAAGGACTTAGGTGTGGAGCCATCGCGACGTAGTTAGCTTGAAGGGGTTAACGAGACAAAGGACACAGAGAGTTTACCCAGGTTCGGCCCCTCTCAACGAGGTAAAAGACTACTCCTGCTTTAGGTTGTATTGCTTGGGTTTCGATTATCAGGGAGCGAATACGCTTGATCTAGCTCTCGATTGATTGTTACTTAAGTTAACCCGCTGCCGGGTCACCTCTTTATATACATAGGTTGATGTCCCACGGCTTACAGAGTCCCGACCGGCTCATACACAATGTATCCATCTCGGTGACCAACTAAGCTTGTCTTATAGTACAAGTTAACATATGGCGGTTCATACCCATGGGCCTCAAGTCACCTCCGGGTCTTGGGCTTTCAATAAGCTTGCCCTATGGACCGCCATCTTCATCATCCTCTTGGGCCTTCTCATCTTAAGCCGCCAGTGGTATGACCCGGCCCCTCCTGGGCGGATCTGTTGGGGAACGTAGTAATTTCAAAAAAATTCCTACGCACACGCAAGATCATGGTGATGCATAGCAACGAGAGGGGAGAGTGTTATCCATGTACCCTCGTAGACCGTAAGCAGAAGCGTTATAACAACGCGGTTGATGTAGTCGTACGTCTTCACGATCCGACCTATCCGAGTACCGAACGTACGGTACCTCCAAGTTCAGCACACGTTCAGCTCAATGACGATCCCCGGACTCCAATCCAGCAGGGTGTCGGGGATGAGTTCCGTCAGCATGACGGCGTGGTGATGATGATGATGTTCTACCGATGCAGGGCTTCGCCTAAGCACCGCAACGATATGACCGAGGTGGAATATGGTGGAGGGGGGCACCGCACACGGCTAAGGAATGATCACGATGATCAATTTGTGTGTTATGGGGTGCCCCCCTGCCCCCGTATATAAAGAAGGGAGGGGGGAGGTGCGGCCGGCCCCCTAGGGGTGCGCCTGGAGGAGTCCTACTCCCACCGGGAGTAGGACTCCCTCCTCTTGCCTTGTTGGAGAAGGAAAGGGGGGAGGGGAAAGAGGAAAGGGGGGCGCCCCCCCTTCCTTTTCCTATTCGGACTAGGGGGGAGGGGGCGGGCGGCCTGCCCTGGCCGGCCCTCCTCTTCTCCCTCATGGCCCATGTAGGCCCATTAACCCCCGGGGGGGTTCCGGTAACCCCCTGGTACTCCGGTAAAATCCCGTTTTCACCCGGAACGATTCCAATATCCAAATATAGGCTTCCAATATATCAATCTTTATGTCTCAACCATTTCGAGACTCCTCGTCATGTCCGTGATCACATCCGGGACTCCGAACAACCTTCGGTACATCAAAACTTATAAACTCATAATAAAACTGTCATCGTAACATTAAGCGTGCGGACCCTACGGGTTCGAGAACTATGCAGACATGACCTAGAACTGTTCCCGGTCAATAACCAATAGCGGAACCTGGATGCTCATATTGGCTCCTACATATTCTATGAAGATCTTTATCGGTCAAACCGCATAACAACATGCGTTGTTCCCTTTGTCATCAGTATGTTACTTGCCCGAGATTCGATCGTCGGTATTCAGTATCTAGTTCAATCTCGTTACTGGCAAGTCTCTTTACTCGTTACGTAATGCGTCATTCCGTAACCAACTTGTTGGCCACATTGCTTGCAAGGCTTATAGTGATGTGCATTACCGAGAGGGCCCAGAGATACCTCTCCGACAATCGGAGTGACAAATCCTAATCTCGAAATACGCCAACTCAACATGTACCTTTGGAGACACCTGTAGAACTCCTTTGTAATCACCCAGTTACGTTGTGACGTTTGGTAGTACACAAAGTGTTCCTCCGGTAAACGGGAGTTGCATAATCTCATAGTTGTAGGAACTTTTTATAAGTCATGAAGAAAGCAATAGCAACATACTAAACGATCAAGTGCTAGGCTAACGGAATGGGTCATGTCAATCACATCATTCTCCTAATGATGTGATCCCGTTAATCAAATGACAACACATGTCTATTGTTAGGAAACATAACCATCTTTGATTAATGAGCTAGTCAAGTAGAGGCACACTAGTGACATTATGTTTGTCTATGTATTCACACATGCATTATGTTTCCGGGTAATACAATTCTAGCATGAATAATAAACATTTATCATGATATGAGGAAATAAATAATAACTTTATTATTGCCTCTAGGGCATATTTCCTTCAGTCTCCCACTTGCACTAGAGTCAATAATCTAGATTACACAGTAGTGATTCTAACACCCATGGAGTCTTGGTGCTGATCATGTTTGCTCGTGGAAGAGGCTTAGTCAACGGGTCTACAACATTCAGATCCGTATGTATCTTGCAAATCTCTATGTCTCCCACCTAGACTTGGTCCCGGATGGAATTGAAGCGTCTCTTGATGTGCTTGGTCCTCTTGTGAAATCTGGATTCCTTTGCCAAGGCAATTGCACTAGTATTGTCACAGAAGATCTTCATTGGTCCCGATGCACTAGGTATGATACCTAGATCGGAAATGAACTCCTTCATCCAGACTCCTTCATTTGCTGCTTCTGAAGCAGATATGTACTCCGCTTCACATGTAGATCCCGCCACGACGCTTTGTTTAGAACTGCACCAACTTACAGCTCCACCATTTAATAAAAACACGTATCCGGTTTGCGATTTAGAATCATCTGGATCAGTGTCAAAGCTTGCATCGACGTAACCATTTACGACTAGCTCTTTGTCACCTCCATAAATGAGAAACATATCCTTAGTCCTTTTCAGGTATTTCAGGATGTTCTTGGCTGCTGCCCAGTGATCTACTCCTGGATTACTTTCGTACCTTCCTGCCAAGCTTATTGCTAAGCATACGTCAGGTCTGGTACATAGCATTGCATACATGATAGAGCCTATAGCTGAAGCATAGGGAACATCTTTAATTTTCTCTCTATCTTCTGCTGTGGTCGGGCATTCAGTCTGACTCAACTTCACACCTTGTAATACAGGCAAGAACCCTTTCTTTGCCTGATCCATTTTGAACTTTTTCAAAACTTTATCAAGATATGTGCTTTGTGAAAGTCCAATTAAGCGTCTTGATCTATCTCTATAGATCTTGATGCCCAATATGTAAGCAGCTTCACCGAGGTCTTTCATTGAAAACTTTTATTCAAGTATCCCTTTATGATATCCAGAAACTCTATATCATTTCCAATTAACAATATGTCATCTACATATAATATCAGAAATGCTACAGAGCTCCCACTCACTTTCTTGTAAATACAGGCTTCTCCAAAAGTCTGTATAAAACCATATGCTTTGATCACACTATCAAAGCGTTTATTCCAATTCCGAGATGCTTGCACCAGTCCATAAATGGATCGCTGGAGTTTGCACACTTTGTTAGCACCTTTTGGATCGACAAAACCTTCTGGTTGCATCATATACAACTCTTCTTCCAGAAATCCATTCAGGAATGCGGTTTTGACATCCATTTGCCAAATTTCATAATCATAAAATGCAGCAATGGCTAACATGATTCGGACAGACTTAAGCATCGCTACGGGTGAGAAAGTCTCATTGTAGTCAACTCCTTGAACTTGTCGAAAACCTTTCGCAACAAGTCGAGCTTTGTAGACAGTTACATTACCATCAGCCTCAGTCTTCTTCTTGAAGATTCATTTATTCTCAATGGCTTGCCGATCATCGGGCAAGTCAACCAAAGTCCATACTTTGTTCTCATACATGGATCCCATCTCAGATTTCATGGCTTCAAGCCATTTTGCGGAATCTGGGCTCATCATTGCTTCCTCATAGTTCGTAGGTTCGTCATGGTCAAGTAATATGACTTCCAGAATAGGATTACCGTACCACTCTGGTGCGGATCTTACTCTGGTAGACCTACAAGGTTCAGTAGAAACTTGATCTGAAGTTTCATGATCAATATCATTAGCTTCCTCACTAATTGGTGTAGTTGTCACAAGAACTGGTTCTTGTGATGAACTACTTTCCAATAAGGGAGCAGGTATAGTTACCTCATCAAGTTCTACTTTCCTCCCACTCACTTCTTTCGAGAGAATATCCTTCTCTAGAAAGGATCCGAATTTAGCAACGAAAATCTTGCCCTTAGATCTGTGATAGAAGGTGTACCCAATAGTCTCTTTTGGGTATCCTATGAAGACACATTTCTCCGATTTGGGTTCGAGCTTATCTGGTTGAAGTTTCTTCACATAAGCATCGCAGCCCCAAACTTTAAGAAACGACAACTTTGGTTTCTTGCCAAACCACAGTTCATAAGGCGTCATCTCAACGGATTTTGATGGTGCCCTATTTAACGTGAATGCAGCTGTCTCTAAAGCATAACCCCAAAACGATAGCGATAAATCAGTAAGAGACATCATAGATCGCACCATATCTAGTAAAGTACGATTACAACGTTCGGACACACCATTTCGTTGTGGTGTTCCGGGTGGCGTGAGTTGCAAAACTATTCCGCATTGTTTCAAATGTAAACCAAACTCGTAACTCAAATATTCTCCTCCACGACCAGATCGTAGAAATTTTATTTTCTTGTTACGATGATTTTCCACTTCACTCTGAAATTCTTTGAACTTTTCAAATGTTTCAGACTTGTGTTTCATCAAGTAGATATACCCATATCTGCTCAAATCATATGTGAAGGTGAGAAAATAACGATACCCGCCACGAGCCTCAATATTCATTGGACCACATACATCAGTATGTATGATTTCCAATAAATCAGTTGCTCGCTCCATAGTTCCGGAGAACGACGTTTTAGTCATCTTGCCCATGAGGCATGGTTCGCAAGTACCAAGTGATTCATAATCAAGTGATTCCAACAGTCCATCAGTATGGAGTTTCTTCATGCGCTTGACACCGATATGACCTAAATGGCAGTGCCACAAATAAGTAGCACTATCATTATCAACTCTGCATCTTTTGGCTTCAACATTATGAATATGTGTATCACTACTATCGAGATTCAATAAAAATAGACCACTCTTCGAGGGTGCATGACCATAAAAGATATTACTCATATAAATAGAACAACCATTATTCTCTGATTTAAATGAATAACCATCTCGCATCAAACAAGATCCAGATATAATGTTCATGCCCAACGCTGGCACCAAATAACAATTATTTAGGTCTAAAACTAATCCCGATGGTAGATGTAGAGGTAGTGTGCCGACCGCGATCACATCGACTTTGTAACCATTTCCCACGCGCATCGTCACCTCGTCCTTAGCCAATCTTCGCTTAATCCGTAGTCCCTGTTTCGAGTTGCAAATATTAGCAACAGAACCAGTATCAAATACCCAGGTACTACTGCGAGCATTAGTACGGTACACATCAATAACATGTATATCACATATACCTTTGTTCACTTTGCCATCCTTCTTATCCGCCAAATACTTGGGGCAGTTCCGCTTCCAGTGTCTAGTCTGCTTGCAGTAGAAGCACTCAGTCTCAGGCTTAGGTCCAGACTTGGGTTTCTTCTCTTGAGCAGTAACTTGTTTGCTGTTCTTCTTGAAGTTCCCCTTCTTCTTCCCTTTGCCCTTTTTCTTGAAATTGGTGGTCTTATTGACCATCAACACTTGATGCTCCTTTTTGATTTCTACCTCCGCAGCCTTTAGCATTGCGAAGAGCTCGGGAATAGTCTTGTCCATCCCTTGCATATTATAGTTCATCACGAAGCTCTTGTAGCTTGGTGGCAGTGATTGAAGAATTCTGTCAATGACACTCTCATCAGGAAGATTAACTCCCAGTTGAATCAAGTGATTATTATACCCAGACATTTTGAGTATGTGTTCACTGACAGAACTATTCTCCTCCATCTTACAGCTATAGAACTTATTGGAGACTTCATATCTCTCAATTCGGGCATTTGCTTGAAATATTAACTTCAACTCCTGGAACATCTCATATGCTCCATGACGTTCAAAACATCGTTGAAGACCCGGTTCCAAGCCGTAAAGCATGGCACACTGAACTATCGAGTAGTCATCAGCTTTGCTCTGCCAGACGTTCTTAACGTCATCAGTTGCATCAGCAGTAGGCCTGGCACCCAGCGGTGCTTCCAGGACGTAATTCTTCTATGCAGCAATGAGGATAATCCTCAGGTTACGGACCCAGTCCGTGTAATTGCTACCATCATCTTTCAACTTAGCTTTCTCAAGGAACGCATTAAAATTCAACGGAACAACAGCACGAGCCATATCTACAACAAACATAGACAAGCAAAATACTATCAGGTACTAAGTTCATGATAAATTTAAGTTTAATTAATCATATTACTTAAGAACTCCCACTTAGACAGACATCTCTCTAGTCATCTAAGTGATCACGTGATCCAAATCAACTAAACCATGTCCGATCATCATGTGAGATGGAGTAGTTTCAACGGTGAACATCTCTATGTTGATCATATCTACTATATGATTCACGTTTGACCTTTCGGTCTCCGTGTTCCGAGGCCATATCTGTATATGCTAGGCTCGTCAAGTTTAACCTGAGTATTCCGCGTGTGCAACTGTTTTGCACCCGTTGTATTTGAACGTAGAGCCTATCACACCCGATCATCACGTGGTGTCTCAGCACGAAGAACTTTCGCAATGGTGCATACTCAGGGAGAACACTTCTTGATAATTTAGTGAGAGATCATCTTAAAATGCTACCGTCAATCAAAGCAAGATAAGATGCATAAAGGATAAACATCACATGCAATCAGTATAAGTGATATGATATGGCCATCATCATCTTGTGCTTGTGATCTCCATCTCCGAAGCACCGTCGTGATTACCATCATCACCGGCGCGACACCTTGATCTTCATCGTAGCATCGTTGTCGTTACGCCATCTATTGCTTCTACGACTATCGCTACCGCTTAGTGATAAAGTAAAGCAATTACAGGGCATTTGCATTTCATACAATAAAGCAACAACCATATGGCTCCTGCCAGTTGCCGATAACTTGGTTACAAAACATGATCATCTCATACAATAAAATATAGCATCACATCTTGACCATATCACATCACAACATGCCCTGCAAAAACAAGTTAGACGTCCTCTACTTTGTTGTTGCAAATTTTACGTGGCTGCTACGGGCTGAGCAAGAACCGTTCTTACCTACGCATCAAAACCACAACGATAGTTCGTCAAGTTAGTGCTGTTTTAACCTTCGCAAGGACCGGGCGTAGCCACACTCGGTTCAACTAAAGTGAGAGAGACAGACACCCGCCAGTCACCTTTAAGCAACGAGTGCTCGTAGCGGTGAAACCAGTCTCGCGTAAGCGTACATGTAATGTCGGTCCGGGCCGCTTCATCTCACAATGCCGCTGAACCAAAGTATGACATGCTGGTAAGCAGTATGACTTGTATCGCCCAAACCTCACTTGTGTTCTACTCGTGCATATGACATCTACGCCTAAAACCTAGGCTCGGATGCCACTGTTGCGGAACGTAGTAATTTCAAAAAAAATTCCTACGCACACGCAAGATCATGGTGATGCATAGCAACGAGAGGGGAGAGTGTTGTCCATGTACCCTCGTAGACCGTAAGCGGAAGCGTTATAACAATGCGGTTGATGTAGTCGTACGTCTTCACGATCCGACCTATCCGAGTACCGAACGTACGGTACCTCCGAGTTCAGCACACGTTCAGCTCGATGACGATCCCCGGACTCCGATCCAGCAGGGTGTCGGGGATGAGTTCCATCAGCATGACGGGGTGGTGACGATGATGATGTTCTACCGACGCAGGGCTTCGCCTAAGCACCGCAACGATATGACTGAGGTGGAATATGGTGGAGGGGGCACCGCACACGGCTAAGGAACGATCACGATGATCAACTTGTGTGTTATGGGATGCCCCCTGCCCCCGTATATAAAGGAGGGAGGGGGGAGGTGCGGTCGGCCCCCTAGGGGTGCGCCTGGAGGAGTCCTACTCCCACCGGGAGTAGGACTCCCTCCTCTTGCCTTGTTGGAGAAGGAAAGGGGGGAGGGGAAAGAGGAAAGGGGGGCGCCCCCCCCCCCCTTCCTTGTACTATTCGGACTAGGGGGGAGGGGGCGCGCGGCCTGCCCTGGCCGGCCCTCCTCTTCTCCCTCATGGCCCATGTAGGCCCATTAACCCCCAGGGGGGTTCCGGTAACCCCCCCCCCCCCAGTACTCCGGTAAAATCCCGATTTCACCCGGAACGATTCCGATATCCAAATATAGGCTTTCAATATATCAATCTTTATGTCTCGACCATTTCGAGACTCCTCGTCATGTCCGTGATCACATCCGGGACTCCGAACAACCTTAGGTACATCAAAACTTATAAACTCATTATAAAATTGTCATCGTAACGTTAAGCGTGCGGACCCTACGGGTTCGAGAACTATGCAGACATGACCTAGAACTGTTCCCGGTCAATAACCAATAGCGGAACCTGGATGCTCATATTGGCTCCTACATATTCTATGAAGATCTTTATTGGTCAAACCGCATAACAACATACGTTGTTCCCTTTGTCATTAGTATGTTACTTGCCCGAGATTCGATCGTCGGTATCCAATATCTAGTTCAATCTCGTTACCGGCAAGTCTCTTTACTCATTACATAATGCATCATTCCGTAACCAACTTGTTGGCCACATTGCTTGCAAGGCTTATAGTGATGTGCATTACCGAGATAGCCCAGAGATACCTCTCCGACAATCGGAGTGACAAATCCTAATCTCGAAATACGCCAACTCAACATGTACCTTTGGAGACACTTGTAGAACTCCTTTATAATCACCCAGTTATGTTGTGACGTTTGGTAGTACACAAAGTGTTCCTCCGGTAAACGGGAGTTGCATAATCTCATAGTTGTAGGAACTTTGTATAAGTCATGAAGAAAGCAATAGCAATATACTAAACGATCAAGTGCTAGGCTAACGGAATGGGTCATGTCAATCACATCATTCTCCTAATGATGTGATCCCGTTAATCAAATGACAACACATGTCTATGGTTAGGAAACATAACCATCTTTGATTAATGAGCTAGTCAAGTAGAGGCACACTAGTAACATTATGTTTGTCTATGTATTCACACATGTATTATGTTTCCGGGTAATACAATTCTAGCATGAATAATAAACATTTATCATGATATGAGGAAATAAATAATAACATTGCCTCTAGGGCATATTTCCTTCAGGATCATATCCAGTAGTTATATCCCCAAAAGTTTCTTTTTATTTTCAAACAAATGTTATCGCTTTAAAAAAGTTATTGTCATTTTCAACTTTTATTCATACATCAAAACCTATTCAGATTTTCATAAAATTGTACAGGAATTTTTGAATTCTTTTCATGTATTTTAGATATTGTTTAGAATGTCCAAATGGAAGAAATTTTGAAAAGGCATGATTTTTTAAAAACCAATATTTTTTGAATTTTCAAACATTTTTCCCAAAGATGAACAAAATTTGGAACCACAAAATAATGAATTTCCGGAACATTTTTTATTTTGCCAACAGGAATATTTTGAAGTTTTAAAGGTGCGAACATTATTGGAAACTCTCTGAACATTTTTTGAATTTTTCTATAAATTTTGAAAAAACAGAACATTGTTTTGTCAACAAATTTTTGTAAACAGGAAAAAAAACTTAAATGCGTGAAGAAAATTTTGGATGGCGAACATCTTTTCAAATTCCTGAACCTTTTTTACATTTGTGAACAAATTTTGTGGACAGGAACAATTTTTTAAATTGTGAAAAAATTGAAGCCAGGAACATTTTGTGAAATTCGCAAACATTTTTTGAATTTTGCGAACAAATTTTGAAGACGAGAACATATTTGGAATTCCAAAGAAAAATTGAAAATTTTGTTCAAGTTTGAAAATAAATGGACTTGAGAAATAAAAAAGAAAAGGAAGACGAAATGTTAATAAATAAATGAATAATGAAAAATAAAGTAGAAAAGAAACAGAGAAAGAAAAAAAGGAAAAATGAAACGGAAAAGAAAAAGAAAAAGGAAAAAAAGGAAAGAAAAACCAATAAAGAAGTAAGGCAGAATAACTAGTTCAGTAACCTTCTAGAAAATTCCCAAAAGGTTCCTAAAACCAGGAGCGACTGGCTGTTGAAATGGGTCAGCCCAGATCGGATCGTTAGCTGCGTAGCATCTACTTGAATTCCGTACGCGTATGCGGGCGATTCCTAAACGACGCCCGTAGACGTCTACGTTCCTAACTCAGAGCGCTAACCACTACGGACATCGTTCACTTCGTGCATAACAGCTTCCTTTTCTCTTATCCCAGTTCGATTTTTTCTCATTTTTCTATTTTTTTCCTTTTTTATTGTATTTTAAAATTCGGTGAACCTTTCTTCTATTCTGTGAACTTTTTTCAATTGCTGAACTTTATTTCCAATTCGATGAACTTTTCTCACAGTTCATGGATTTTTTTTCAAATTTGATGAACTTTTTAGAATTCAATGAAATTTTTTCAAAATTGGTGAGATGAACTTTCTTCAAATCTGATGAACTTTTTTCAAACTTGATGAACTTTTTTTCAAAATCGACGAACCTTTTCCAAATTTGATGAACCTTTTTCGAATTTGATGATTTGTTTTTCAAAAATTCCATGAACTTTTTTCTAAATGGATGAACTATTTCTTCAATTTTGTGAGCTTTTTCTAATATTTGATGATTTCTTTCAAAATATTGGATTTATTTTTCTCTTAGTTTTTGTACTTTTTTAAAAATCTTTGAACATTTTTTAACTCACGTTTCTCAAGAAAAACTTGTGTTTTTTTCTTATGTCAATGGTTGACAGTCAGCTGGTCAACCGCGCCCAATCAACACAATCGAGGGAAGGAAACGTGATCGAGCGAAGGTAACGCGACCGAGGGAAGGGAACCAGTTGTCGAGCGCTTGGGCCAGCCCATGAGCGGGGGCGCACGGGCGCCACGAAGCTGAAGCGGCGCCTAAAGCGCCCTATAGGAGCTCTCATGCCTATGCGTTGCGTCGACAGTTTGACGCAATGAGCGGTAAATATGGAATGGGAATCGTTGCGTGCCGGCGGACCGGCTGAAGCGACGCGCCGGTCGTGCGTGCATCGCTGGATCCCTCAGGATTTAACGCCACCGATTTGTGCTCCGCGCGCACCGCTTTGGGCGTTCCTTATCTACACTGCATAGCTGCATGTCCACTCGTTTCTTCTTATTTCTTCTAGCCTAAGCTCGCTGCTTCCCATGTCTCTCGTCTTTTCTCCTCAGATTCCACCGAGGTGTTGTGCTCCTGCTCATGTCCAAGCGCACCGCAGGGCTGCTGCACCACCACCGCTACAAGCTTTAGATTGGGAAACTGCTCCCCCTATTCCCCTCTGTTGTGACCCAGCGGCCTTGCCCGACCAGCAGGATGGCGAGATGCGACCACGCGCGACGGCAACACATGATGCTGCAACGTGGGGTTCTGGTGCTGGGCCGGTGGGCCGCGATGCTGGAACCACCACGGCGGCGAGCTGCGACCCCATACCCCGTCGTCTTTGTCGGTGGCGTGCTGCAACCGGCAACTGAGGAAGCTGGAACCCGCGGCGAGCGGGCTAGCGGGCTACAACGGGTGGCAAAAAAAGCTACAAGGGGGGTGCGGCGTGCAAACCAGCAACCATTTTTGCTGGAACCAGCGAGCCGAGGTGCTACAACCGGCACCAAAATATACTACGACCGGCGATCCAAAGTGCTACAACCTGTAGAACTTTTTGCTACGACGGGTGGTGATCGTGGCGACCACGCACCGGAAAAATCTGGAACTAGCGAGCAAAAAAGCTTCAACCGGCGGCGCGTTTTGCTACAACAGATGCGGTGACAAATGCTACAACAAGCAGTGACATGGAGCGGAGCTGCATCTAGCGGGCTTTTTTGCTACAACGACATCTGTTTTTTGCTGGACCAACAGATTTTGCTACATCCGGCATCGCTTTTTGCTACAGCCGGCATCGTTTTTTGCTGGAACTAGTCAAGTTTCTAGCTTCCCCCCATGAAGAAAATGCTTCAAACGTTTGTGGAAAAGCTTCATCCAGCTAGAGGAAAAGTTTTAAGAGTGGCATGAGGAAAAATCTTCCACCGCGGGTGTCGGTGTCAAAACCGGCGGATCTCGGGTAGGGGGTCCCGAACTGTGCGTCTAGGCGGATGGTAACAGGAGACAAGGGACACGATGTTTTTACCCAGGTTTGGGCCCTCTCGGTGGAGGTAAAACCCTACTCCTGCTTGATTAATATTGATGATATGGGTAGTACAAGAGTAGATCTACCACGAGATCATGGAGGCTAAACCCTAGAAGCTAGCCTATGGTATGATTGTTGTTCGTCCTACGGACTAAAACCCTCCGGTTTATATAGACACCAGAGAGGGCTAGGGTTACACAGAGTCGGTTACAATGGTAGGAGATTTACATATCCGTATTGCCAAGCTTGCCTTTCACGCCAAGGAAAGTCTCATCCGGACACGGGACGAAGTCTTCAATCTTCTATCTTCATAGTCTTGGAGTCCGGCCAATGATGATAGTTCGGCTATTCGGACACCCCCTAGTCCAGGACTCCCTCAGTAGCCCCCGAACCAGGCTTCAATGACGACGAGTCCGGCGCGCATGTTGTCTTCGGCATTGCAAGGCGGGTTCTCCTTCAAATTCCATGTGCTTGCCGGATGGTGTCCGACTTCTTATAAATGCTGCGCTTCTTGGCTTTCACGTTCAGTAATGGCCCTCTTCCACGTGTCGTACGAATGCGAAAAGCCAGGGTATTTTTACACTTTACCCCCTAGCTGCGCGAATAGGCTGCCTATAAGAGAGGTGAGGATCTAGATCCGAATCACACCATCCTCCTTCCGCGAGTATTCATCGAAGCGCCTCTGACAAAAATCCACTCCATCATGGACAGTCGACGCGGCTCCTCTCGCGCTCCCAGCCCTCAGCCAGGAGATTGGGGGAGATGTTCAGTCCCGCATAGCGAGCTAGTGACGCTCCAAGCAGAGGGATTTCTTCCCCCAGCCTTTATGGTTCCGGTTCGAGCCGGACTTGCCACCTACAAGGGCGGAAAGCAGGCGGAGAGCGTCCCCAATCCCTCTAGAGGAGAGCGGGTATGCTTCGTCCCTTATCTAATAAGGGGACTCGGATTTCCCATACATCCGTTTCTCCGGGGGCTCCTGGAGTTCTATGGGCTCCAGCTTCACCACCTTACGCCTGCCTCCATCCTGCACATCGCGGGCTTCGTGGCCCTTTGTGAGCTGTTCTTGGGCGTCGAGGCCCATTTTGCGCTATGGAAGAGATTGTTTTGCCTCGTACCCCGTTCTCATGAGGGGTCGATATATCAAGTGGGCGGAGCCGAAATATGGCGCATTGCCGGGACCGGATATCTATCCGGAACCCCGAAGAAGGCGTCCGAAGACTGGCCTTCGGAATGGTTTTATATGGAGGACGCCCCGCTACCGGACCCAGTACAGATCGGCCTCCCGGAGTTCAGCAACGCTCCTTTGAAGAAACGCCTGAGTTGGCGCCCGCGGAGCCCTCAACGGGAGAATGAAAGGGACGTCCAATATCTGATGGGCCGAATAAGGTTACTGGCTCATTCCAGATTGACCATGATTGGGGTCATGGACACATGCATTATGCGGGGGGTGCAGCCGCTCCAGTATAGGGGCCACCCCATGTGGGATTTCAACGGGGAGGACGATGCCACCCGCCATGGCCGCAAGGGGCCGGGATCGGTCGCTGATCTGGTGAAGATATTGTCCGGCCTGTACAAAGGGGAGAAGGAGGACTTCCTCCGTGCTAGTCCATTGAATGGATTTTCCATGAATAACCCTCGGAGCTGGGTAAGCGGACGTTTATCTATCCGATCCATATTCCCAAAATTAAGTGTCTCACTTTGTGATTTCGACGCAGGAACTGCACTGGGACGTAGAGGACATACACAGCCTGACTCCACAACCCGAGGATCCGGAACGATCCCTTGATCCGGCCTCCGAAGAGGATCCAGACATAAAGGTGGAGCTGATCGACGGGGTGTTCCACCAACTTACCATTGACAATGCTTTGGTTGCCATTACGGCCGACTATCCCGGAATATCTCCGGTTTCCCAGGTAACTGTGACCGGATTCCTGATACCATTACTCATCCATGCTTATATCTAACCACCATATACCAATGGTGTTACGCAGGAGGTGCCTTCGAGGCGGGAAGCCGAACCTGCGGCGGCTGGCCAACAAGGGGCAGCTCGGCCCAGCAGGCGGAAAAGGAGTGCAGCACGAATCAAAACGTCACCGCAACGGTATGACGCACCATCGTGTTTAAAGGAAAGATTCTTGGGAGGTATACTAACGCTCATGATTTTTCTAGGAGAAAGAGTGCTCGCCGGACTGTGTCCGGAGAGATTGCCAATCGAGCCTCCGCCCGCCAGGCTCCAACGCCTGGTCCGGAGGGGGAGGCGAACACAAGGCGTGCACCGGATGCTCCTCCAACGGAGGATGCCGATAGGCTGTCCGCCACCAGATCTGAGGTGGAGAGCGTCATGAATCATAGGCGCCACCGGACAGTTCTTCGTGACGCGTGCTTCTCCCCGAAGGCATTGAATGCCTTTAATGCGGGAGATGCGCACCTCCATGCCGCTCGAGATGGTCTAACCAGAGCCACGGAGCAGTATGTGAAAGACATACGGGTGAGTGAATTTTGATCACTTATATATATTAGTAGCCCCCGAGACTTAAAATAGTTAGAATAACTGATTTAAGGATCATTTGTTTTGCAGGATCTTTCAGAAAAGAATACCCATCTGTCCTAGGAGCTTCAAGAGTGCAAGGCCCAACTTGAGGCCGCACTAGCCTCCACAGGGGGAGCCACAGAGACCCCCTCTAGTAATACATACTTCAAAAGATAAGTAGTTTGTGAAGTGCGGCGTGTGTATAAGTTTGACAATAATATTGCAGATGGCGCCGGACTAGATCCGGACAAGCAACAGCTACTACGCCAGCTGAAGGCCGGCGAGAAGGTGCTTATGAGGGTGCAGCAAGAGAGGAACAAACTCCAAGATGCCAACACCCAGCTGGGCGAGGAACTAAAAGATGTTCGGGCCCAGCTGTCTGACTCCGTGAAGGAGAATCGGCGGCTTCGTCGCGGCATTTATAGTAAGTGCTTGAGCAAAGTTTTTGAAAATAAGAGTTCGGCGAGGAAGTCGATTGACAGAAATGTGTCTGTAGGCGTGCTCACAGGTCATCCTGCGGAGGAAATGCCCGGTTCAACGGGTGACCTGCTTCCCGAGCTGCTACAACTGCACGAACGTGTTCGGCAGGTGATGAGAGGAGTCGCCCAGGCCTTGTGGCCTTCCGTGTCCTTGCCCGAAGGTCTTGGAGAGCTTGCGGAGAAGCTTCAGGGAGCACGGCGGCGCTTCCGGTTGTGGAAGATATCGGCCTGCCGTCAGGGCGCCAGGGAGGCCTGGGCCATGGTGAAGACACGGTATGCGAAGGCTGACCCCAACCACATGGCCGAGGTCGGACCTGTGGGTCCCGATGGGAAGGAGATCCCTGTGAGCTTAGTGTACGACCAAGTAGAGTTGGCCGCAAAGTATACACAGCGGGACTGTAAACTAGACAGTTTATTAGATGGTATCGAAGAGGAATACCATCAGTCAGCTTGACTATGTAATTTGTAATGACATGAAAAATGCCTTCTAGCCGTATTGTAGATCATTTGTCATTGCGGACCTTTTCGCTTCAACCTCGGGACCCGACAGTCCGGAGTGTGTCCGAATACCCTCACGGTTATATAAAAACCGGGGCATGCGTGGAGACTAGGCGTAGGGGTCATTAGTGCTTTATCAGACAAGTGCCCAACTAGTTATGTTATATTACATGGTTAGTAAGAAACATCTTCCAGGGAGAATAGTTCCGTTAGGGGTTCCTTTCCCTGGGAGGCATGCCCTAAAGTGCATGTCCGGGCTGCGAAAAAAGCAGGAAAGCATCTGGGGGCAGATAAATAAATAGGTAAGAAATCATCTTTCAATTCACCGACCGAATATTACCTTAAGAACGCTAGCTTTCGGCTTCACCCAGTCTGAGGTACACATTCGGCTGACCCGGCAGTAACAATCGCAGAGGTGCTCCCTTTACCTCCTAGACGAACAATCGGGAATGTAGGGGTAAGCACAGGAGCCAGGCAACCCAGCTTGGCCAAAACTTAAGTCATATCGATGCATATAATGGTGAATAAAAGGTACATGCGGAAGTGTGACACATGTGTTGGGTATAAGGCCTGTATAAATAAGCTTCTGTTAAAGAAGCCCCCAGGTATAATGAGTGTGGATAGCACGTCAAGTGTGTGCGAACAATGCACAGACGAGCCAGCGAAGGCCCATGAGAGAAGAAAAAAAGGAAAAAAAAAGAGGGGGAAAATAAAAGACAGTTAAAGTATAAAATATAGACGGGGGAGGGAGACGAACTCAGAGTCCGGCGCTAGGCGTAGAATCTACGGAGACGGGCTGCGTTCCATGGATTTGGCTCGAGTCAGTTATCCGATGCATTTCGCAGATGGTACGCTCCGCCGGTCAGGACCTGGTCGATGATGAAGGGACCTTCCCATTTGGGCTTGAGCTTGTCCTTTTTCTTGTCCGGCAGGCGTAGAACTAGTTCGCCAATATTGTAAGTTTTGGCCCATACTTCTCTGCTTTGATATCTTCGAGCCTGCTGTTGATAGAATGCGGAACGAGCTTTTGCCACGTCACACTCCTCTTCTAAGGCGTCCAAACTGTCCTGCCGATCCAGCTCGGCTTCTCTTTCTTCGTACATGCGCACGCGAGGTGAGTCATGAATTATGTCGCAGGGCAAAACTGCCTCTGCGCCGTATACCATAAAAAATGGTGTGAATCCGGTAGTGCGGTTTGGCGTGGTCCGCAGCCCCCAGAGTACGGAGTCGAGCTCCTCTACCTAGTGCGTGTTAGATTCCTTAAGGGACCGCACTAGTCTGGGTTTGATGCCGCTCATGATTAGACCATTTGCTCGTTCGACTTGACCGTTAGTTTGAGGGTGATAGACTGAAGCGTAGTCGAGCTTGATGCCCATGTTTTTGCACCAGAGTTTAACCTCATCGGCCGTGAAGTTCGTGCCGTTATCAGTGATGATGCTATGGGGGACACCGTAACGGTGTACTACCCCAGATATGAAGTCTATCATAGGTCCGGATTCGGCTATTTTAACTGGCTTGGCCTCTATCCATTTGGTGAATTTGTCCACCATGACCAATAGGTATTTTTGCTTGTGGGTTCCCCCTTTAAGGGGTCCAACCATGTCAAGCCCCCAGACCGCGAACGGCCAGGTGATGGGTATAGTTTTAAGGGCGGTGGGTGGCATGTGGCTTTGATTAGCAAAGAGCTGGCAACCGACGCATCGTTGCACTAAGTCCTGAGCATCTGCCCGGGCCGTCGGCCAATAAAATCCTATACGGAAGGCCTTGCCTACAAGGGCACGGGCTGCGGCGTGGTGCCCGCCGAGTCCGGCGTGAATTTCAGCCAGAAAATTTCGCCCTTCCTCTTCGGAGATGCACCTTTGAAGGACTCCGGTTGTGCTTTTCTTATAAAGCTCTCCCTCATGGACCTTGTAGGCTTTAGATCGCCGTACTATGCAGCGGGCCTCGTTTTGGTCTTCGGGAAGTTCCTGCCTGGTTAAGTAGGCTAGGAATGGTTCTGTCCACGGGGCAATGACTGCCATTATTTCGTGGGCTGAAGGTGTTATTTCATTGGCAGAGCCACCGATTGTGTCAGAGTGTTCGGTGCTGGGCGGTGCGGTTGGTTCCGGGTTGTTGTTTCCGGACTCCCCTTCCCATAATACTGATGGCTTGAAAAGCCGCTCCAGGAAGATATTGGGAGGGACGGCGTCGCGCTTTGCGCCGATGCGTGCCAACACGTCGGCCGCCAGGTTATTATCCCGGGCTATATGGTGGAATTCGAGTCTTTCGAACCGAGCTGACATTTTTAAGACGGCATTACGGTAGGCTGCCATTTTCGGATCCTTGGCGTCAAAGTCTCCATTTATTTGGGATATTGCGAGGTTTGAATCCCCGCGGACCTCTAGGCGTTGAATGCCCATGGAGATTGCCATCCGGAGACCATGTAGAAGGGCCTCGTATTCGGCTGCATTGTTGGAGTCCGTGTACATTATCCGGAGTACGTATTGGACTGTGTCTCCAGTTGGGGACGTCAGGACGACGCCATGCCCCCAGGCCGGCCAACATTTTGGAGCCGTCGAAGTGCATGATCCAATTGGAGTATGCGCCGTACTCTTTAGGGAGTTCGGCTTCGGTCCATTCAGCGATGAAGTCGGCCAGAACTTGCGACTTGATAGCTCGCCGTGGTTTGTAGGTTATATCGAATGGTAGGAGCTCGATGGCCCATTTTGCAATCCTGCCAGTCGCGTCGCGGTTGTTTATAATGTCGTTAAGAGGTACTTTGGAGGCTACTATTATCGAACACTCTTGAAAGTAGTGTCGCAGCTTTCGGGATGCCATGAACATCGCGTATGCTATCTTTTGATAATGTGGATACCGGGACTTGCATGGAGTTAGAATAGTGGATACGTAGTCACTGGTTTTTGAAGAGGGAATTTGTGTCCTTTCGTTTCTCGTTCGACGACGAGCACCACGCTTACAACTTGATGTGTTGCCGCGATATATAATAACATTGGTTCACCCAAGTTGGGCGCGGCCAGGACCGGATTTGTTGCCAATATGGCCTTTATTTCTTCAAGTCCGGCCGTGGCGGCATCCGTCCATTCGAAGTGTTCGGTGCGTCGGAGGAGGCGATAAAGGGGTAATGTCTTTTCTCCCAAGCGGGAGATGAAGCGGTTTAGAGGCGCCATGCATCCGGTTAATTTTTGTATTTGCTTGAGGTCTTTTGGGATATCCAATTGTGACAGAGCTCGGATCTTGGCTGGGTTTGCTTCAATTCCTCTACCGGATACAATGAAGCCCAAGAGTTTTCCGGCTGGTACGCCGAAAACGCATTTTTCCGGGTTGAGCTTAATGTCATATGCTCGGAGGTTGTCAAATGTTAGCCTCAAATCTTCTACTAGAGTTTCGATGTGTTTAGACTTGACGACCACATCGTCTACGTATGCCTCAACTGTTTTGCCGATCTGGGTTGCCAGACATGTCTAAATCATGCGCTGATATGTTGCGCCGGCGTTTTTGAGCCCGAAGGGCATTGTATTGAAGCAGAATGGTCCGTATGGAGTAACGAATGCCGTTGCGGCTTGGTCTGGCTCCGCCATCTTGATTTGATGGTAGCCGGAGTATGCGTCGAGGAAGCACAACGAATCGTGCCCTGCGGTAGCGTCGATAATTTGATCGATGCGGGGAAGGGGGAAAGGATCCTTTGGACAAGCCTTGTTAAGGTCCTTGAAATCGACACATAGGCGCCAGGATTTGTCCTTCTTTGGTACCATTACCAGGTTTGCTAGCCAGTCCGGATGTTTTATGTCTCTGATGAATCCGGCTTCTAATAGTTTGGCTAGCTCCTCTCCCATTGCCTGTCTTTTGGGTTCGGAAAATCGCCGAAGAGCCTGTTTGACTGGCTTGAATCCTTTTAGGATATTTAGGCTGTGCTCTGCCAACCGGCGTGGGATTCCTGGCATGTCTGAAGGGTGCCAGGCAAAGATGTCCAAATTTTCCCGATGGAATTCTCGTAGTGCAGCGTCTACATCAGGGTTTAATTGTGCCCCAATGGAGGCCATCTTTGTAGGGTCCGTTGGATGGACTTGGAATTTGACTATTTCATCCTCTGGCTTAAAAGAGGTGGACTTGGATCTCTTATCGAGTATCATATCGTCCCTGTTCACCGTGGAGCGCAGCGCGGTGAGTTCCTCGGCCGGTAGGGTTTCGGCTAGTGCCTCTAGGGCTAGTGCGGCTGTTTTGTTTTCGGCGCGGAGTGCTATGTCCGGATCACTGGCAAGAGTGATGATTCCGTTGGGCCCGGGCATTTTGAGCTTCATGTACCCGTAATGGGGTATAGCTTGAAAAATTGTGAATGCCTCTCGCCCTAATAAAGCGTGATATCCGCTGCTGAACGGGGCCACTTGGAACGTGACCTCCTCGGACCTGTAATTTTCCAAGCCGAACACCACATCCAGTGTAATTTTTCCTGTGCAGCGTGCTTCCCGACTAGGGATTATTCCTTTAAAGGTTGTGCTACTTCGCTCAGTGCGGCTCCAGTCTATTTCCATTTTTCGAAGGGTTTCCTCGTCGATGAGGTTTAATCCGCTGCCGCCATCCATGAGTACCTTAGTAAGGCGAAAGCCGTCCACTATTGGACTGAGGACCAATGCGGCTGGTGCTCGGGCTGTTCGGAATTTAGGTTCGTCACTGGCGTTAAAGGTAATAGCCGTGTCGCTCCATGGATTTATTGTTGCTACCTGGTAGACTTCGGTGAGGCTGTGGAGTGTCCGTTTCCGCATATTATTTGATGCGAAAGTCTCGAAGACTGTTAATACCGTACTGGTATTGCTGGGCTGGTTCTCTGGGGCTAGAAGCTCTTCGTCACTTTTGGCCACCTGCCGTAGTATCCAACATGCTCGAAGGCTATGCGTTGGAGTGGCGCCCTCTGTGCTATGGGTTTTGCAGGGTCCGCTGAGCCATCCTCCAGTACGGTTCCGTGCCCTTTAGGGTTTTTTTGCTTTTTGGTTTTTAACCCAGGTGCCTGAATATGATGCACCCTTTTATTTCGGACTAGGGTTGTGTTCGGAGCCAGATTGTCCCAAAATTTGGTTTTGGTTTTCCCGGCACTCTCCATCGCACAGTACTTTCGTACTATGGACGCCAAGTCGGCGAAGCGTGTAATTTCACGACGACTTATGGCGTTCATGATTCCCTTGTCCGTGCAATTGTTGCAGAAGATTGAGATTGCGCTTTCCTCACGACAGTCCTTTATCCTGTCCATAACCAGGAGGAATCTGGCCCAGTAATGATGTACTGCTTCAGCGGGCTCTTGCCGGATTCGAGATAGATCGCTTGTGTTCGGGTGGGCGGGTGGAATTAAATTCGGAACCCCGTCCAATCTAAGACTCAAGGGCCGAAAAGTTTCCAAACTTGGAAGCTTGGGTTGTTGGATGTTCTCCGACAAATCTGGCCCGCTGCCTGACTTTAGGTTCAGTGCTTGGTTGGCTTCCGTCCCTCCGCGGGAATCCGGCATGGAGGGGTCGGGAATTCGGACATAGCTGGTCCTTAATATAGAAGAAGAGTCGCCGCACTGTTCCTCTACCACAGCGACGTGGTGGGTAGCCTGGGGAGAGTTGATCTCTCTCAGATCGATTTTAGGCCCAATCTGATCGTAGTCTATAGCGACTCCCAGGGCGGCGATGCGATCCAAGAGCTCGTTTAAGGAGGAGAGCTCCATTGGATCTAGCTGCTCGGCGAGCTCCGAGTTGACGTGAAGATTGCTTTTGATGACCCGAGAAGTCATCGTCGGCGCGGCGGCCGAACAGGCGGTCATGAGAAAACCGCATAGCCGGATAGTTTGGCCGATGGCCAAAGCTCCTTTGGCAATGGTGCCGTCTTTAAAGACGGGACGAGGCATCCTTCCTGATTGCGACGGCACAGAGGAACTCTCAATGAAAGCACCAATGTCGGTGTCAAAACCGGCGGATCTCGAGTAGGGTTTTACCTCCACCGAGAGGGCCCGAACCTGGGTAAAAACATCGTGTCCCTTGTCTCCTGTTACCATCCGCCTAGACGCACAGTTCGGGACCCCCTACCCGAGATCCGCCGGTTTTGACACCGACAGCGGGAAAAAGCTTCAATGGTGGAAAAAGCTTCAAACGGCAATGAAAAAGCTTCAACCGCCAGGAGAAAAAGCTTCAAGCGGTAATGACAAAAAAGCTTCAACCGGGGAGCCAGGCGAATGACTGGTGGCGACGAGGACGGCGACCGGCGACCGGGGGCGATGAGGACGGCGACCGGGCGGCAACAAGGACGGAGATTGGCAAGCAGGGGCGAGGACGGCGACCTGGCGGCAACAAGGACGGAGATCGGCAAGCAGGGGCGAGGACGGCGACCGGCGACCGGGGGCGAAGGCCGCGAGCCGGCGACGTGGACGGAGGCCGGCGACGAGGACGGCGACTGGCGGCCTCGAAGCGTCCATGGCGCCACGGGGATGAAGGGCGCCATTGTCGTTCGTGCGCGAGGAAAGGGGTGATAGAAGGGCGTGATCTAACGGCCCTGGGCAAAGCGATCCGACGGTAGGCAGCCGACCGGCCGAATCATTCGGCTAGTGCACCGGCGCATATCACTGCCCATATGAAATTCCGTATATAGGAGCTCCTGTTCTCCGCTTTCAGCGCTCGAAAAGTGAGATGGCACTCACGCGCGTCCAAGCGGGGCATTGACCCAACAGCGCGAGTTCGCTCACATACCGATCTGACGGGCTGACCGTTGACTTTTCAAGGAAAACATAATTTGAAAAAAGTTCACAAAATCTGAAAAAGTTTGTGAAATAAAAAAAACACATTCTTTTAAAAAAAATTGGGTTTGAAAAAGTTCACCAATTTAAAAAAAATTGTTGGTTTGAAATTTTCACAAATTCGAGAAACGTTCACGAATCTAAATAATATTCATGATTTGTTTTTTAAATCACAGATTTTGAAATTGTTCCTTTTTGGGGGATTTTGAAGAATTTCATGAAATTGAAATAAATTTACGAATTCCAAATGTTCTGTCCGGACCATCTGGCCAGGTCTGCACAGGGCCTCGAACAACCCGGCGGCATCCCTATTCCCCCCAATCCATGGGTTTCTCAAAAAAAAAAAAAAAAAAAACAAACAAACCGTGTCACCGTTGCAGGCCTTCGTCTTCCTCGCCACGCCGTTCGCGCGCCTTCCGGTCGTTCCATTCCCACGCCTCCTCCTCCAACTCGCCGACGCCCGTCTCCTCTTGCTCGTTCCGCTACTCCCCGTGGGCGCCAGGTGCATGGTGCTTGCTTCTTCTACCCCCGGTGGCTGGTGGCGCCCTCTGGCAGCTGTCGGGGCTCTCGTCTGCACCGCGCGCTGATGGTGTTCGACGGAATGCCCCCCAGCCGGTGGGCTGACCTATCGGTAAGCAAAGACGGAGGCGAACTTTTGATTCCTGGCATTATTGTGCTCCGTGTCCTGTGCGTGTGTGGTCGTGTGCTTACTGAAGTCCTCGCGCACAGTGCCTGTCTGCTTGTTACATGATAGTACTTTTTTTTTGCGATGTGCTTGTTATATGATACTGATGCAGATGCAGATGCTGCACTAGTGGCATGTATGTGTAGCGCCTTCGCTGTAGTTGCTCACGGTTCTATGCTATAGGTCACGTGCAACAAGGATTCCTACTGAGTTGCAGCTTAGGGTCAAGCTGGTGGGAGGGGTGAAGTGCATCAATGGTACCTGATTTTAGATGCAAATGTTAGTTATAGTTATTAAAGCAGAGTTGTTCACAATAAGGTGTAGCATATTGTGATTGCTCGATTAGTAGTGAAATGTTTTTCTGCTTGCCTATGTCCTGTGCTCGTGATGCATTTAGTACAAATATCTTGCTGTTAGATCCTTATTTCAAATGGAACACAACCCTGATGCTGAAAATTTGAAAGGAACCCTGGATTTAAGTTAGCTCTCAACTTCTACTACCACCAGAGCACTGTCGTTAACTTCCTAGGGCCAGTACTGTACCACCTCCCGCACACATTCGAATGTTTGAAAAGCAAGAAGCTCACTTGGCGCTAGTTCCTGGTTCTTCTTGTCATTTGAATCAAATATTTTTATTTTAAGACGTATTAGCATGTGCTTTAGCAGAACCCATCACATTTCCTTATGCCCTTGCCATGAAAATTTATGTTCTTTAACCTTCCTGGATTTTATCAGGATCATATCTGCTTTCTTAAGATGCATCAAAGCGTGATGATGATCATATAGTTGTGACTGACTTGCTTCTCTTCCAGAGATTCTAATATCAGGAATTTGTAAAGGTGGACTAATTAGAGAAGTTGCCATGCCATCCTGCAGAAAAGTGATGTGCTCTTGACGGCATCTAAACATATTTCAGATTAGTTATCCCTTTCTGTGAGTCATCAGAAAGGGCAGCCCGGTGCATGTAGCTCCCGCTTGCGCAGGGTCGGGGAAGGGTCCGACCACTTTGGGTCTATAGTACGCAGCCTTTCCCTACATTTCTGTAAGAGGCTGTTTCCAGGACTTGAACCCGTGACCTCATGGTCACAAGGCAGCAGCTTTACCACTGCGCCAAGGCTCCCCTTCTCTGTGAGTCATCAGAAAGCAGTGCAAATTTGGTTGGCGAAGTTCTCCTTGTCAGTCATATTCTGGATGTATCAGTAGCTGTCTTCCATGGATGGGCATTCCGTTTAACTACCCTGCCATAAATCAAAACAGGAAGTGTCCAAGTGTAGTATGGTCTGGAATGTGTCTTGCTACTCGTTTTTTTTGTAATATGCGCAACCATAACAATTCCCCAAAGGATAAAAGGCATGGTAGGATTGACAGAAATTTGATTGACATGTTTGTGCTCCATGAGCATCTGCAACTATGTGCAAAGGGGAGGTCCCTCCTGGTTGGGAAAAGCTGCCATGGGCTAGCCATTCATTTTGGTCTGGTAACAGATACTCTGACATGCAATATTCTAATCAACTTGTACACAAAATGTGGTCGGAATGATTGTGCTCGTCATGTTTTTGATGGAATGCTTGCCAGAAGCATAGTCTCATGGAATACCATGATTGCTGGATATACTCAGAGTCGAGAGGATGTACAAGCTCTGAAGCTTTTTCAAAGGATGCACCGAGAAGGGAGACAACCGACTGAATTTACTTTATCCAGCACAATCTGTGCATGCGCTGCAAAATATGCTATCAATGAATGCAAGCAATTACACACTATTGCATTCAAGCTTGCGTTGGACTCAAACAGCTTTGTTGGGACAGCAATTCTAGATGTTTATGCAAAATGTAATATGATTAAGGATGCCTGCTGGGTTTTTGAGAAGATGCCTGATAAAACTTTAGTTACATGGAGTTCATTGTTCGCAGGGTATGTGCAGAATGGTCTTCACGAAGAAGCATTATGTTTATTTCGGAATGCCCAAAGGGAAGGAGTAAAATTGACTGAATTCACTCTTTCTGCTATCATTAGCGCATGTGCAAGCTTAGCATTGAAAATTGAAGGGACACAACTGCATGCAGTTATTGTGAAATGTGGTTTTCATGGGAACTTCTTTGTGGCAGCATCTCTTGTGGATGTGTATGCAAGGTGTGGCCAGATTGAAAAATCTTATGCACTATTTGCTTATATGGAACAGAAGAATGTTGTCATATGGAATGCAATGATTGCTGGTTTTTCGAGGCATGCCCATTCTTGGGAAGCTATGATTCTCTTTGAGAAAATGCACCAGTTACGTATTTTTCCAAACGAAGTTACCTATCTCTCCATGTTGTCACTGTGCAGTCATGCAGGTTTAGTTGAAGAGGCTCGTCACTACTTTAACCTGCTAATATCTGATCGGACTGTTGAACCTAATGCCCTTCACTATTCTTGCATGGTTGATGTTCTGGGTCGATCTGGGAAGACTGATGAGGCCTGGGAATTGCTTCACAAAATGCCATTTGAGCCAACTGCTTCTATGTGGGGATCTTTGCTTGGGTCATGCAGAAACTACAATAACAGTGACTTAGCCAGAATAGCTGCCGAACAGCTTTTCCAACTTGAGCCTGACAATGGAGGGAACCATGTTTTGCTCTCAAATGTATATGCTGCCAGCGGGAACTGGGAGAATGTTCTGATGGCAAGGAAATATTTGAAGGATAGTGGTGCAAAGAAAGAAATGGGCAGGAGTTGGATTGAAGCAAAGGGCAAAATTCATATCTTTGTTGTTGGAGAGAGAAAGCACCCAGCAATCACTGATATCTACAATAAGCTGGAGGAAATTTATCACGATATGAAATTTTTTGCTCACATAACCAAAATAGAATGTGATCTGCATGATGTTCATGACAACCAAAAAGAGGAGCTGCTTAAACATCATAGTGAGAAGTTGGCACTTGCTTTTGGGCTAATCAGCTTACCTCCTAATATACCAACTATAATACACAAGAACCTTAGGATATGCGGGGACTGTCATTCATTCATGAAGGTTGCAGCCCATATTACCAAACGTCTATTCATTGTCAGAGATACCAATAGATTTCACCATTTTAAGGATGGCTCATGTTCTTGTGGGGACTTTTGGTGATGTAAGGCTGAATTGGAGAATGGTAGTCATCTACCAGTGGTACTCTATTCATGTAGCAAATTATTGCCTGTCAGTAGTGGCACTGCAACACTAAATATCTTTGTCAGGACTGATCTTGATAGCTTTGCCATTCAAGTCAATGATGTCGTGCTGCTGGCTCCATTGAATGTAATATCAACACTAGCAAATTATTGCCTGTCAGAAATGGAAGCAGATGCAAGTCCTTGGTTAATTGAATAGACTGCGTCACAAACAAAGCTGTTTCTTGTACATGACGAGCTACATATTTTTCCGTGGTCCAACAAAGATATACATAGGAAGTGGATGCAAGATTTGTTCTTGCAGAAATAGATATGGGAAGTGGATTCTTCTCACCTCAACACTTGCTGGATTCAGTGCGTGAAGAAGTCTGCTATGCCACTTACTTGGTACTACCAGTGTAATTATTGAGAACTATACCAGCTGATGCACATTGTGGTTCCAGCTCCTTATGGTCAAATCTTTCTTGTCATGCTTTCCACTCCAACAGTGATGAACCCTGGGAAGTGGTATATCTCGGTCTCCTTCCCCTAGCACTACTCCTGACATATTCAATTTCTGGAACAGTTCATTCCCTATACTGTATTTATATATCTTGCATTTGAACATAATTTGTACTAGCAATTCGTGGCTACAAAAAATTGAGTAAAACCTGCTGCTGCAGGCTTCAAATCCAATTATTCATATTTGTTTCAATTCGCGATAGCAAATGTTCTGTTATAGCTTTGATATTGAAAACTAAGTTTCCCTGTAGTATGTTAGGACAACTATACTTTTTTGTGAGCTTCCAGTTCACAAGTTATAGTAATCTGCCATTCTAGGGTTTGCTCCAGCATGACAAGGAGGAAAGCAGTTGATATTTTTGAAATAACACCAACACACTGGTTTCCATTTTATTACCAAATAACCTGAGGCTTCTTCTGTGCAGCACTAGATAAAACTTGTTGTCTGATACTTCCTCTACTTCTGACAAATCTTGTCACTTCCGTTTCTGTTAACCATATCATCTTACTGTCACATCCTCCTGGTCATGTTGGAGTCTGTTTTTGATGCATTTCCTCCAAAATTGGCGATGCCGACCTGTTTGCAGCTTTGGTTGGAGACTTGGAGTTGCTCTTAGTTAGTCTAGAATGTTGCTACTTTGAGACATACTCCATCAATAATATGTACATCTTTTCATCTCCTTGTACTACGGTATAACATAGCAAAGTATCAATAATTCAATACAGTGAAGATGTCTGTCCTTGTTGTCGAAAATAAGATGCATGTCCTTGTCATTTGTCATCCTTACGACTTACTACTTAGGGGGTGTTTGTTTCCAGGGACCTTTTGGTGTAGGGACTAGAAAAAGTCCCTCTTAGAGACTTTTTAACCAAACAGGAGGGACTACTAGGGACTAAAAGTTGCTTTTTGGGACTAAATGAAGAAGACTCTCAAGGAGAGTCTTTTTTGGTACTTTTTGGGACTTTTCCAACAATGCCCCTCCCTGCACCCATTGCCCCGCCGCCCCATGGTATTGTTTGGTTGTTATTTTTCTGTATACTAGGGGTAACATGGTCTTTTACATGTCATTTAATAACCTCTAGGGAGGGACTAGGGACTTTTTAGTCCCCGGAAACAAACAGAGAGGGACTTTTTAGTTGGGACTAGAAAAAGTCCTAGGACTAATGAACCAAACAGGGCCTTAGTAGCTGCGCATGTTTTTTGCATCGTGGTACAACCAGGCAGCTCTGGTTCTTGCAGAGTCCCCACTGGTCCACCATCTGCGCATGTTACATCTGTTTCTCAAGGAAAGTACTGTGTGTGTACAAAAGCTGGCGTCTAGAACCACTAGCAGGGCCCATGGAAAAGGAAACAATACATATGATAGTGGACCATTCATCAGGTTAGCCATTCTTTGTGGACCATGCATCATGAACTTTGGACCATGCATCATGAACTTCAGAAGGCAGCAGCTTCTTGAAGGAAAGAGATCTTGTGCCTGATGCCTGATGGGTATACCATAGCATTCTGTACGTCCAGTTTGAGTTGGCCCCTAACACACCAATTTTTTGGGTCAAGCCTTTGGTAGTCCTGTAGTCCATTATCCAAGGGCGTATGTTATGCGTCCTCATCTCATATGGTTGTCTAATCTGCTGGTGGTTTCCATTGCTGGCCTGCAAATTTACAGTCATTGGGTTGTCGTATTCTTGGTTATGGCTATTTTGTCTCAGGCTCTTGGGAACCAACATTTGTCTTACCAAAATAACTTTGATTAGAATTGCCCATGCTGACAAGTATGTTTTTTTTAGGCTGTTTGGTTTCTAAACTGGACAGCCAATTTGTGGACCTAGATTTTGGTACCGCCGCAATTTGACTTGGTTTCAGTGCTCTGTTTGGGCACAAACCAAACAGGCCAAACCTTCCTACATCGAAATGAAACTCGAGCTTTAGGCCCTACTTGGAATGGTGGTATTTTTTGTGTGGGCATCAATAGGCCCTTAGCTGTACAATTTTACTTGGGTAATGTGATTAGTTTTTACTTAGCGGTTACTTCCTTTTATAATTCTTTTCTTTTCCATTAAAAGACAACCTCTTTTTCTTGGTATGATTTATGTAGACCAAGTAAGGGTCTGCTTTACCATTATGGCACTCGCATGCATCTTTGGTACTAATGAAGATAAACAATTTGGTGTTCAAAGGTGTTAATCATGCAGCCCTGGAGTGTCCCGGATAAGGTTCATTGTCATTAGGGAAAACCCCGCTGCACATGGCTCCTGTTCATTTTCTCTCAAACACACACCGAAGTGCGTGCTATTTTGTATTAGAACATGGCTCCTGCTCTTGCTAGCAGACAGGAAATCTTGCTGTTGATACGGTCGTTAACCTATAGGTTCAATCATCACTACCAAAATTGCTGCGAGTTCCATTCAGATGAATCTGAAGCCTGCTCTCATTCATCTTTTTCATTGAACCAGGTCAGTATCCTAGCACTGTGTTCAATACTCTATCCGTACTGCATTTAGCAATTATAAACCTTTATCACTCAGGCAACTTGCAGTTGTGCAGTCTGCATACTAAGATGCGGTCTTGCACCAAATTAGGTGAGCATGGTAACACAGGGTTTAATCTAGGTTCTTCAGCTACTTTGTTTTTAGCTTTGGTTTGTTTCACAAGTGGACACGGTCCAAGTATTGTTTTACAGCTAGCTACTGTTTAATACTATATAATTAAGAGATAATGGGGCCACGTCAGTTGAGTTAGGCCATGTTTCTCCAGGCATCTTCTACTTTCAATAATTGGCAGGGTCGGCCGGAACAATAACCTGTAGTTTGCCTCGTACAGGCCTTTCTAACATAGGCAACAAAAGCAGGAGACAGATCTCCAATTTTCCTTTTGATACGTGCTGCGGGGAATCTTATTGATTATTGGAGCCTAGTGGCCTTTTATGTCTGGAACTTGCCTCTTAGACCATCAACTTAGCCATCCTTTTTCTTTGTATCCTATTAGGGCAAATTGAGCCCACTTGCACACCTAAAACTTCTGCCGAGCCTTTCCTTCCCGAGGGAACAAAAAGGTGGAGACTGGCTATTAATAGAATAGTAAAAGATCAGGGCATGGACATCCCCAGGTGTCGGCATCACTTGTGGCACATCAGTATCAATCTTGGCCATCACACTACCCTCCGTATTGTTTAGAGACGGTGGGAACTGCATTGCATATACTCCTCATATTGCATTGCGCGTACACTCACTCATTGCTTACCTTAGGTGAACGAATGCATTGAATTTTTTGAGAAGGTAAGGTGAATGCATTGAATTTTTTGAGAAGTTAGGGTGAATGCATTGAATTTGACTTGAAAACATTAAACGAATTGATTGCGTGAGGTGTAGAGCACCAGTACTGGAGGAGGCGAGACTGTAGAGAAGGGAGAGAATAAAATCCCCATTGGGGATATTACTTTGTTTCTTCAGGAGGCTGGAGAGGATACATCAACTTCATAGCTTGTTCTTGGACCCACTACATACAGATGACACATACATACATGCTTGCTAAGCATTTTCTTTTGTTTTTCATGTGGGTCACCATCCCTCTTTCTCTCACTCGCTCTCCTTTTCAACCTGATGTTTCCTGAAACCTGCCACCTGCTAAGGGCCCCGTACTGTGATCGAGTAGGGTTTCTGGAAGACAAGAAGAAAGAAAACATAGAAAAAAGGGTACTCTGGGGATGGAAGGAAGATTGCCCGGGAAACAAGGGATCTTCCACTTCCTCTTCCTTTTCCTTTTCCTTCAAAGGGTCAATTCAAGCCTGTCACTTAGTCCAGGGTAGCCTAGTAGGCTGGTAGAAACTAGTTTCACTGCTGGTTGTCAGGATCCTCAAGAATGGCTTCAGACCTCATCATCTTTATGAACTGCCCCTGTTGTGGAAAAAATATTTTTAATTTTTTCTTTTGAGAAATTTGGTTATATGTCCTACTGAATATCTACTAGATGTATATGAATGCAATTGAACTTGGTGATGTTTTTGCAGTACTCACCAGTAACTTGGCACCGTGGCCACTGCAGCGTAGGGGCTCTGGTGGGTGTAGCCGTACATTGGCGTTATTGCCTCTGCCTCTGGCTCCGGACCGCAGTCGAGGTTGACGCCGAACAGCCGGAGACGTCTCGACGGCGGCGCCGATGCCGTGCTGCTCTTGGCGTCTGCCTCTCTCTGCGACTCGCCTGCAAGAATTCACCGGAGAATGGTGTAAGAGATAGGTAATGTTCAGCACATGCATCTAAGATATGTTGCATGTTGTCAAGTGCTTTGTTCTTGATTGCTGCATACCTGCATGCAGCATGTCGCTGTGATCTTGCTCCACCGAGCGGCGATAGGCGTAGGAATTGGCAGGGCTGGTAGGGTATGATCCTGACGTGCTGTAACACATCGGGCTCCAAGGCCGTTGCTCCCCGGCGTTCAGAGCGGGCGGAGGTACACGTACAGGTGGTGGCGCGCTCTCGCCACGACGCCTGCAGCCGATGAAGAGCCGGTCGCCTGTGCCAAGGCCGCGCACCCTCTCGAAGTGCACGATGTCTCCGGCGTCGAGCTGCTTCTCCTTGACGTACCTGCTCCAGCCCTTGGTGAGCACGTAGCTCTGGCTGCTCGTCCAGTACGAGTACCGGAACCGCCACGGCTTGCCGGCCTCATCCTCGAAAGACAGGAGCAGGTCCTTCTCGCCGGGGGAGTCGCCACCGTTCAGGGGGAAGTACCTCTCCGCGTGCTGCTTGGGAATCACCAGCCTGTTGAGCTTGCCCACATCACTGGGCGTCAAGGGTTTCTCGAACAGGTGCTCCCTCTCGTACTGGTGGTGGTAGTGTAGGTTCGTGTACATGGCTACCCCCCATGGCCAGGCCTGTGGGTGCCCCTGAGAGAGAGGGTGCATGGCCATTGCTGCTCTGGAGGTAAGCTACCTAGAGGTTCTTGCCTATGGCAAAAGTTGGGCAGTGGAGAGAAGAGAAGAGAGGAGGGGAGAGGCAGGATGGTGGTGTGTGTTGTGTAGAGAAGCATGCATATGTCATAGCTAGGCATTTATAGCCTCCCAAGGAGAACTTTACACAGCTTGGAGGTGTTTAGCTAGTGTCTACACATAACGTATTGGTATTTACGTAAGGAGGACCTGGTGCATTTGATCTGGGTAGTACTAGTATTTTAACCTAGGTAGACAAGAAGAATCAAAGTGAAAGGCTTCAAAGGTGCTAAGGTTAGAATATATAGTTCCAGTGTAGCTGATGAGGAATGATCAGGTGGTGGTACTTAAAAGTTGGTGCCTGGCCATTGTGGCCTAATCACAGCCATCCAGGGGGTGCAGTGGGGTAGGGCCCCACCATTGCTTTCCATGTGCCTGGGTAGTTGGGGCCTATGCAGTGTGATGTAAGTATGGCCACTGTCCTTAACTCCTCATTTTAACCTACCTATAGAGGTCCAGGTTTCTGGTACTGCAGTGCTGTGTTGGACTTCCAATTTCTATCTGACCTCGGGAGTGCAAGAAAGTCCTGGCATATTCAGAAATGCAATTTCCAATAAGAGTCCATGCCATTTGTAACTTGTGTAGACACGGAGGTTCCCTAGGGACCGATAGATTGGTCCTAGTTCTTATACCTGTTGTCCACTTGGGATAGCTCATAGCTGGTAGGCAATAACTTGTTCAGGGCAGTAGGAGTCTTTTGAGATGTGACATCTGAGGTGTATGGGCTGTGTGCTCTTATTATCATTCACTATGGAGTACGCTAGCCCCAGCTATTTTCTTGATATCAGATTCAACACAATCAAGGGCTTGTCAGACCTGTCTCATTGAATGACATGGCTGACCACCTGTTAAGAGGACAAGCCCTCCAAGCAAAGTAACCAAGCTGGTTTTGGTTGGACTCACAGTCTCACACCATGAATTGAATTGAGAGTAGTGGCTGTAAGATACAGATGCTACTACATTATTTCTATTCAAACCTTCGCAGGACAACCTGCCCTGGTCTGGTCAGGGCACAGTGGCAGCTTGCGTGGGGGTAAAGCGACTGGCCACTACTCTGCTCCTTGTGTTAGATGATGTCCTTTGGAGATTAGTGCTTCTTTATCATGCATTAGGCATATGGGGAGCACCTCTTGCTGTTGCAGGATTGGAGCACAGAGCATTAAGATGATCTGTTTTGTTCTAACTTTAAGGGCAGATCTGTATCAGATTCCGTAAACTATAAGGGATAAAACCATCGATGTCGCTCTGCTTGCTCCTTTGGAGACAGGCATTCCATCACATGGTTTTGAATGTGATTACATGGCCAGATTCATTGTGTGTGTGCTCACTAATGCATGTGATTATGTTAACTAACGTTGTTATTCAGTTTGTCAGCCTTTGGAGAAACCGCAGGGACCAAGAGGGGGCGTTGTTATGTCAGCAAGTCCTGTCCAGAATCAAATCATAACGGTGATTTAACGGATCTCATTATTAATCGCTCCGTTCGTTGCATCAGTTGCTTCTTAATTCCTAACACTAGACCTCTTATTATTCTATTTATTCTTCAAAGTTGATTATTTATATGATTTTATTTTTATTGCTATTCACAGTACTTGGGTGTAATCTCACGTGGCCATGGCTTTTTTTCCGTCCTGCCTGCTGCTCTATGCAGCTGGAGAGCTCCAAGTTCCCAAACGCCAAAATATTCTAACACTGGAATTGGAAATAGGATCAAGATTGGACCTGCGCACAGATCCTCTCTTGTCTCTTCTCCAATTTCAAACAAGCTCATGAATGAGATGATACAGATTTTTGACCCCAATTCTATCCCCACTACTCTGTAAGATCCCTTGATCCTTGTAGTTCATCCTGTTTCCTACTAATCCCTAAAAACAGATGAGACTAAGAGGAAGTACAGATTGGCCAAATGGGATATCATTTGCAGACCAAAGGACCAAGGGGGACTTGGTATTGAAAATCTTGAAGTCAAAAACAGATGCCTCCTGAGTAAGTGGCTGTTTAAGTTGTCTTCTGAGACAGAGGCAACTTGGGCGCAGATTTTACGTAGTAAATATCTGCACTCAAAGACGTTATCTCAGGTCACTCTGAGACCTACAGATTCGCCGTTCTGGAAAGGGCTCATGAGGGTTAAAGCCGCTTTCTTTAACAGAACGAGATGTATTGTTGGTAACGGAGATGATACGCGATTCTGGGAGGATACGTGGCTAGGTGACGCGCCTTTGGCTACACAATATCCGACACTATATCGTATTGTTCAGCGTAGGGACGCTCTTGTTGCCACGGTGATGCAGTCTATCCCTCTAAACATACAGTTTAGGAGAGTGCTTGTTGGACCTCGATGGGAAGCATGGCTTCACTTGGTCCGTAGGCTGATGGAAGTTTAGCTGAATCCTCAGCCCGATCAGTTGTGTTGGAAACTAACTAGAAATGGGGTGTTCACGGTAAAATCGATGTATATTGATATTATTAATTCATCTGTGATACCTACTTCCAAGGAGGTCTGGAAAGTTAAGGTTCCTTTGAAGATTAAAGTGTTTATGTGGTTTGTGCATAAACAAGTTATTCTTACAAAGGATAATCTAGTTAAGCGCAACTGGACAGGATCTACTAGGTGTAGTTTCTGTGATCGGGATGAGAATATCAAGCATTTATTTTTTGACTGCCCGTTGGCACAAGGGTTGTGGCGCACCGTGCAAATTGCCTTTAATATTACTCCTCCGAGATCGGTCAACACGTTATTTGGGGCGTGGCTGGTTGGGATTGAGTCCGAAACAGCCAGACACATTCGTGTAGGAGTATGTGCGTTATTATGGGCAATTTGGAATTGCAGAAATGATTTGGTTTTTAACAAGACAACAAATACTCATTTTTTGCAGGTGTTATTCAGGGCTACAACGCTGATCCGTACGTGGTCCTTACTCACTTCGACGGAGGCCAGGGAGCGTTTGGTTACTGGATCTGTCCGGTGGGAGACGGTAGCGCGGGATATCTTCAACCGGTTTGGATGACGATCATGTAATAGGATAGGCATTTAGTTTACCTATATGCTATTATGCCAGCCGGTTGTGGCTTTTTTCGTTTCTGCTATGCAGTTGATGTTCTGTGAGCTAGATGCTGCTTTTGTTCAATTTTTGTAAGACCATTGTTCAGACCTTGTTTACTTGTTTAATAAGAGAGGCCGTATGCATCGATCTGATGCAGAGGCCGGGGAATCCCCTTTTCTAAAAAAAAAACTAATCCCTAAAAACTGTTCTGATATTGTTTTCTCTGCGCATGCATTCAGATAAAGATACGCAGTAAAGATGACTAGCTACATGTACTGCAAAAATTGTTTTATGTATATACTAGTACTCCACTTCACGGCACACATATACTTTGATTAAACTACTCCTAACTCTATGCTTAGCATCTCTTGGAGTATCAAGAACGCATGTTTAGCTCCAAGTTGGTCATTTAGTTATGGAATCTTGTCAAGATACCCATAAATGCTACTCCCTCCGACCCAAAATAAGTGTCGTGGTTTTAGTTCAAATTGAACTACACTTATTTTGGAACTAAAACCATGACACTTATTTTGAATCGGAGGGAGTACTAGTTTTGCAACTGCATCCTAGTAATCGCTCCTAATTTGCAAAAGTTGAATGGATGGTTTATGAGTTTCTTTCTCTACTGAAGAACATATCAGTATTGTGGAATGGGCGGTCAAAATGACTTGAAAACCGTGTCGATACCTAAACAATGGGCATGCTTGGATTGCTACCAAAAATTGGCAAAGCTAAGACTTGCCAAAAATTGGCAACTTTATGTGATGTTGGCAAGACCATTTAATTGGAAACCACCAATTAGTAGCCAATATTTGGCAGATGGCAAACATTAGCATAACAAATTTGGCATTAAACCAAGCATGCTCATTCTACATTGTGGCTGCAAGGCAGTAAGAGGGTACTTTTTAATTAGCTTAGTGTTGGACTCCCCACTTTTCCTTTGTACCGTGTGGGTGTGGCTAACCAAATCGCACAAGTCCCTGAAAACAATCCTGGTAACGCGCACCCCCTCTGTTCTACCACGCCCCGCTCTTTGGAGGTTATTGTCTTCCACGCACATCAAATGAGAATAAAGAGTGAAGGAATGTGGACAAAATCGCATAAATATTTTTGGTGAGAACATCACGGAGAGACCACGTACATCTAGCTGGGACAACATTGCGATGTCGAACCAAGACGCCACATCTCTTTATGCAGAGGGGCGAAAAGATCATGAGAGGAATTAGGGTTTCCTATGAGTCATCAATCTTTGGTTTGGTTGGCGGAGCTAAACAACAACATCCAACGATGGATCATTGGCATGGGCGGCGACGGTCTCATGACCCCCGTCTTCCTCTCAGTGTTTTCTCCTCTTCGTCTACCTAGCCTGTTGTCAGTCATAGCCCGTGGTCTGGAAATGAGAGATACCGTTGGAGGGTCGGGCTGTCCGCAGACATGTCCAAAGATCCGTTCGGTGATCCGTGTTGGAGATGCCTTTATTGCCTACATGACATGGATACATAAAAAATACCGCATTGTACATGCTCTAAGACGTGCAGTTGTTGAGGCGTTTTTTTAGAGAAAATTGGTGGGGAAAACAAGAGATGGGAGAAGAAAAAATTAAAATGGGGAGAAGAGAGGAAGGGGAATAGTATGTGTAGAGATTGGCCGAAGAAGAAAACGAAAGGGGGTATCCATCCTGTCGTCTATACCGGGAAAGGAGGGAGCACCCATTTTATTAGATGAACAATGGCAAAACTGACTGGATCACAATCACTAGTGCACTGGTACCCATCCGCAAGATGCATGCATGCACTGGTTGGTTGCGAGTTGTGCCCAAGTGTAGCATATTTAAACCCGGCCACGAGGAGGGAGCCACGCAGCTTAGGTTGTTAATTTCTCATGGCTCAATCATGCAGCTCACCTGCCCGATCTTTGTGATAATGCAGTGCAGGCAGGTTTGGTTTCCTCCAGGTCCAGGCACATGAGCGAGCCGAGCCGGTATCTCGTGGAATTGAATATGGGATCACTCGAGATAAGGGGACACACATGCTAATGCCCCTCATTATGTTATTCGATCCCCGTCCCGTGGCGCGATATGCTCCTTCCTTTTCTACGAGGCCACGTATGTTTTGCCAGGTTCATGCAGATGTGTCTGGGACTGCGAGCCCTCAGCGGCATCATGGACGTGGGAAGCATATGCTTCAGGATGGTAAGCGTAGTTGGAGTATTCCTTTAAGAAGATCGATCATATACCAACTTTAATACTATATCTGTACGGCGGCCTGTACGTACGTCTCTTGTGCTTGATAGTGGGATTTTTCATACCGAAAATGCATTTTTTTTTCGAAAAGGGGGGCTCCCCGGCCTCTGCATCAAGAGTGATGCATACGGCCATCTTATTAACAAAACTCCAATTGTGCCGACAAAGTTTCAAAGTGTCAAGCCTAAAGAAAGAAAAGACAGCTCACACAGAGCGCTAAAGGCTAGAAACACAGACTAGCCAAACAAAGATGCCACAACCGGCTGGCTAACAAGGTAGGTAAACTAATTGCCTATCCTATTACATGACCGCCATCCAAACCGGTTGAAGATATCCCGAGTTACCATCTCCCAACGGATAGACCCAGTAACCAAATGCTCCCTGGCCTCCATCGGAGTGAGTAGCGACCACGAACGGATCACTGCCGTAGCTCGGAAAATAACCTGCAAAAAATGAATCCGTGATATTCTGTTAAAAACCAAATCATTTCTGCAAAGCCAGATGGTCCACAGCAGAGCGCAGACTCCAACCCGAATATGTCTTGCTAAGGCAGATTCAATCCCATTAAGCCAAGTCCTAAATAAAGCATTAACAGTAGTCGGTGGAGTAATGTTAAAAGCAATGTGGACCGTCCGCCAAAGGACCTTGGCCAACGGGCAATCAAAAAAGAGATGCTTATGAAGGAAATATGCCCTAGAGGCAATAATAAAGTTATTATTTATTTCCTCATATCATGATAAATGTTTATTATTCATGCTAGAATTGTATTAACCGGAAACATGATACATGTGTGAATACATAGACAAACACATAGTCACTAGTATGCCTCTACTTGACTAGCTCATTAATCAAAGATGGTTATGTTTCCTGACCATAGACATGTGTTGTCATTTGATTAATGAGATCACATCATTAGGAAAATGATGTGGTTGACATGACCCATTCCGTTAGCCTAGCACTTGATCGCTTAGTATACTGCTATTGCTTTCTTCATGACTTATACAAAGTTCCTACAACTATGAGATTATGCAACTCCCGTTTACCGGAAGAACACTTTGTGTGCTACCAAACGTCGCAACGTAACTGGGTGATTATAAAGGTGCTCTACAGGTGTTTCCGAAGGTACATGTTGAGTTGGCATAATTCGAGATTAGGATTTGTCACTCCGATCGTCGGAGAGGTATCTCTGGGCCCTCTCGGTAATACTCATCACATAAGCCTTGCAAGCATGTAACTAATGAGTTAGTTATGAGATGACGTATTACGGAACGAGTAAAGAGACTTGTCGGTAACGAGATTGAACTAGGTATTGGATACCGACGATCAAATCTCGGGCAAGTAACATACCGATGACAAAGGGAACAAAGTATGTTGTTATGCGGTTTGACCGATAAAGATCTTCGTAGAATATGTAGGAACCAATATGGACATCCAGGTCCCGCTATTGGTTATTGACCGAGAATGGTTTTAGGTCATGTCTACATAGTTCTCGAACCCGTAGGGTCCGCACGCTTAACGTTTCGATGACAGTTTTATTATGAGTTTATAAGTTTTGATGTACCGAAGTTTGTTCGGAGTCCCGGATGTGATCACGGACATGACGAGGAGTCTCGGAATGGTCGAGACATAAAGATTGATATATTGGACGACTATATTTGGACACCGGAAAGGTTCCGGGAGTTTTCGGAGAAAACCGGAGTGCCGGAGGGGGTTACCGGAACCCCCCGGGAGAGTTAATGGGCCACATGGGCCTAGGTGGGAAGAGAGAGGGGCGGCCAGGGCGGGCCGCGCGCCCCCTCTCCCTCTGGTCCGAATTGGACTAGGAGGGGGGGGGCGGCGCCCCCCTTTCCTTCCCCCTCTCTCCCCCTTCCTTCCCCCTCCTAGTAGGAGTAGGAAAGGAGGAATCCTACTCCTACTAGGAGGAGGATTCCTCCTCCCTTGGCGCGCCCAAAGGGGCCGGCCGGCCTCCCCCTCCCTCCTTTATATACGGGGGCAGGGGGCACCCCATAGACACACAAGTTGATCTACGGATCGTTCCTTAGCCGTGTGCGGTGCCCCCTTCCACCATATTCCACCTCGGTCATATCGTCGCGAAGCTTAGGCGAAGCCCTGCGCCGGTAGAACATCAAGATCGTCACCACGCCGTCGTGCTGACGGAACTCTCCCTCGACACTCGGCTGGATCGGAGTTCGAGGGACGTCATCGAGCTGAACGTGTGCTGAACTCGGAGGCTCCGTACGTTCGGTGCTTGGATCGGTTGGATCGTGAAGACGTACGACTACATCAACCGCGTTGTGCTAACGCTTCCGCTTACGGTCTACGAGGGTACGTGGACAAACACTCTCACCTCTCGTTGCTATGCCATCACCATGATCTTGCGTGTGCGTAGGAAATTTTTTGAAATTACTACGTTCCCCAACAGCTTAATCGTCTCATCCCGATCACAGAAACTACACCTAGTAGGTCCTGTCCAATTACACTTTAATAAGTTGTCCTTTGTTAGGATAACTTGTTTATGGACAAACCACATAAACACTTTTATTTTCAAAGGAACTTTGACATCCCAGACATTCTTGGAAGTTGGAATGGAGCTCGAATTAATGACATCAATATACATTGACTTAACTGTAAATACTCCAGACCTAGTCAACTTCCAGCGTAATTCATCAGGTTGGTCAGAAAGTTGAACCTCCATCAGTCTCCTAACTAAATGGAGCCAAACTTCCCAACGATTGCCCGCTAGCGACCGTCTAAACTGAATATTAAGGGGGATAGATTGAAATACCGTTGCCACGAACATCTCACGTCATTCAGCAATACGATATAAAGACGGATATTGAATGGCCAAGGGTGAATCGCCAAGCCAAGTATCCTCCGAGAAACGTGTAGTAGCACCGTCTCCAATAACAACTCTAGTCCTATTGAACAACAATTGTTTGACTTTCATGAGTCCTTTCCAGAAGGGCGAGTCATTCGGCCTAACTGTTACCTGGGACAGAGTTCTAGTCTGGAGGTACTTGCTGCGAAGGATCTGCGCCCACATGGCTTCAGTCCCAGAAGCGAGCTTCCACAACCACTCACTAAGAAGGCATCTATTCTTAACCTCAAGATTCTCGATACCAAGCCCTCCTTGGTCTTTGGGTCGACACATAATATCCCATTTAGCAAGCCGGTATTTTCTTTTAAGTTCATCACCCTGCCAAAAGAAGCGTGACCGATAGAAGTCCAGTCTTTTCCTAACACCAACTAGGACCTCAAAGAACAATAAGAGAAACATAGGCATACTCGTGAGCACCGAATTTATCAAGATTAATCGGCCTCCGTATGACATGAGCTTACCCTTCTAGCAACTCAGTTTCTTCTCAAATCGGTCCTCGATACACTTCCACTCTCTGTTTGTCAGCCTACGATGGTGAATCGGAATACCAAGGTAGGAGAAGGGCAAACTCCCTAACTCGCACCCAAACAATTGCTTATACGACTCTTGTTCGTCTTTGGCTCTACCAAAGCAGAACAACTCGCTCTTATGAAAGTTAATCTTTAACTCGGACAATTGTTCGAAGAGGCATAACAACAACTTCATATTTCTCGCCTTGGCCAAGTCGTGCTCCATAAAGATGATTGTATCATCAGCGTATTGAAGGATGGATACACCACCATCGACAAGATGAGGTACCAAACCACCCACTTGACCATTCTCCTTAGCCCTTCCTATCAAAATTGCTAACATATCCACCACAATGTTAAACAGGATAGGGGACATTGGATCTCCTTGCCTTAGGCCTTTATGAGTCTGAAAATAATGACCTATATCGTCATTCACTTTAATTCCCACACTCCCTTTTTGCGTAAATGATTCGACTTGCCGGCGCCATGCATCATCGAAACCTTTCATACGCAAGGCCTGTTGGAGGAATGGCCACTTGACCTTATCATATGCTTTTTCGAAATCCACCTTAAAAATTACCCCATCTAATTTTTTGGAATGAATTTCATGGAGCGTTTCATGAAGGACAACCACCCCTTCAAGGATGTTTCTGTCCGGCATGAAAGCAGTTTGGGATTGTTGCACCACAGAATGCGCAATCTGTGAGAGCCTATTAGTCTCGACCTTGGTGAATATTTTGAAACTAACATTGAGGAGGCAAATCGGCCTGAACTGCTCAATTCTCACAGCCTCCATTTTCTTAGGGAGCAATGTGATAGTTCCAAAATTCAAGTGAAATAATTGAAGCTGTCCAGAGAAAAGATCCTGAAACATAGGTAACAAATCCCCATTAATGATGTGCCAGCACTTTTTATAGAACTCGGCCGGGAACCCATCCGGACCGGGAGCCTTATTGTTTTTTATTTGTGCAATAGCATCAAACACCTCCTTCTCCAAAAACGGGGCGAGCAGGATATCATTATCAGCAGTAGACAATTGAGGTACATCCTCAGTCCTGGACTCATCGAGGGTCACACAATTAACCTCCGGTGGTCCAAAAAGCTGCCTATAATATTCTGTAATATATGTTTTGAGATTATCCTACCCAACAATAGTACCCTCATCTTGCTCAAGCTGGAAGATACACTTCTTTCTGTGTTTACCATTAGCAATCAGGTGAAAGAATTGAGTATTTGCGTCCCCTTGGACCACTTTGCGAACCTTAGCTCGCAACGCCCGTTTCAACTCTTCTTCACGGAGAAGTTCTTTCAACCTCTTCTCCACCTCAGTTTTTACCTGGAGCTCAGTAGGCAGCAGAATCGCGGATTCAACTTTTATATCCAGGGCCTGTATAAGAGAAAGGAGCCTATCCTTCTCAATCTTATACACCCCACTGAGGTGCTTAGCCCATCCCCGTAAGAAGCTTCTCAAATGCCTAATTTTATTCTGCTAACGCTCGACAGCCGTCCTACCTCCTACACCCTTAGCCCATTCCCTGGCAATGAGGTCCAAGAACCCCTCCCGTTCGAACCAGGCCATCTCGAATGAGAAGGTGTTTCTGTTTCCCACATGATTCGGCTCCCCGGAGTCCACGAACAGTGGTGTGTGATCGGATATTCCCCGCGAGAGAGCTTGTACCGTAACAAGAGGGAACTTCTGTTCCCACTCCACACTCGCGAGAACTCGATCAAGCTTTTCATATGTCGGGGTAGGCAAGGCATTAGCCCAGGTAAACTTTCTACCGGAAAGCTCTATCTCCCTCAGATCCAGGCTCTCAATAATGTTATTGAACATAAACGACCATCTGCCGTCAAAGTTATCATTATTCTTCTCCTCTCTCCTCCGAATGATATTGAAATCACCCCCGACCAACATCGGAAGCTGCTCAGACCCACAAATTCGAACAAGGTCTGCCAGAAATTCTGGTTTAAGCTCCGGCTGTGCGGCACCATAAACCGCCACCAAGGCCCAGTTGAAACCATCAACCTTAGACCTAACCCGAAACTTAACCGCAAAGTCGCCCATCACTACACTCCGGACCTCAAGGGAATCGCATCTCACTCCCAACAAGATACCTCCCGATCGTCCTCGCGGAGGTAGGCAATACCAGTCAAAATCAACACCACCCGCAAGAGAGGAAAGAAACTGAGGAGCAAAATTATCTCTACCAGTTTCAGAGAGAGCGATAAAATCTAATCGATGCTCCAAAGACGCCTCCGCGAGAAATCTTCTTTTAGCCAAGTCCTTCAGACCTCTACTATTCCAAAAGATTCCTTTCATAAGTCATCATGAATTTTTTTGGCCGTACGAATCCTAGCACTCCTACGTACTGCGGATGCGGGATACACCTTCCGCTTCCACTTACGTTTGGGTTTATCATTGTCCACCATTCGGTCCTCATAACCGGTCTCCGGTGGTTGATTCACTACACCTTCAACACTAACCTCCTCCTCGTCGGACTCATTAGTGGATGGTGCAAGGTCCGCACATAAATTGTCAAGCACTCTCACCCCAACGCATCAATCTCAGCATCGTTCATAGGTCTCACTGCCGCTAGGTTTCGAATGGTTTCTAAAGCGCGTTCCGCTTCCAGATCAAGGAGATCATTAACCGAGTTGGAAACTTCAGAATTTGTATTCCCTAGCGAAACCCCTACTTGATTTGCATTATGAATAATCTCATCCGTAGAAAAATGCAAAATAGAATTGGATAAGTTGACTAACATACCGGTAGTGACCTCAATGTCACGAAGCTTGGCCGCCCTCATAGTGCACCTCTGCTGCATGTCATCAACCTCCGGGTGGTCCTGGAGACGAGAACTCATCCGTCTCCCCTCAGAGACCGGGTCAGGGATCCCGCCGAAAGCAATAACCTCCTCCCGAGTAACTCCACTCAGAGGAGGCAGCGGCGGAAGGCTCCCACGGCGCCCTGGCATGAGACCAGGTGAGGTAGGTGTCCGGGCCGCCTGCCCAAGCACCTCCTCCGCCCAACCCTCAAGCCAGAGGGCGTCACCATGGCATGGCCCGGGGCCACCTGCCCCAGACTCCCGCCGAACAGCCCAGGAGAAGACACAACAGCCGTTGCCGAAGGGGAAGGGTCTGAGGCCACCTTCCCCAGATGGCCTCCCTCACAGCCGGCATCCAGCGGTGAAGCTGGCGTCACCGGAGCCACCTGCCCCTGACAAACGCCGATCATCACAGGCGTGACTGTAGCAGCCGATGCCGAAGGGGAAGGGTCCAAGGCCTCCTGCCCCAGACGGTCTCCCTCTCGGCCGGCCAGGGACAGCGTCGAAGGTGACGCAACCACCAAACGTCCGCACGAGACCGTGGAGATCCCAGGCATAAGATCCAGCACCGGGAGCGAGCTCTCAACAGCATCCTCAGACTCCACCCGATCGCTCCAAAGTTTGGGAGGAGCAGACGCAAGCTCAAAAGATACAAACCTCAACGTGCTGTTAGGTACCGACGGAGAAGTGGCCGGCTCTACCCCTGATCCAGTCTGGGGCAACTGAGCAACTGGTCCCGACCCGTTGGGTCTCTCTCGATCAACCTCATCCGTTGGATCCTTCCTAGCCCCCGCATTATCATCTCCCTCGTTAATATCCATATCAGTGCTAACATCCACATCGGCAAACAACTCAGCGTCCTCAAACTCAATCTCAAGAGGGAAGACCTCTCCCCTGTAGGCCCAGTTGACCACATCCGGGACGAACTCAATGTCCAGAATACTCACTCGCAATCTGGCCACCCCATGGGCGCGAGTAAAAGTCATATCCACTTTCTCAGTTTTGCCAACCAAGATACCCAGACTGGCCACCACACGAACATCTGTCAGAGCCTCAGAGGGTGCCCCAGAAAAGCGCAGCCACACCTGAGTAAGGGGCTTCCCCTTAGGCTCCACTTTCTTCCACTCTTGAAACTCCAAAATACAATTAGTACCAGGTACCTTTACACATCCCAAAGCTCAGCAACCGCCGCAAGTCCTCTACCGACGGGAAGTCAACCCTGAACACGCGCTCCTCAATGAGAACAAGCTCCCACTGAAAGTCTCCCGGAGCCAGTTCCTGGAGCCTCTGCACAATCTGAGCTTCAGAGACCTCTCCCTGGGTCACCTTCACAATTCCAGTAGTCAGGCTCTGCGTCTCCACTAGAATCTCTCTCGCAGCTGGGGACTCAAAGAACATCAGCTCGGCACAATAAACTCCATACATTATAAGCGTCGGAGCCTGCTCACGAAGAAGCGGGCAATCCCCCGAGATATGAACTGGCTTACCACACGTATCACACAACTCAGCCACACACTCAGCAATGAAGTGACCTTTCTCACCACAGCGATAACAGAGCATTTTCTCCTTCTGACGCGCCCATTTGGAAACCCTCTCAGACTCAGACCTTATATCCGCGTCAACAGAGGCTGTAGTCATATCAACATCCGTGGTCGCCAGAGCCGTGACAGCTGCCATAACCTCGCTAGTCAGGGCGGTGGCCTAAGTGGGATTAACCTCCACCCCGGACACCTGCTGGTCTACAGTGGCCTGCGTCTGATGCTGTCTGCGGAAACCACGACCACCACCTCGACCACGACGACGACCACGGTAACCACCTCTCTGCCGTGCATCCGGTCCATAAGCGCCCTCGACAAAACCACCCGAAGGACCAAGGAAGGGCCTCTCAGCAGAACCATCACTCTGCCAGGCATAACCTCGGCCACCTCCCGTCGATGACGAACCACAGTGTTGACCATCCCCATACGCATCATAGCCATCATCCCCTCACTGTCCTCGGGGCGGATCCGATGACTCGGCAGTCACGTTGTCCACTCTCGTCTGCGTGGTATTGGAGCGATTTTGCGTCGGCCTCGCGATGTAATGAGGCGGCGACGCTGCTCGAGACTGCACGGTTGTCTGAGCCACCGGCCGACCCCCATCAACTTGGCCAACCGGTCTAGTGCCATTATGCACCGGCGGCCTTGGCGGAGGAGCTCCACGCCCGACGACGGAAGAACCCAGAGGTCTCTGCGGAGGTGCACCACAGCCCGCGGTGGCCAAAGAAGATGGGGGCACTGTCGGCCTCGCTCCGGGCAGTGCGCCAATCCCGCGGCCCATCGTGGCCGCAGCCGCACTGCCAGGAGCCCCGGTGCCTCGACCCGCCTGCACGGGCGGCATCCCCCCAAGAGCAGAGCCGTGCACCGGCCGGGGTAGAGCGGCCCGGCCACCAGCCGCGGCAGGCAGCGGCGCACTGCCACGGCCAGCCCCCGTGCCATCAGCAGCCCGACCACCTGCAGCAGCAGGCGGCGGCACACGTCCACCGGCCGCTGGAGGCGGCGACGCAGTTCCGCCGCGGCCAGCCCCCCCGCCAGAAGAAGCGCGGCCACCGGCAGCCGGCGGAGGCGGCGCACTGCCGACCCGGCCAGTTCCCCCGCTAGATGATGCCTTAGGAGGAATCGGCGGGCCTCCGCGCCCGGCCATGATTCCAAGCGGTAGAATGCGACGAGCCCGGCCACTCCCCAGCAGCAACGATCGGCGAGACGGCTTACAGCCAAGAACCCTAGCCCGCCGCAGACCGAAAATGCATATTTCTGTTTCTTGCATTCATTTTTTCCCTCAAAATCTTGTGGGGCATTTTATAGATTTTTAATGGAGGAATTCCTGCCATTATTTGGGTATGCACTGGACACACGAAACCAGCGTTCTCGAGCTCGTTGCATACTTGCATGAGATTGCACTCAGCTGATGGCTTGGCTGGGACCATGTGTACAACCACTAGACACTAGTTCTACTATTATCCTGCGGTCATTTATGTAGCGCTTCCTAAATTTCTGTACCAGGTGCGAACTAAATTTGATATCTTTTGAGCAGATCTCTGCGTGTGCTGTGGGAATGCGTAAAGGAGAGGTTCAGGCTGCAGCCGGTCTCTCTCTCTCTCTCTCTCTCTCAGCTTTTCTTCCCCTGCGCACTGAAGACTACTGGCGTGAAAGAGAAGGCCCGGAGAAGAGAGATGAGATGAGATGATGAACACACCGCCGCGGGGGTGTATGTGTGCGTTTCAGAGAGTGGCTGAGGAGAAACTGATATGCTTTCAGATGCCTTTTCGCCCTCGCAGGGCCTGCATGGTGTCATGCTGGCACTCGCTTTCGGTCAGCATAAAGTTGGTCTTTAGTGAAGGGAGACAAAGTGGAAGCAAGGACTCCTGATTACCATGAGGCCCACCAAGACGGAGTGGAAAAAGGATCAACATAAAACTGACTAAATAGTTGGAACAAACGATTAACCCATGACTACCCTACTGGTTAAGAGTGTAGCTGGTGTGACGAAATTCCAAGAGAAATACGATTCACAAACGTGATCACGGCATCTTGATGTAGGGTAGAACCCTAGATGCCCGATCTTTCACGATTGGAGGGAATCTTACAAAAACATGAAGAACACGAGGAGAAATCACGAGGGGAAACACGAGAAAATCATTCAAACCAACAAGATTCGATTGCACATGTGCTAGATCCTTGAAACACAAAGAGATACACGATTCAAATCCAACAAAGGACGATACAAGTAGCTAGTTCATCTCCATGAGGAGGTCTTGAGGGGTCTTCCCATGAAGGGGTCTTGAATCCAAAGTGGATCTTCTCCGAAGAGGGAACGATCTCTCTCGGTGGAGTAGATCCAGATGGATGAGCAAAGCTCTATCTCACAAATAAGCTAAACCAATGCTAACCCTAGCTAGAGGAAGGGGAAAGAGTATATATAGTCTAAGTGGCGAAGGGGTACACGGGTCTCGGCCCAACACGCGGTGCACAGACAGGCAGCGGGTGTCCGGCCTTTATCGGTCGTCCAGTGGCTCGCGAGGGACCGAACGTCCGGTAGGGTTCGGACTTCCGCTATTTTGGTTTTGTTGAAGTGGCACCGGGCGTCCGGAGACGGCCGGTCGTCCGGTCGCTTCGGACTTCCGCAGATTTGGCTTAGGTGTGGAAATGCTGGTCGTCCGGAGGAGGCCGGACGTCCGCTCGCTGGGAGGTGTTGCCGGTCGTCCGGTCCTAGACGAACGTCCACTCGTTGTAGCTTGCGCGGGCTGGGACTTGGCTGGCAGGCTGGCATCTCTAGGCGTCGGATGTCCGGTCCCTTCCGGTCATCCGGTGGCTGTAGCTTGCGCTGGATGTGTCTTGGGCTGGTAGGGGCTTCAGGCGCCGGACGTCCGACGTTCTACGGTCGTCCGATGGCTGGAGTTTCTTCGGCAGCTCTTCTTCTTGACCCTCATGTTTGGTGTCCTCGCCGTCTTGTCCGTTGGATGTAGTTGCTCCGCGGCCTTCCTCCAAGTACCTGATCATGCATAGTGTTTCCACTTGAGGTAGTAGCCATGTCTCATGTGTAGAGAGTGGTAGTTCGGAGAGGAGCGAGTTCACCTTATCTTCGATAGCCTTTGCTCGAGCTCTTGTCATTGGTCCAAGTGGTGTCGTGGGAGTTGTAGATACGTCCATGGGGATGATCGTGGGATGCTCCGCATCATCTCCCCCCTTGGGAAAGATCCGACCTCGGATCAAAAGCTTCATCACCTATTTGACAATGAAGATGTCGCTCACGTTGTACTTGTTGCTTGGGAGGTCGATCTTGTAAGCGTTGTTGTTGTAGCATGCTAGTACCTTAAAGGGTCCATCGGTTCGGGGTAGAAGTTTGGACTTGCGTTCGTTGGGGAAGCGTTCCTTGCGAAGGTGTAGCCACACAAGATCTCCAATGTTGAATATCATGGGTTGCTTGTTGATATTGAGCTTGGTCGTGAGTCATTGTACTTGGCGCTCGATGGTGTGCCTTGTATCTTTATGCATCTTCTTGAGGTAGCTTGCTCGTGCACTCGCGTCCATATTGATGCTCTCTTGTAGTGGAAGAGGAAGAATGTCCAATGGGGACAACGGGTTGAAACCGTAGACGACCTCGAAAGGGGACTTGCCGGTCCTAGACTGTCTTGCACGGTTGTAGGCGTACTCGCGATGGGTAGGCACTCCTCCCACTCCTTGATGTTCCTCTTGATCAACACGCGTAGTAGAGTGGAGAGTGTTCGGTTCATCACCTCCGTTTGGCCGTCGGATTGAGGATGGTATGCCGAAGATAACAAGAGCTTGGTTCTGAGCTTGGCGCATAGAGTCTTCCAAAAGTAACTCAAGAACTTGACGTCGCGGTCTGAGACAATCGTCTTTGGCACTCCATGTAGGCGTAAGTTTTTCCTACAAAAAAGATTGGCAATATGTGAAGCATCGTCTATCTTATTGCATGGTATGAAATGTGCCATTTTAGAGAATCGGTCCACAACAATAAACACGGAATCCTTTCCATTTTAAGTTCTAGGCAAACCAAGTACAAAGTCCATGCTAATGTCTTCCCAAGGTTGATATGGAATAGGAAGTGGCATGTAAAGACCGTGGGATTGAGCTTTTGACTTAGCTTTGCGACATGTCGAACATCGGTTGGTGAAGCGTGAGACGTCGCAGAACATCTTGGGCCAAAAATAGTTCTTGGAGAGCATAGCGAATGTCTTGTCGCGTCCAAAGTGTCCCATTAGTCCTCCATGAGATTCTTGCAAAAGTAACAAACAAAGAGAAGACTCGGGGATGCAAAGTTTGTTAGCTCTCATAAGAAAATCATCTTTGATGTAATAGTGTTACCAAGATGTATGCGTCAAACACTTGGCATAACGAATTGCAAAAGGTAGGATCATGCACATACAAGTCTTTTATGTGCTCAAAGCCACTGACATTCAATTCAAGCTTTATAACAAGCATGCATATGCGGGAAAGAGCATCCGCCACAACATTTTCCTTACCTTTGATGTACTTGATGACATAAGGAAATGACTCAATGAATTCACTCCACTTAGCATGACGCTTGTTCAACTTAGTTTGACCCTTTAGGTACTTGAGCGCTTCATGATCGGTATGGATGATAAATTCCTGAGGCCGAAGATAATGTTCCCATTCACGCAAGACTCACACTAAAGCATATAACTCTTTATCATAGATGGGATGATTGAGTTGCGCTCCGGAAAGTTTCTTACTAAAGTATGCTATGGGGCGCTACTCTTGCGTTAACACACCTCCTATGCCATCACCACTAGCATCGCAATGAATTTCAAAAGGTTTGTCAAAGTCGGGTAATGCAAGCACGGGAGCATGAGTAAGCAAATTCTTAAGATCATTAAATGCAGTATCTTGGGATGGTCCCCAAACAAAAGGCGCATTTTTCTTACTCAAAGCATGCAAAGGTGAAGCAATGGTGCTAAAATCCTTCACAAATCTATGATAGAAACCGGCTAAACCAAGAAAACTATGCACTTGTTGCAAGTTGGTTGGTTGGGGCCAGGTTTTAATAGCATTGATCTTAGATTCATCTACATAACACCCTTAGAAGACACAACGAAACCCAAGAAAACAAGCTTATCAACACCAAAAAGGCATTTGTCCATATTAGCATAAAGGCGCTCGTTCCTAAGGGTTTGCAACACGGTTCTAAGATGGGTGACATGATCTTTGAGGGATTTGCTAAAGACAAGAACATCATCAAAATAGACCACAACAAATACACCAATATAGGGTCGAAGAACAAAATGCATGACTCGCATGAAAGTACCGGGTGCTTCAGATAAACCCATTGGCATAACAAGCCATTCATATAAGCCAAATTTGGTCTTGAATGCGGTTTTCCATTCATCACCTTCTTGGATGCATATTTGATAGTAGCCACTTTTAAGATCAATTTTAGAGAAAATTACGGCTCCGCTAAGCTCATCTAGCATATCATCTAAGCGTGGAATAGGGTAATGATAACGCACGGTAATATCATCGATAGGACGACAATCGAAACACATGCGAAATGTACCATCTTTCTTGGGAACAAGGATTACCGGGACGGCACAAGGGCTCAAGCTTTCTCGTACATGGCTGTTGCCGATGAATTGTTGTACTTGCCGTTGGATCTCCTTGGTTTCCTTGGGGTTGACGCGGTAGGGAGCCTTGTTAGGTAGAGGTGCTCCGGGGATGAGGTCGATTCGGTGTTCGATGCCTCGTAGTGGAGGTAGACCCGGAGGTGGCTCATCAGGGAAAACATCTTGGAATTCCTGCAAAAGAGAAGACAACACTAAAGGTAGATTGTGAGAGGTGTTAGTTTTTGGTGCCTCGTCCTTGCACAAAAGGACATAGTGCATAACACTTGATGGGTTCTCACACACTTCTCTCATCTCACTTTTGGTGGCAAATAGAACTAAGTTCTTCTTGTCGCACATCGTGGAGGCACTCGATTTTGGCTTGTGGCGCTCACTCTCTTTGTGGTGGTTCTCTCTCTCACTATTTTCTCCATGATGGGTGGCTTGCTTGTCGGCGATCACTTGACTTGGAAACATAGGTCGTAGCATGTACCCCTTTCCTTTCATTTTGAAGCTATAGTGATTGGTACGCCCGTTGTGGATGACGCCTCGGTCAAATTGCCATGGTCGACCAAGAAGGAGGTGGCAAACGGACATCGGGATGACATCACACTCCAAAGTGTCTTCATATGCTCCTATCTTGAAGGAAACTTGCACCGTATGCTCGACTTGGATAGTGCCGGAATCGCTTAGCCATTGAACCTTGTAGGGGTGTGGGTGCTTCATCTTGACCAATTGGAGCTTGGAGCATAGTTCTTCACTTGCCAAGTTATGGCAACTCCCTCCATCGATGATGACCTTCACGGACCTTCCATTGATGCCGGCCTTGGTGTGGAAGATATGGCATCTTTGGTCTTCATCTTGTTGATGTTGAATAGTCAAAACCTTGGAGACGACGAGAGCGGGGTTCGAATCTCCGTCACAAAAGACTTGATCATCTTCCTCGTCGTTCACGCGTCGGTGCATGGCCACTTGCTCAAGGGCTTCCATTTCCTCTTCACTCATGGAGTCATAGGTTCTGTCATCGTTGAGGATCATGGTGCGCTTGTTTGTACACTCAAAGGACTTGTGGCCTCGGCCGCCGCATGTGAAACACTTGATAGAATGTGTCTTGACGGTCTCATCGGCTGGAGTAGATGAAGTTGCTTGTAGTAGGAGGACGACTTGAGGTTGTCGAAGTTTTCTTGTAACTTGACTTGTCGCCGTTGCTTGTAGAAGGCTTGGTTGAGGTAGAAGGTGTTGGAGTCGTTGAAGCTTGGTTGTTGGAGAAGCCGTAGCTCTTGGAAGAGTACTTGGCATACTTGAAGTCATCTTGCACTTGACGTTCCTCCTTGGTAGCTTGATGCACTAGCTCAATGAGGTTGGAGTAGGGTTGGAAGTCGGCAATCTTCTTGATGGGATGATTGAGGCCATTCAAGAAACGGGCCATAGTTTGCTCATCATCTTCCGTGACATTAGCTTTTATCATCACTACAAAATAAAGACACATCCGTGACATTTTGGGCCGAACGAAATTTTTTTCTGTCATATACTTATGACATTTCTATGACGATAATTGTGACAAAACCCGGTATCATCATAGATGTGGTGGGATCCTACTTCTATGACAAAAAATCATGACAGAAAATGGGCTTTTCATCCTGGGCGAGCCGAAGACGCAGCTGCATGACATTCTTTGGGCTGTCCATGACGAAAAAAACCATGGTAGAAGCGAGGGCGAGGAAAATTTCGGGGAGTTCCCGGTTACGGTGGGAGGCCGGGGGCCGAGCGATGCGCGTTTCTCTCGTATACGTACGCGTGTGTGTGCTAGGCGTTGGCTCTGACTGAACCCGAGCGAGGCGTTGGGCTCTAACTGAATCCGAGCGATTGCACTGCAGGCTACGCGTTACTGAACCCGAGCGATCGATCGATGGCTGTTAACTGAACCCGATCGAGCGATTCCTTCGCTACTGCTACTAACTGAAGCCGATCGATGCTGCCTCTGGGATGAACAGTGAGCGTTGCGGGGGGGGGGGGGGGGGGAGGGTTGGATGAACAGTGAGCGGTGGGGGTGGATGCAGGACCCCGTGGCGTTGCCTTTGGATGAACAGGACGACCCCGTGGAGGGCTGGATGAACAGTAGACGGTGAAGGGGTGCCCGTGGAGGGGTGGTTGAACAGTAGCCGGTGGAGTAGCGCGCGGTGGAGGCTAGATGAACAGGAGCCTGTGTAGGCTGGAGGAGGTCGACGGTAGCCCGTGGAGGCTGGAGGAGGTCGACGGTGGAGATGAACAGTATCCCATGGAGTCCCGTTTTGCGGTACGCCACACCCCTCTCGATGAACAGGACCCCCGTTTCAACCGTAGCGCTCCAACACAAGTCCGTTTTGTCCGTTTTGCGGTACGCCATACCCTTCCCGATCAACAGGACCCCCGTTTCGACCGTAGGAGGTCCGTTTCCTCCGTTTTGCGGTACGCCAGACCTCTCCCGATGAACAGGATCCCGTTTAGAACGTGGCCGGTCGAACACAAGGCCGTTTCCTCCGTTCTGCAGTACGCCATGCCTCGTTTCCATCGCCTGTTCTGTCCAAGCCCTCCCGATGAACACGACGACGCATTCCGTTCCGACCCAGCCGGTTGGCTCCCCATGAACACGACTACGACGCTGTTTCTCCATTCCGACCCAGCCATGTACACGAGCCCTGGCCGTACGTATGCGCGAGTAGGCGTTCGAGACCCCGCCCATATGTACACACACGTGGCCGTATTTTCTTTCTTGCACACTGGCCGCTGTACGTACGTGTACATGCTACGTGCGCGCCTCTACTACGACACGTGCACACCTCTACATCGACCGGTATATATGTACGTACACGTTCGCGACCAGAATGACAATGCTACGTACGCTTCGACCAGGTGGGTCCCGACTGTCAGGCACTTCCTTGCCTGCGAAGATGTAGCTGGTGGGTCCCAGCAAACAGGGGGGCGAATCGTTTTTTTCCGGACGCACTTCCTTGCGTGCGAAGATGTAGCTGGTGGGTCCCAGCAGTCAGGGGGGAAATGTTTTTTTTTTGCGAAATACGGTGGCCCGTCCGGTGGATCCCTGCTGTCAGGTGGAGGTATCATTATTTTCCGCGTAATAAGGAAGCACTTTCTTGCTGTGGCTGTGGACCCATCTGTCAGCCTCTCCACATACAGTCCACGTCCGATGGAAGTCGTTCCTTGACCACGTTAACCACGCCGCGCCGAGAGCACCAGGGCGGTGGACGACGGCGAGCCTAGGAAGGGGACGACGCGGAGCCGGGGAAGACGCGGCAATGGATGCCCACGCGGAGAGGAGTACGAGGGTCCACTGGTCCGGCTGTGGTGTGAGGCTGCCGTCATCGCAGAATAACAAGGGGTGTGGGTGAGTAGAGGGATGGCCTAGCCAGTGGTGGGAGTAGTAGGAGGCGGTGAGGCCTCCGTGGCATCACAGCTGGCCATGGGAGGCAGGAGCATGCAGCACGACTGGCGCTGCTTTGGGCGGCTGGAGCAAGAAGACCAGAGGTTGAAGAAGCACTACGGCCATTGGATGGACATCGTACGGTCATTGGAGCTAGAATCGTTCATATTGACTGAAGTTGACAAAGGCCCCCGTCCTAGTCAACTTAGTAGGCCCACAAGTCAGCCTCCCACCATGGTGGGTCCCAGCTAGCAGGGGGAGTATTCATTTTTTTTGTACGTAATAAGGAGGCACTTCCGGTGGGTCCGAGCTAACAGCGGGGGGGGGGGGCATTTTTTTCGTGAAATACGGTGGCCCGTCCGTTGGGTCCCAACAGTCAGGGGGAAACATTTTTTCGCGAAATAAGGTGGCCCGTCCGATGGGTCCCTGCTGTCAGGTGGACGAATAATTATTTTGCGCGTAATAAGGAGGCACTTCCTTGCGGCCGCCTGGACCCAGCTGTCAGCCTCTCCACGTACAGTACTCTACCAATGGAAGTCGGTCGTTGACCATGTTGACCATGCTGCGTCCAGAGCACCAGGGCGGTGGACGACGGCGAGGCCTAGGAAGGGGACGACGCGGAGCCGGGGAATACGCAGCAGTGGAAGCCCGCGCGGAGAGGAGTATGAGGGTTCACTGGTTCGGCTGCGGTGTGAGGCTGCCGTCGCCGTAGAATAACAGGGGGTGTGGGTGAGTAGAGGGATGGCCTGGCCAACGGTGGAGTAGTACAAGGCGGTGAGGCCTTCGCGACATCACAGCCAGCCACGGGAGGCATGAGCACACGGCACGACGGGTGCAGCTTTGGGCGACTGGAGCAAGAAGAGCAGAGGTTGAAGAAGCACTACGGCCGTTGGATGGACACCGTACGATCACTGCAGCTAGAATCGTTTATATTGACTAAGTTGACAAAGCCCTTGGTACGCGTCAACTTAGTAGGCCCACAGCTCGGATTTGGTAGAGAACATATAGCCCATTTGCGATTTGTAAGAATGTACAACCATTTTTGAATTCTAATGGAATTTACTACAACCCATTTACAGTTTGTTAAAAGTACAACCCAACTTCTAGCTAGGACAACGATTAATAATTTCAAACAACCACTCAAAACAGAATTCAATAAAATTTCCCACATTTTGATGGGATCTGAAATATTTTTATCCCGAAATTTCTAGTCAGATTAAATATAAATCTGTATTATGTAAAAATCCAACGAAACATTGCGCGCGCAACAATGAAAATTTAAGATTTTCAAAATCCATAAATAATATTTTATAAAATAATTTCGTGTTTGGTGCATTTTTTATAGTTACTGCCCAGTTTTTATAATTACATTCCATTTATTATTTTTTAAAGCCCATTTTCCTGTTAAGCCTAATGCATCCCTCCTAGGAAAGATTTGCAGCCCAGCGGGGCGGAGAATAACAAGTTGACCTTGCCTGGGTATTGCTCAAAAAAACGTATAGCTGGGCTAGCCATTTTCATCTTGAAAAAATTAATATCTGGGCTGGATATCTGGCCTGGGCTAGACGGGCCACAGCCCGCCCAGTTAATACCCTGCTCTCCTCTGAACAACAACGAAATCATCGCCAAGAAAAACTCTACAGTGCTCACGCCTCAAAAACACAAATACTGCTCGAGTTGCTTGGTCCTAGCTGTCGACCGCACCTTGTGCAATTCTCTCGTTTATATTGACTACATAGGTTGACAATGGTGTGGGACCGTGATGTCAGGAAACCAGGAGGAAGAAAAAAAAATAGTTGTACATAATAAGGAGGCACTTGCGTACGTACGGCTATGGCCCTAGTGGGTCCCTAGTGTCATCCAGTCAAAATAAAGTCATCTCCTGAATCCTCATGTTCGTTGACGATGTTAACAATGCTCGGCGCCATGGCGAGCGCAACAACTCGAGGGACGACGGAGCCCTACGGATGGTCTGATACAGCGCCCGCTGCTCATTCAGGAAGCCAGGATCATCGGACACCTATGAGCACTTTCGAGAAACTAAGACGGCATGAAACGGTAAGGCCGCGCTTGGGAGCTCTAGTTTATTTCAAACCTGTATTAACATACAAGTGTAATTTACTCGTCATCGGAAACAACGCGTAAAATATAGGCATAATGAAACCGATGCCCGAGGTCTGTAAGTAAAACTGGCGGGTTACGCGTGGAATTTGAGAGACCAGTGTATATTTTACGAGCACTGCTATATGGACGACATTACCAGACGATACATGCATGACATGCGTATCATGCCATCGATGGGCAAGGCTGAAACAACAGCTAACGGCTGGATTAGCAATCGTTCGAGTGTCGTTCAGCGTTTTTATCGTGTGTGAAGTACTTCCGATATTTTACTAGTCGAAATCGACCAACCAAGCGCTTCGCCCAAGACCATCTACTTTTATTTACAAGCGTCAGTTTTACAAGCGGTTTTGGTTGGAAAACGACGATCCAATCACGGCCTAATATCATGAGTTGGTCGGAAGATCATATGGTTTCACGTCTAACCTACCCGACTTGTTGTATAGGCTATGAATGAAACATAAGATGATGAACTTCTTAAGCACGGAAACAACAGAAGAGGATGATCTTCTTAACAAGCAAATCACTAGCATTAGATCGACATGCAAAACAATACGAAACATTATTCTCAGGAGGCACGGTGAACAGCTCGTGATGCTGCATGCCACAACATTCCAAGCTCAACTTTGCAATCAAACACAAGGCCTGGCATTACATAGACAATATTCAGAACAAACTCTTAACACAGGAATATCTCAGCAGAGTAACTATTTACTTCTAAACTGAACATCACAACATCTCAAAACACACTGCACGATCATGTGGATGAAGGCAAGGACCAACCTCTCATGACGCTCACAAGATCAACTACGAATCTGCCAACACGAATAGGAAATCCAATCTCGTTTTGTGCAGTTTCACTGAAATCAAGAAAAGTGTTTCGAGTAGCAAAGAAAAATATCGCAATAGCAACAAGTTGAATCGATACCCCTATTTTAACAGAGGCAAAAAAGGAAACAATTACTTGCCGATAAAGGAGGATGAAGCAAACGGTGACAGAAAGAAGCATCTAACTTATCTTGGATGGAAAACAAAGTAGGATAGTAGCATTTCTAAAATGGTTGCATTGATTCATATTAACAGAGACATTCACTTAAAACAACATTCGTTAAAAAATGTAATGTACTTTTAACAGTGGCATTGCTTCAATTTTCCGGTGGCATTCTTAGATTAACAACAACAAAATAGCTCTATGGGACATGCCAGCACCATGTGCGTCCACACGTATAAATGGGTGATGCAGAGTATGTAGCCAAGCAGCATATATGTGTTGGTCCCATATTTGTTCTCTTTGAACCTTTTTCCTATGTGAGGGCAGCAAATCTAGTCCTGCACAAACTACCCGACCCCCCAGTTTCTTTCCCTTTTCAATAAAGAGATCGGTTCCTTACAGATGTGTGTACTGGGTTACCCCCCTTTTCCCTTTTCGACCAACAAAGTGGTTGGATAGCCAGTCTATACTACTTTCAGTTCCTCCTTTCCTCATTGAACCACATCCTAGATTCTTGCTCCAGCCCACCACACCCTTCTTTCCTCTTTGAACCAAGACCTAGATTCGACTACAGATCGAAAAAGATCCACATGCAGCTAGAACAACGACGGTTTCAAAGAAATTTATACCTTAGGGTCGTCAGGATGTGGCAAGGCCTGTGGCGGAAGGCCGGATCTGCCCACACTACGTACGACAGCGAGGAAGAAGGGGTCGGTGGCCCTCCCACACAAGCGCTGGGTGAAAGAGAACAGCACAACCGGCAGTGGATTGACTCCCTTGCCTAAGGCGATAGAGTGAACGCTGCACCTCCTCCCCTTCCTGGTGCAATGGGATATGGACGCCTCCTTCACCAGCTGTGAGGGAGGAGAGAGAGACAAGAGGCCAACGCAGTCTTGTTTAGATCTGGTGAAGAGAGGGTGAGAGACTGTGAATATAGCAAACCCTAGCAAATGAACGCTGAGCCTCCAGTGTGTATACATATATGTACTGTGGCGAGAGTGCGGAGAGTGCAAACCCTAGCGAACAAGCGTTGAGGCTCCAGCTTATATATATACTACTGTAGTATGGACTGAGCTCCGGTGCCTTCACTGCACCTGCTTTTGGCTATATGACAGGTGAGCCAGACACATTTTGGGCCCACCTGTCATAAATCCAAAGGCAGGTGCACTAAGTCAATGAAGCTGCATCCATATAGTACTCTCATGGAGTGGTTTTCTTATTCTCTCCATAACAATCGTTTTAAATTGTGTAAGTACGAAACGAACTCTTTATTTAACGTATAGTGAAGAAAACTACTACTACTTTCGATGAACTAACGATCCACGCCCACGCGTCCTGGTCGCACTTCCTGTACTTCACGTGCGGTACACTACCCTCCCTTAAGTGAACAACCACACATGCGCCAAATTATCGGAAAGGTTTGAGAGTATTACAAAGTTTGACTTCAGTCAAATCTAATATGCGGAGTAAATAAAAATGGAGGGCTACTACGTCCATCCGGGTTTTTAGTCCACACCATTTTTTAAATCAAAGTTAATAGCTGGACAAATAAAATTACAGGGAAGCTGGAGACAAAGTTGTGAGAAGGCTTAGAAATCAATACAAAACTTATGCTCTTAGTACCAACGTCGATCCTTCTTCGAGGAAACATTTGGTTCATAGCCAATTGTGTGATAAAATTGCACCAACGTGAAAGACGACTGCGTCTCCAACGCAACCAAGGTGAACTGAGGAAGGATATCATCTTTGTGCGTAACAAGCAAAGATCACTAATGGAAGACATCTTGTTTTTAATTGAAAATCGATCAGCTTCACCAGCCGACGCAACCATGAGGCGCAACCATGAGCATCGATAGGTCATCATGGTGATGCATCATCCATTTGGCATCAAGTTTGGGTGAGGCACCTATGAAGTTCGACAAATCCTCACTGTGGTCTATTTCTTCTCAGTAATCAAGCTCGAGAAAGGAAGAACCACGTGGCAGAGGACAGTGAGGCGGAACAACAATGGCCATCCAATTTTGTGCAGTTCCACTAAAATTGAGGAAGACGTGCCCGGGTATGGAGATACGCATCGCTATTTCCAAAAATATAAAAAAGGGATATAGTGTTGTTACTTTGTTTTACTCCAATTGTCAATAAGAATTAATGAAAAGTACACCAACAAACAGAAGCAACATAATTATCTTGATGGGAACTAAACCAGGATACCCGAGAAAAAAGCATTTCTTCATTTAACCAGTGATAGTACTACCACCATATGGACAATGACCGCACAACCACCTTGTAATTTTTGTCGAAACAACATGTATACCTCCACCGAGGCATAAATCAGGACAACTTTTCGAGTGGCATTTCCTCTATAATAGTACTAGTAGGTGATGTTGGACCAGCCGACGAACCCTAGCTACTATACATGGGGAGCTGGGGAGTAGTCGCATAGAAGAAACCCCGCACGCAGCGACCTGGGGAGCTGGACCAGTACAAGAAGTTATACCTCAGGTGGGCGAGATGTTGTTTAGGCGGGCGGGCGGGATATGCCCACACGACGGCAACGAACAAGGGCACGGAGGATCTTCGTCCGTGCCAGCGCCGGCTCCGAGAGGACGATGCGCATCGGTTTCCTCCGTCGCCGACGGCGACAATGTCAACGCTGCTGTGACGCCCGGATAATTAAGCTACAGTAAAACTTCGCTAATGATGCCACGTCATCCCGTTTACTGTTGGTATTCGCGTGTTAGTTCAAAACACTCTGGATTCAAATTTAAAATTAACAACCAGTCAAAGTTTTCAAAACACTAAAACAAAAATGTTCGGTGTGTGACAAATATTGCTAGGGTAATTATCGTGAAGAAAACATAATTTTACAAAGTGCCTAAGTGCTTTAAACTAAATAAAACAAAAAAGATAAATAAATAAAAGTAAAAGATCAAAATATATATATATATATATATATAAAAAGGAAAACACCCCCCCACTAGGCCAACCGGCCCAGCTGTCCACGTGGCCGACCCACCTGGCCCAGCCGGCCGCCCAACCCCTCCTCCAAATCCCCACCAGGAGAAACCCTACCCCCCGACCGCACACCCCCACTTCCCACGTCTCTCCTCTCCCCTTCCCGATCCGATCTGGATCGGGGACGAGCCTGCTTCACCCCCCACCTCGCGACGCCAGCGTCCCCCCCATCGCCGGACACCCCCTTTGCCTCGACGCCCGCGTCGACCCCCTCCCCCGCGCCCCGTCGCGGGTGCTGCCCATCGCCGGATCTCGCCGCCTCCTTGTCACCTCCCACGATGGCCTACCCCACGCCTCGCCGCACCCGACGCCGCTGGACCATGTCGCCGTCGCACGGAACGCCACCTCGACCGCCTCCTCGCCGGACCTCGCTTCCTCGTCCTCCTCCCCGCCGGCCGCCAGCAAGCCTCGGCGCCCCCTCTCCCCATCAACGTTGGTGAGGCTCCGGGCCTCTCCCCTTCTCTGCCTCACGCCTCGCTCGCGGTCACCGCATGCTAGGCCGCCCACGCATGCGCCCGCGGTGAGCACGCGTTCACCGCGCCCAGCGCGCCCTCTGTGCCGTGCTCCCGACCACCCCGTGCGTCGCTCCCCGCAAGCAGAGGCGCTGCCGGCGCCCCGCTCAACGCCACCGCCTCTACGCGCCTCCTCAGACCACCCCATGACCACCACTAGATTCGTCGTTGAACGGGCTTTCCAAAGCCGCCACCCTCGTGAGCTCCCGTGGCCGGAGTTGGCCAGCCGGCGATCGCCGGAGCCGCCGGATTAGCATCGGTGGTTACTGAACCCACTAACACCCCCACTGCCACAGAGATGTGGGCCCCCACCGTTGTTAATCACTTAATTAAAATAACACAATCCCTAACCTAAGTCTCTGACAGACTGGACCCACTAACTAATTAGACTATTTTAAATAAATACAACTCTGTTAAAAAAATGAACCACTGACAGCCTGGCCCCACCTCACTAATTAGTCTAATTTGTTTGACTAAAACACTGTTAGTAGTCCCTGTCATTGACCAGTGGTCCCACTAGTCAGGATTGGCCAGTCAACGCCCTGTTGGCTGCTGACTGGACCTGCTGACTGGGTAGTTGACTTAGTCAACTGTCCCCACCTGTCAGCCTCAGGTGCACACTTCTGGGTACACTTCCTGTGTACCCATAGCATTTAAATACTAATTTAGTTTCGAATTAAATTAAATCCAAAAATTATAAAATCATTTAAAACTTTAAAAATTAGTATAAAATAATCCGTAACTCGGATGAAAATACTTTGTACATGAAAGTTGCTCAGGACGACGAGACGAATCCGAATACACAACCCGTTCGTCAGCCACACGTCCCTAGCATATCGAACCTGTAACTTTTCACCTCCAGTTCATTTGTCCGAAAATGCGAAACCCCGGGGATACTTTCCCGGATGTTTCCCCCCATTCGTCGGTATCACCTACTACCGCATTAGGGCACACCTAGCACCGCGTACTGCCTTGTTACGCTTTGTGATGCTTTGATTGCTCTGTTATTTATGGTGTTCCCCCTTCGTTACTTCTTTCCGGTAGACCTCGAGACTGCCGGCGACCCCAGTTCGACTACGGAGTTGACGACCCCTCCTTGCCAGAGCAATCAGGCAAGCCCCCCCCCCTTGATCACCAGATATCGCCTATTCTCCTCTATACTGCTTGCATTAGAGTAGTGTAGCATGTTACTGCTTTCCGTTGATCCTATTCTGATGCATAGCCTGACATTGTTGCTACATCTGTTGATACCTTTCCTGCAATCCTAAATGCTTAGTATAGGATGCTAGTTTATCATCATTGGCCCTACATTCTTGTCAGTCTGCCTTGCTATACTATCGGGCCGTGATCACTTGGGAGGTGATCACGGGTATATACTATACATACATACATACTATACAGATGGTGACTAAAGTCGGGTCAGCTCGAAGAGTACCCGCGAGTGATTCACGGATTGGGGGCTGAAAGGACCTTTGTCCCGACGGCCCTCTGTGTGGATCTTTGTGGCGGAGCGACAGGGCAGGTTGAGACCGCCTAGGTGAGAGGTGGGCCTGGCCCTGGTCGGCGTCCGCGGTTGCTTCATAATAACACGCTTAATGAGATCTTGGTATTTGATCTGAGTCTGGCAATTTGGTCTATACGCACTAACTATCTATGCGGGAGTAGTTATGGGTATCCCGGCGTCGTGGTATCAGCCGAAGCCTTCGTGACGTCAGCGACTGAGTGGCGCGCGCCGGATTGGACTGGAACGCCACTAGGCTAGGTCTGCTTCCAGCCGCATACGCAACGTGCATGTGTGCAAAGGGCGATGGGCCCAGACCCCTGCGCCATAGGAGTTAGACCGGCGTGCTGACCTCTCTGTTGTGCCTTGGTGGGGCTGCGACGTGTTGATCTTCCGAGGCCGGGCATGACCCAGAAAAGTGTGTCCGGCCAAATGGGATCGAGCGTGTTGGGTTATGTGGTGCACCCCTGCAGGGAAGTTTATCTATTCGAATAGCCGTGTCCCTCGGTAAAAGGACGACCCGGAGTTGTACCTTGACCTTATGATAACTAGAACCAGGTACTTAATAAAACACACCCTTCCAAGTGCCAGATACAACTCGGTGATCACTCTCTAACAGGGCGACGAGGAGAGGATCGCCGGGTAGGATTATGCTATGCGATGCTACTTGGAGGACTTCACTCTACTCTCTTCTACATGCTGCAAGACGGAGGCTGCCAGAAGCGTAGTCTTCGACAGGATTAGTTATCCCCCTCTTATTCTGGCATTTTGCAGTTCAGTCCACTGATATGGCCCTTTACACATATACCCATGCATATGTAGTGTAGCTCCTTGCTTGCGAGTACTTTGGATGAGTACTCACGGTTGCTTTCTCCCCCCTTTTTTCCCTTTCCTTCCTTTCTGGTTGTCGCAACCAGATGCTGGAGTCTAGGAGCCAGACGCCACCATCGACGACGACTCCTACTACGTTGGAGGTGCCTACTACTACGTGCAGGTTGCTGTCGACGACCAGGAGTAGTTAGGAGGATCCCAGGCAGGAGGCCTGCGCCTCTTTCGATCTGTATCCCAGTTTGTGCTAGCCATCTTATGGCAACTTGTTTAACTTATGTCTGTACTCAGATATTGTTGCTTCCGCTGACTCGTCTATGATCGAGCACTTGTATTCGAGCCCTCGAGGCCCCTGGCTTGTATTATGATGCTTGTATGACTTATTTTATTTTTAGAGTTGTGTTGTGATATCTTCCCGTGAGTCCCTGATCTTGATCGTACACGTTTGCGTGTATGATTAGTGTACGATTAAATCGGGGGCGTCACAAGTTGGTATCAGAACCGAGTGCCTGTAGGAATCCCCCTTCCACACTCTTTGGCCGAAGTTGAGTCTAGTCGACGAAAATTGTTTTACTAACTTGGCTGTGCGGCCCATGGGCCCACGTCGCCATTGGGTGGTATTAGAATCTTTTACTCCTTGTCTATACTTTGGGCCTCTGATCTCTCTCCTATTCGGGTTAAATGATTTTACTAAATCTAACTCTAGGTTCTCGTAACTACTTCCTCCCGGAGAGCCACTCGATACAGGTGATTGCCCGATGCACTAGAAGATTCCGAAGTTACTCTTCGATGTTCCCTCGATACTTGTGCCCACTGCCTTTGCAAATTCCCTGCCAGTGTATATCATTATTTATAACTACATACACTTGCCCTTTCAATCCAATTGATCTTGTTATTTCAAGATACGCCGAAAATTCTCTATTGCTCCGAGAATACTTTGTGCCTACTGCCTTGCAGTTCTAAGCCACCCGAATACCCCTACGGATAATTCCTCGCACTTATCGAATATCCGCCTATCCCCAGTTGTTTACGTGTTTCGCAAAAGTCTTCAAAATACTATTCAATCCTCCGAAAATCCTTAGCAGCTTTATTGCTCTGCAAATACTTGCCTACTAGCATTATGGATGCTTCCCATATATCTGGCAATATACACTAGTATCTTTTGACACCGTCATTTGGATCCTATTGATTAACATGTGTGCGAATGCACACAATCATCTATCAACCCTTCTAAATTATCTTCCGGCTCAGACATCATTTTTGAACATGAGTTGGTTCTCGACCAAATTATTTGTCGTCAATTGTGCCTCTGGTCTATCCAACTTATCCATCCTTGATCAGAGCGACTGCTTCTGATCCTTTTTTTTGGAAATAGTAATTCCTTTGTTATCTAAGCATCGAATTATTCCGATGTTCTATAATATGATGCTCGTGCGTTCTTTCTTCCTCTGATGGAGTACCGATACTCGCATCAGCTCCGTTGTGGATCACCCGATCCATTGTTGGATTGTTATCCGACAGTGTCCTTCATAGTCAATCACCTTGTGAGTTCTTCCCCTGATACATAGTGCCTTTGGTAAATTGTATCATCTGCTTGGCCAACCATGCTCTGCTTTCGAGCTGGTGGTATTTACTATTGAAGCTTGTGGTATATGTTTCCACGATACCCTGACGGGTTGAACCTATACCTTCCTTAATATGTGTGAACTCGAAAGTTTTCACGAGTCATACTCTTCTGGTATTTTGCTAGATAAAATTTCAACATTACAACTTCTTCGAAAATGAGAAGTGAATGAAAGGTTATGCATTAGAGAAGTGGGAGTGACCTTGAACTTTGTGTTCATGACCATGGACACGATGTAGATCGTATCGTGAAAGCTTCTCTTAAATTAATTATTCCTTGGTATAAGTTCATCTTATATCTGGGATCTGGCCTTTTGCAATCGTGGTTCCGACCATGTTCTCCTTTAAATACCATTTCTTGTGCAAGTTTAAGCACTTGTCTTCTGCGGAGTAATATCCCAGTCCAACCTCTACTCCGATTTGTCATCGAGTATCACCCCCTGGTATCTCAAGATTATCACGGAACTGCATAACTTCTTATGAGTTCTTCATCAAGTGCTACATTCTCATTGATTCCAATTTTTCACGGGCTCTGAGTTATTAAACACTCAAAGACACCGATAACTGACTCGAGTCTGCATCGCGATTAAACAACTCTTGGTAACCTTCATTACTTACGAGTTTGAACTCAATCACGTCATTCCTAGCCTGTTTGGCTATATCCTTGTCGTGCCGATTTTAACTGTGCTACCTGGTCCTTCTTCCTAGAGCACAATTTTCGGCGATGAGCTAAGCTTACGTCGATTTTCCTCGTCATATCATTCCGCCTTGAACAACAAGCTTGATTTTGAGTTTGTGTTGTACGCATGGTTCCAATAACCATTTGCTTCATAATTCCTTTGACTTGATGTTATCGCTGATCGATTACATCTTCATGAAATCTCTCGACAAATGTGTTGGATCACCTTCAACACTTTGACTTCTTCCGAGATGTCAACTGTGTTCATGATGAGAAATACCCTCCTTGCCCTCGATGATTTTTATTATCATCGACAACACCCTTGACTTCCTTTCATCGCGAACTTGTCTACATTATGAATACAACTTGCTCTCCAGCTAGTGTTGTATTCTTCCTTGAAGTATTACTGTCTTTTCTATCGAGAATGTTGTGGGGATTGCTCCACCTCTTAGAAATTCTCGGTATGATGATACTTCTCACCATCACCATTCTTTCTTGGTCCCCGTGTTGTTTTTAACCAGGGTACCAATAGGCTAACGATGATGTTTGAGTTATGTACTTCTAGCAACCCTATTGCTTTGATGTTAACGATCGACAGTTCGTTCTTAGACTGTTGGTTATTGAATCGTCACTCTAACATTGATCTTGCTGCCTAAGGTCATATTTCGGCACACCTTTCAACTAATGATTGATGGTGTATGTTTTCCTCGAGCATACAACATTATATCATTTGAATTGACAAGTGTCATCTTCTTGTTCACCTTATTGTGGAAATCCATCCGTTTGGAACTCTCGATGAATTGTCGCTGAGCCCATCAGCCACCTCCTCATCCCCTCCTTGGTTTAATGATGAACTATTGTTTCAGGAACCCGCTCCCATAGTTCATTTCCCAAGAATCTTGCAATGTCATTTCATCGATTTGTGTGACACCTTTTCTTCTCGGACATCCTGAGTCTGAGGTATCATGACACCAATCAGTTCTGAATCTCGGCCAGATATGATGGTTGGGACAACTTTCCAAGAGTTATGATGTTGGTCCTTTGATGACCCGGTAACATGATGTCATGCCTAGCACCCCCCCTGCTGGAGGACCTATCATTACGATTTCTTTTGCAAGATAACCATTCTTCCTGGAGGAAATTGTAAGACCTATTTTATAAGTTGCTCCTGATGGATCATTTATGTATCTAGAGTCTGGCCCTTGATTGAAACCCCATATCATTGCTACCTCGAAGCATGACTATGATAATCCGCTCTTCAACAAGAACATTGGAGGCGCGATGCTAAATGTTTCTTGGTTAGCTATCCAAACATCGTTGTATGGGTAACATCTTGATTAATCCTTGCCTCTTTATCTGAATGGTTGGGTACTTGCTCTCCTACCCTGTATGCCATGTTCTGCTTGTCCATGGGAAGGATATGCTCCTAATAATTGTGTGTGATCATAATTTTCCTTCCCATCGTTCTATTTAATCTGATAATCGTGTTTTCCTTTCCATTCTTTTGTTTAACCTTTCCTGTAATCTGAGTTAGTTGAGCAGAGATAATTCCCTGCTTAGGTAAGCCCCTTTTTGTACCACTCTGTCGGTAAGACCCTGTTACTATTGTTGATGACATTCCGGTAACCACCGATGGGTGAGAACTTTGCCAATTGGTTCGCCTCGTTCAATGAGCGGGAAAATGGTTCTCTTCGTCCCTCGCCCTTGGTACCGAAGTTGTTGCCGACATATCTGACAGTCTCTTCTCTGACGTGCCTTGCTATCATGACCATGCAAGCTGTCAACGCCTTTCTACTTTTAACCCACATGGTGGGCCCATAACCCACAGTTCCACAGGATCGAAACCTGACTCTCCTGTACACCCCCATGTTCCCAAGGTTGTTCCTCGCGCATGACCTCGTATGTAATTCACGATCCACCTTCTGAGAGATCATCAATTCTTGTATCAGACATAATACTTATTCCCGTTGCTTTGAACCTCCTTTCACGCCCTGCTCCAGGCATCGAATGATTGCCAGCTCCTTACTTTGCTCTCGATGTTTTCTTAAGTTTCTATTCGAGAGTTACATCCGCCACCTTCCCCGATGTTATCGACCAGATAGTCGACCTTGCAGAGGTCTGTTCTCCTGGATTTTTTTTCTCTCTCTCTCTTTTCCTTCGTAAGTAAGATGGAGTTCCCGAAGGAAGGATGACGACTTGATCATGGTGACTTGAAGCAGAGAAATGAAGACATCAACGAAAGGGATCAACCTCTTCGAAAGGGCAACCAAGACCGAGAAGACTCGTTAGGTTTTTCGCTACCATCACTTCCCCCCCTTACTCCACCGCTTAAATCTCGGGACGAGATTTCTTGTAGTGGAGGAGAATTGTGACGCCCGGATAATTAAGCTACAGTAAAACTTCGCTAATGATGCCACGTCATCCCGTTTACTGTTGGTATTCGCGTGTTAGTTCAAAACACTCCGGATTCAAATTTAAAATTAACAACCAGTCAAAGTTTTCAAAACACTAGAACAAAAATGTTCGGTGTGTGACAAATATTGCTAGGGTAATTATCGTGAAGAAAACATAATTTTACAAAGTGCCTAAGTGCTTTAAACTAAATAAAACAGAAAAGATAAATAAATAAAAGTAAAAGATCAAAACAAAAAAATATATATATATATAAAAAGGAAAACACCCCCCCCACTGGGCCAACCGGCCCAGCTGTCCACCTGGCCGACCTACCTGGCCCAGCCGGCCGCCCAACCCCTCCTCCAAATCCCCACCAGGAGAAACCCTAACCCCCCCGACCGCACACCCTCACTTCCCACGTCTCTCCTCTCCCCTTCCCAATCCGATCTGGATCGGGGACGAGCCTGCTTCGCCCCCCCACCTCGCGACGCCAGCGTCCCCCCCATCGCTGGACACGCCCTTTGCCTCGACGCCCGCGTCAACCCCCTCCCCCGCGCCCCGTCGCGGGTGCTGCCCATCGCCGGATCTCACCGCCTCCTTGTCACCTCCCATGACGGCCTACCCCATGCCTCGCCGCACCCAACGCTGCTGGACCACGTCGCCGTCGCACGGAATGCCACCTCGACCGCCTCCTCGCCGGACCTCGCTTCCTCGTCCTCCTCCCCGCCGGCCGCCAGCAAGCCTCGGCGCCCCCTCTCCCCATCAGCGTTGGTGAGGCTCCGGGCCTCTCCCCTTCTCTGCCTCACGCCTCGCTCGCGGTCACCGCATGCTAGGCCGCCCACACATGCGCCCGCGGTGAGCACGCGTTCACCGCGCCCAGCGCGCCCTCTGTGTCGTGCTCCCGACCGTCCCGTGCGTCGCGCCCCGCAAGCAGAGGCGCTGCCAGCGCCCCGCTCAACGCCACCGCCTCTACGTGCCTCCTCAGACCACCCCATGACCACCACCAGATTCGTCGTTGAACGGGTTTTCCAAAGTCGCCACCCTCGTGAGCTCCCGTGGCCGGAGTCGGCCAACCGGCGATCGCCGGAGCCGCCGGATTAGCACCGGTGGTTACTGAACCCACTAACACCCCCACTGCCACAGAGATGTGGGCCCCCACCATTGTTAATCACTTAATTAAAATAACCAATCCCTAACCTAAGTCTTTGACAGACTGGACCCACTAACTAATTAGACTATTTTAAATAAATACAACTCTGTTAAAAAAATGAACCACTGACAGCCTGGCCCCACCTCACTAATTAGTCTAATTAGTTTAACTAAAACACTGTTAGTAGTCCCTGTCATTGACCAATGGTCCCACTAGTCAGGATTGGCCAGTCAACGCCCTGTTGGCTGCTGACTGGACCTGCTGACTGGGTAGTTGACTTAGTCAACTGTCCCCACCTGTCAGCCTCAGGTGCACACTTCTGGGTACACTTCCTGTGTACCCATAGCATTTAATACTAATTTAGTTTCGAATTAAATTAAATCCAAAAATTATAAAATCATTTAAAACTTTAGAAATTAGTATAAAATAATCCGTAACTCGGATGAAAATACTTTGTACATGAAAGTTGCTCAGAACGACGAGACGAATCCGAATACACAACCCGTTCGTCAGCCACACGTCCCTAGCATAGCGAACCTGTAACTTTTCACCTCCAGTTCATTTGTCCGAAAACGCGAAACCCCGGGGATACTTTCCCGGATGTTTCCCCCCATTCGTCGGTATCACCTACTACCGCATTAGGGCACACCTAGCACCGCGTACTGCCTTGTTACGCTTTGTGATGCTTTGATTGCTCTGTTATTTATTGTGTTCCCCCTTCGTTACTTCTTTCCGGTAGACCTCGAGACTGCCGGCGACCCCAGTTCGACTATGGAGTTGACGACCCCTCCTTGCCAGAGCAATCAGGCAAGCCCCCCCCCCTTGATCACCAGATATCGCCTATTCTCCTCTATACTGCTTGCATTAGAGTAGTGTAGCATGTTACTGCTTTCCGTTGATCCTATTCTGATGCATAGCCTGACATTGTTGCTACATCTGTTGATACCTTTGCTGCAATCCTAAATGCTTAGTATAGGATGCTAGTTTATCATCATTGGCCCTACATTCTTGTCAGTCTGCCTTGCTATACTATCGGGCCGTGATCACTTGGGAGGTGATCACGGGTATATACTATACATACATACATACTATACAGATGGTGACTAAAGTCGGGTCAGCTCGAAGAGTACCCGCGAGTGATTCACGGATTGGGGGCTGAAAGGACCTTTGTCCCGACGGCCCTCTGTGTGGATCTTTGTGGAGGAGCGACAGGGAAGGTTGAGACCGCCTAGGTGAGAGGTGGGCCTGGCCCTGGTCGGCGTCCGCGGTTGCTTCATAATAACACGCTTAACGAGATCTTGGTATTTGATCTGAGTCTGGCCATTTGGTCTATACACACTAACCATCTACGCGGGAGTAGTTATGGGTATCCCGGCGTTGTGGTATCAGCCGAAGCCTTCGTGACGTCAGCGACTGAGTGGCGCGCGCCGGATTGGACTAGAACGCCACTAGGCTAGGTCTGCTTCCGGCCGCGTACGCAACGTGCAGGTGTGCAAAGGGCGATGGGCCCAGACCCCTGCGCCATAGGAGTTAGACCGGCGTGCTGACCTCTCTGTTGTGCCTAGGTGGGGCTGCGACGTGTTGATATTCCGAGGCCGGGCATGACCTAGAAAAGTGTGTCCGGCCAAATGGGATCGAGCGTGTTGGGTTATGTGGTGCACCCATGCAGGGAAGTTTATCTATTCGAATAGCCGTGTCCCTCGGTAAAAGGACGACCCGGAGTTGTACCTTGACCTTATGATAACTAGAACCGGATACTTAATAAAACAAACCCTTCCAAGTGCCAGATACAACCCGGTGATCGCTCTCTAATAGGGCGACGAGGAGAGGATCGCCGGGTAGGATTATGCTATGCGATGCTACTTGGAGGACTTCAGTCTACTCTCTTCTACATGCTGCAAGACGGAGGCTGCCAGAAGCGTAGTCTTCGACAGGATTAGCTATCCCCCTCTTATTCTGGCATTCTGCAGTTCAGTCCACTGATATGGCCCTTTACCCATATACCCATGCATATGTAGTGTAGCTCGCTTGCGAGTACTTTGGATGAGTACTCACGGTTGCTTTCTCCCCCTTTTTTCCCTTTCCTTCCTTTCTGGTTGTCGCAACCAGATGCTGGAGTCTAGGAGCCAGATGCCACCGTCAACGACGACTCCTAATATGCTGGAGGTGCCTACTACTACGTGCAGGTTGCTGTCAACGACCAGGAGTAGTTAGGAGGATCCCAGGCAGGAGGCCTGCGCCTCTTTCGATCTGTATCCCAGTTTGTGCTAGCCATCTTATGGCAACTTGTTTAACTTATGTCTGTACTCAGATATTGTTGCTTCCGCTGACTCGTCTATGATCGAGCACTTGTATTCGAGCCCTCGAGGCCCCTGGCTTGTATTATGATGCTTGTATGACTTATTTTATTTTTAGAGTTGTGTTGTGATATCTTCCCGTGAGTCCCTGATCTTGATTGTACACGTTTGCGTGTATGATTAGTGTACGATTAAATCGGGGGCGTCACAGGTGCACCTCCTCACCTTCCACAACGGACGGGATTCAGCTGGATCTGTGACCACCGGTGAGGAGAGAGATAGAGTGGACACTGTCATCTTGTTTTGATATGGAGAGGGTGAGAGAGCGAGACGCGAGAAACTCTATCAAACAAGAGGCTATAATGGAGTAAAAAATCTCTCCATAGCAGTGGTTTTAAATAGAATACGCGCGTTCCCAAAAACTGGCAGACAATTTTTTAACGTACGAAGAAAGAAAACTCGATCAAAAACACGCCCCCGCTTCCAGGTCGCGAGAGTCGTCGCGCACACACACATAGACATAGACATGCATATCTGTGTTTACGTAAAATTCCATTTCCATCTCCATCTCCAATCATATTTGTCCAACTGGCACATTATTTATGTTGTTAATTATATGCGCAACAATATTAACATACAACATCTCTTGTTTGCGGACGTCCGGACCGCTGGCACGGCCAGTCCTGACCAACCCGAACCCTCTTTATCACCCACGCGTGCTTCCCGCACGAAACGGTCAGTGCCGCATTCATGCCCGGCCAGAGCGGACGCGACCTCTCACTGGCGCCGACATTGAAGTGGTGCGCCGGCCGAGAGAGCATCGCCCGCGCCGCTTCCGGGTGCACGTGACTGCTCCGCGTTCAAAGGTCACAATAGTCGGCTACAACATGCATGTAAAAAGTTCTTGGGAGTCCGTGCTACAGCTAGCTGTCCTCCCCCAACTCGTCAATCTCTTCCAGTAGTGCTAGTACTCCATGGCGCGATCCATCGACAAGCAGGCAGGAAAGTTATCGTATACTCGGTTTGCGGTGAGTGGCATGCCGAGCGACTGTGTGGGGTCGAGCCGTGGAGGAGGGTGAGACACGACGTGATTTAAACATTGGTTTTGCTCGATGGCGCAATCCAACGAAATGAAACATTGGTTTCTCTCCGTTTCCATTTTTTCTCCGAAAAAACGGAAACTTTCCACTCCATTTTCATTCCTATTCGAAGGTTACCCCGTTACAACATTCCATCAAATACAAAGGAAAACTAACATGCATGCTGATGCATCTCAATGATTCACAAATCATAGCCAATATTTACTTCACAACTAAAGACAAAAGTTGTGAGAGCGTGTACGAAAGAAAAACTATTGATGGGGTCACTACGACTTAAACCCTTAACCCTAAACATGATTTAATTTCCTGGCCAGGTAGAACCTGTCGAAGGAAAGACGGCTGGCACCCTCAGATCATACGATGCTTTTGTGCAGTTCCACTAAAATCGACCTGAGCATCCCTGATGGCAAAGATATTGAAGAAGTGTGATTAGAATAATAGTACTGGCACGAGTTCATGAGACATAAAATCATCACAAGTAGAAGCCGGGAGAACTAAAGAAAGATCGACATGGAGATGGAGCTACGACAGTGGAGCAAGCCGGCTCCAAAAGGAAGATGGACCACCTGGGTCGTCGGGTTGTAGCTAGAAGGGCGGTTGGGACACGGCATCGGCCCATACCGCTGTGACCCCCGATTGGGACGCACCGACTGTGGGTTTTCTCCCTCGCCGATGTCGACCGCGTCTACGCAGAACATTGTTCCCTTCCCCCAGCTGCGGGATCAGGCCCGTCGTTCTATGCTTGTGAAGAGAGCAACCTAAGCAAGCAGGCTTGTAGCTTAGGCTCCTGCTAGTGTATATATAGTGGTTTTCTTTTTCTCTCCATATCAACCATTTTATATTGCGTACGTGTCATTGAAGAGTGAAATGATGGTTGCTTCTTCCAACTAACTTACTGTGTGATTTGACTACTCCTTAGTGGCCCCTACACGTACACATTGACGCAAAAACGCGCGCAATGCCCTAATGCATGCATGTCCGAGCACACGACGAAACACACACAGTCACGCTCAAGTGCTCAACCTACACGTGCATGCACACACATACTTAGTCAGGGTGAGCTAGTGACCGTATAAACACCGGAATATATATATATATATATATATATATATATATATATATATATATATATATATATATATATATATTGAGCGTATTATGAAGTCCACTGACCATATTTTTACAAATATACAGTGACAGACAGTGTATTTAGCTCGTTTGAAATTAATACATATTAACCGGAGAGGAGGCAGTATGGACTAGCATTACTTTGCTGTGTCCCGTCAACTTGCCGAACAAGGAGAAGGTTGCAGGACGGGAGAAGCTTGCGCGCGGTGGCTCACAGGACAAGGAGAAACTTTTGACTAATGCAAGCTCTCCCTCGCTCAGGCGGTGGACGTGCAATAGTTAATTCGGTGTCATATTGCCAGAAGCATACACTATACTACTAGTGCTATTATTGTTCGACTTCCCGAATAGGCGAACAGCCAAGCGCAAAGTTTACTAGTAGTACTGATAGAGGCAAAGGTGTCCCGTCTTTCGATGAGATGATGGATATCGCTTTGGTGGAAGTCGACTTTGACGATCCGACTACGAACGTGTGAGGATGTCGCGCCTTAGCAATCGCTAAACCAACTCCGAGAGGTTATTGACCACGCCGGAGCACGATCAACTTGACCACGAGGGTCTGTTTCCTGCGAGCAAATGAAGAACAAGCAAGAAACTGAGATTGCAATCTGGATATTGCGAATATAAGATGAAAGCTTTATTGATCAAGGTGGGGTTCTGTTACGCCTTTGTCTAGTCGTTGAACACAAACGAAGTACACAAAGTTGTAGCTATGGCGAACTTTTAATCTAAACAAAACCAAAAGTCTAAACAATGCCCTAAGGGCTGTATATATATGGAGGAAGAGGGGGGAATTTTGTGTCCCTTGGGGAAGGGGCCCGAAACCAACCCTATCTCTTGTTTCCCCACACATACGGACTCTAAGAACAACCTATACTCAAGTATTTCGAAAATACATGGGCCTGGCCCAATAATAAGGTGGCACAGCACCTAGAATAGCCTCTGGACGAAAGTTATGAAGTAGCATCTTGTATATTTTGTCCAAGGCTTCATGCACTCATTATGGTGGCTTCAACGTCCTGAAATCATCACTTGTAACTCCGTTCTTGTTCCCCTTGCGCATGCCATCATCTCCATGCTTGTTCTTGCTCCAATGTTCATCCTTCTCCAAGCTAGGCCCTTCATTTGTATGCAAAACAAATGTATCTAATTTAGGCAGCATCATATTCTCATGAACATTAGAATCATTACCAAGAAACAAAAGTACCTGGTAATTTAATTTGCGTGCGCGAGCTCTAGTAATTGGTCCAGTATGTATAGCAGCAAGGGCTGTGGGTGTAATAATGGTATTGATGTCCTCATCATCCTCCCCTTCTTGAAATGAAGTCGTCCTCGACGGAAGCTCATCTTCCTCACCCAAATAAGGCTTCAAATCTGCAATGTTAAAAGTGGGACTAACCCCAAAATCTGTAGGCAGCTCAAGTTTATATGCATTATCATTTATTTTCTCTAACACCTTAAAAGGACCATCAGCACGTGGCATTAGCTTTGATTTGCGCAAATCAGGAAATCTATCCTTACGCAAATGTAACCAAACAAGATCTCCAGGTGCAAACATAACATGTTTTCTACCTTTATCTCCAGCAAGTCTATATTTAGCATTCATACACTCAATGTTTTCCTTAGTTAACTCATGCATTTTTAAAATCAATTCAGCACGTTGTTTAGCATCAAAATTAACCTTCTCCGAAGATGGAAGAGGCAACAAATCAATAGGTGCACGAGGTAGGAAACCATACACAATTTGAAAAGGGCACATCTTAGTAGTGGAATGCAATAAACGATTATAAGCAAATTCAATATGAGGCAAGCATTCTTCCCACATTTTCTTATTATTCTTCAAAACAGCCCTAAGCATAGTAGACAATGTTCTATTGACTACTTCAGTTTGTCCATCAGTTTGGGGGTGACAAGTAGTACTAAAAAGCAGTTTAGTCCCCAACTTAGCCCATAAACACCTCCAAAAGTGGCTAAGAAATTTAGTATCATGATCTGAAACAATAGTATTTGGCACACCATGCAAGCGAATAATTTCACGGAAGAACAAATCAGCAACATTAACAGCATCATCGCTTTTATGACATGGTATAAAGTGTGTCATTTTCGAGAATCTATCCATGACAACAAATATGCTATCCCTCCCCTTCTTTGTTCGAGGTAAACCTAGAACAAAGTCCATAGATATATCCTCCCAAGGAACACTAGGTACAGGCAAAGGCATATATAAACCATGAAGATTGAGTCGTGACTTAGCTTTTTGACATGTAGTGCAGCGAGCAACAAAGCGCTCAACATCCCGTCTCATCTTTGGCCAAAAGAAATGTGTAGCAAGTACGTCCTCCATCTTCTTCACGCCAAAGTGTCCCATTAGTCCTCCTCCATGCGCCTCTTGCAACAACAAAAGACGAACGGAGCTAGCTGGAATGCATATCTTGTTAGCACGGAACGCAAATCCATCATTAACGACGAACTTGTTCCATGTTCTTCCTTCTTTACAATTCTGCAATACATCTTTAAAATCAGCATGATGCACATATTGATCTTTGATGGTCTCCAAACCAAATATTTTGAAGTCAAGTTGTGAAAGCATAGTATAGCGACGAGACAATGCATCAGCAATAACATTTTCTTTATCCTTCTTGTGTTTAATGACATAAGGGAAAGCCTCAATGAATTCAACCCATTTAGCATGTCTACGATTCAGTTTAGCTTGACTTTTAATATGTTTCAAAGATTCATGATCAGAATGTATAACAAATTCTTTGGGCCATAAATAATGTTGCCATGTTTCTAAAGTCCGAACAAGAGCATATAATTCTTTATCATAAGTAGAATAATTCAGACTAGGCCCACTCAATTTTTCAGAAAAGTATGCAACAGGTTTTCCATCTTGTAATAACACACCTCCTAATGCAATTCCACTAGCATCACATTCAAGCTCAAATGTCTTATTAAAATCAGGAAGTTGGAGTAAAGGAGCATGTGTCAACTTATCTTTCAACACCATGAAGGCTTCTTCCTGTGCGGTACCCCCAAACAGAAGGCACATCCTTCTTTTTAAGCTCATTGAGAGGTGCAGCAATGGTGCTGTAATCTCTCACAAAACGCCTATAGAATCCAGCGAGGCCAAGAAAACTCCTCACTTGTGTGACCGTTTTGGGCTGCGGCCAACTCTCAATAGCTTCAATCTTGGCTTTATCAACTTTAATTCCCTGTGGAGTAACAACATAGCCAAGAAAAGACACTCTGTCGGTGCAAAAGGTGCACTTCCCAAGGTTACCAAACAAACGTGCATCACATAGAGCAATAAAAACAACACGTAAATGTTCCAAATGTTCCTCCAAAGATCTGCTATAAATCAACATGTCATCAAAGTAAACTACCACAAATCGTCCAATGAAAGCACGTAAAACTTCGTTCATTAATCTCATGAAAGTACTAGGTGCATTAGTTAACCCAAAAGGCATGACTAACCACTCATATAATCCAAACTTAGTTTTAAATGTTGTTTTCCATTCATCCCCCAATTTCATACGAATTTGATGGTATCCACTACGCAAATCAACTTTGGAAAATATTGTAGAGCCACTCAATTCATCAAGCATATCATCTAGCCTAGGAATAGGATGACGATAATGAATAGTAATATTATTAATGCCTCTACAATCAACACACATACGCGATGTACCATCCTTTTCGGCACTAGAATAATAGGAACAACACAAGGACTAAGGGATTCACGTATATAACCTTTGTCGAGAAGCTCTTGTACTTGACGCATAATCTCCTTCGTCTCCTCTGGATTGGTACGGTATGGCGCACGGTTTGGCAGTGAAGCACCGGGAATTAAGTCAATCTGATGCTCAATCCCTCGAATAGGTGGTAATCCCGGTGGCACGTCTTGTGGAAAGACGTCAGCGAACTCCTGCAAAATGTTAGTGACAGCAGGAGGCAAAGAGTGATGTCCTTTGCCCCTATCATAGAGGAAGGCACGTCCTCGAATGAAAATAATGCCTCTTTGCACACAAAAGCATAGCAAACAGATTTGCTAAAATCTAGCTCATCAATATCAGATTTGGTGGCAAATAAACATGCACTATTCAATTTAATTTCAGAAGCAACACTAGATGGTTCATTATTAGGCTTCATTTGTTGCTCAAATTCTTTTGCCACAATCTGATTTTCACTCTTATTCTGCTCCTGTTTTGCTTTATTAGCTCTATTAATATCATCTTTCAAAATGGAATCAGGAGTCATAGGAAGCAAAGTAATATTTTTATCCTTATGAACAAGAGTATTCTGATTATTTCTACCATGGTGTACAGAATTTTTATCAAATTGCCATGGTCTACCAAGTAATAAGGAACATGCTTGCATAGGTACCACATCACAATCAACATAATCAACATATGTAGAGATACTAAAATGCACATGAACAGTACGTGTTACCTTAACCTTGTCGCTGTTGTTGAACCATTGGATGTAGTAAGGATGTGGATGTGGTCTTGTGGTGAGAGAGAGCTTCTCCACCATCTCCATGCTAGACAAGATGTTGCAGCTCCCTCCGTCTATGATGACGCGCACAGAACGTTCCTTCACAACTCCCTTTGTATGGAACAAATTATGCCTCTGATTTTGCTCAGCTTGTGTGACCTGCACACTCAAAACACCTTGAGAAACTAAACATTCATACCTGTCAGCGTCTTTAGGAGCCATGTATTGCGTCTCATGATCAAAATCATCTCCACCGTGTTCTTCACGTGTAATAAGAGCCAACGTCTCCTCATCATAGTCACTAGCGGACTCATACCCACCATCCTCAGTAGAAATCATCACACGCTGAGATTTGCATTCTCTCGCATAATGACCTCTTCCCTTACAACAACGACAAATAATATCACTTGTGTGCCCAGTTGATGCCATGGAAGAAGAAGAGCTCTGTGTAGGCCCGGCAGGTGCGCTTTTGGCAGATAGTGGTGGTTGTGCTTGCTTTCTTGTATCACGGTTGGAGGTGGCACCTAATGGAGGTGCTGGTGCAGTGGAAGTAGAAGATTCACGCGGTGTCCATGATGAAGGTCGACCTGTAGAAAAGTTAGTTCGCGCCAATGCTTGTCGATCCTGCACTTCACGTTCAGCTTTACAAGCAAGATGGAATAAACGAGTGATATTAGTATACTCCTTATACTCTAGAATGGTCTGAATCTCTCTATTTAATCCACCCATAAAACGTGCAAGCATAGGTTCATTCTCCTCAACAATACCACATCTAATCATGCCAGTTTGTAATTCCTGGTAATATTCTTCTACAGAATTTTTTCCTTGTCACAAACGTTGCAGTTTTTGAAGCAATTCACGTTGATAATATGGTCGAACCCAACGAGTATGCATAGCAGTTTTCAAAGCAGCCCAAGTAGCTAGAATAGGATATAATCTACAATGTTCAGACCACCAAACACATGCAAAGATAGTGAAAGCACAAACAGCAGCAGGAACACGTCTCTCCTCAGGATATTGTAAACATGTAAATCGTTGTTCAGTTTCTAACTCACAAGTAAGATATATATCAAAAACATATCTACCCTCAAATGGTGGAATATTCAATTTCAGTTTAGGAAGATGGTCATGATCTCGTACCTGAGGGAGAGCCCTACCATTGTGATTATTTGCATGTGGACGACCTGGTGGTTGTGGTGCTGGTGGTTGCACGTAGTTCTGATTTTGATCAACCTCATCCTCGTAATCTCCCGCATAATCATCTTCCGCATCAGCAGCAGGAGCCACAGAAGTATCAATAGCAGCACCAACAGTTTGGCCAGGCTGAAGAAGGACACGGCTGGCTCGACGGAGGGCTGTTTCGGGACGTGGAGGTAGTTGTTGTTGTTGCAGAGGTGCGGCAGGTGCAGCCGGTGGAAGACGCACAAGCAGTTCATTAAATCTGTTATCGAGCTTTGTTTCGAACGTCTTCTCAAGGCCAGTGATCTTCTACATGGCCTCTTGAAAATTGGTCAGCACATCTTGCACCTGTTCAGTCATCATTTGCTGAAACTTATCATGAAGCTCCTTGTTCGTTAAGTTCTCCCAATCAATCTCGTCGGCTTGGGATCCTAGCATGGTTAGCAGCAATAGAAACACACAAGAATATGATCCTACAGACTACTAACAAGTGGTAGTGGTGGGTGTCACAAATCCATCAAGCAAAACTCAAATCCTTAGCAGTTCTTACCCAGCAGCAGGCGGTGATCGGCAACCGTTGTAGTCAAAACTCTCAAAGCTTGGATAGAGCGATTACCAGGGAGAGTCAAACACACGACGTAGATGTATGTGGAGCTGGGAAGGCTTATAATATGGGAGCAAAAAGGATCAGCAATATTCAATTCAGAGATGCAAAGTTGAATAAACGCTTAATGACGGTACTGTGCTGGTCCTAGGCTAGACCGTGCTAGAGACGCGAGCCTAGAACACTAACAAAATCACGGTGCTGCACGTAAACAAGGGAGAAGCACACTCTGGAATTTTTTTTTCACTCTACCTTTTTTTTGCGCTCTTCTTTTTTTGCGAAAAAACACTATAATGGCGAGTGTCTCAAAACTCTTCCCAGGTCAAACTGACAGGATGGGCACGAAATTTTTTTAACATCTTTTTCGGAAATCAGGGCAGCGACGACGAAAAAGTTCGACAAAAAAATCACTATGATGGCGAGTGTCTCAAAACACTCCCTGGGACCTAAAAATAGGATAGGGAAAAAATATTTTCGGTCGCCGAAATTTTGGCCTAAAAACTGCCCGGGGGTCTCTAGACTTTTTTTTTCCGAAACCTACTCAGGCAAGGAAACATGAATCGGAAATTAGATGGATCTCGAAAACAAACCTAATATGCCAAGAACTCGGATTGGTGGTGGATATATGGTGGTGGTATATGGCAGCGGTGGTGGTAGTGGTGGTAGTTTATGGATATGGATCGGTGGTGGTATATGGATACAGATTGGTGGTGGTATATGGATACGGATTCGGAGCGGTGGTGGTAGGTGGCAGGGGCGATGATGATGGTGTGGTGGCAGCGTGACAACTTATGACCAGAACTCGAAACTCTAAAGGACTAGATGCTAAGACCAGCAACTTGACGCGATGATGCAACCGCAAATTCAACAATGCAAAAACAGAAAAGATTATGCAATGGCTCAGACTGTTTCGGATATGATGACCTAATCCTAATTTTTTTGTGGCTTTTTCGTGGACTATAGGTATGAAGAACAGAGTCGATCTAAACTACGAAAAACTGTAAAATCTCACTGAGCAACCTGGAAATCTGATACCACTTGATAGAGGCAAAGGTGTCCCGTCTTTCAATGAGATGATGGATATCGCTTTGGTGGAAGTCGACTTTGACGATCCGACTACGAACGTGCGAGGACGTCGCGCCTTAGCAATCGCTAAACCAACTCCGAGAGGTTATTGACCACGCTGGAGCACGATCAACCTGACCACGGGGGTCTGTTTCCTGCGAGCAAACGAAGAACAAGCAAGAAACTGAGATTGCAATCTGGATATTGCGAATATAAGATGAAAGCTTTATTGATCAAGGTGGGGTTCTGTGACGCTTTTGTCTGGTCGTTGAACACAAACGAAGTACGCGAAGTTGCAGCTATGGCAAACTTTTAATCTAAATAAAACCCAAAGTCTAAACAACGCCCTAAGGGCTGTATATATATGGAGGAAGAGGGGGGAATTTCGTGGCCCTCGGGTAAGGGGTCCGAAACCAACGCCATCTCTTGTTTCCCCACACATACGGACTCTAAACACAACCTATACTCAAGTATTTCGAAAATACATGGGCCTGGCCCAATAATAAGGTGACGCAGCACCTAGAATAGCCTCTGGATGAAAGTTATGAAGTAGCATCTTGTATATTTCTTCCAAGGCTTCATGCACTCATTATGGTGGCTTCAATGTCCTGAAATCATCACTTGTAACTCCGTTCTTGTTCCCCTTGCGCATGCCATCATCTCCATGCTTGTTCTTGCTCCAATGTTCATCCTTCTGCAAGCTAGGCCCTTCATTTGTAAGGAAAACAAATGTATCCAATTTAGGCAGCATCATATTCTCATGAACATTAGAATCATTACCAAGAAACAAAAGTACCTGGTAATTTAATTGGCATGCGCGAGCTCTAGTAATTGGTCCAGTATGTATAGCAGCAGCGATTGTGGGTGTAACAATGGTATTGATGTCCTCATCAAGTACTAGTACTACCACTATAGTCTATAGAGGTATGTACTATACTAGTACTAGGAACCAGATGGAGGAGCGTCTGCACTCTTATTATGATTTTAAAATGTGATAAAGCAATCTTCAACACATTTGGTTCTCTTCGAGGGTTCTCGCATGTGATAATGGAAGTTGATTGCATGGAACACTCGCCACAATTCTTGCTTAATTCTGGCTCACATCCTGTTACAAATAGGAGCGCTCAATAATATTTCCTCTTTTTTTGTTATTCAGCATGTAAACAGGTCAGCAAACCTTGCGGCGCATCTTTGTGCGAACCGTGCTTGCTGCACTTTGAATGTGGTCGAGAGCTGGCTTGATGAAACACCTCGCTTCCTACTTCTTTTTTTGCAGGGTACCTCGCTTCCTAGTGACCAGTGTCTTGGCTGATCGTCCTAAGATATATGAATAAAGCTCTCTCATTTACCCGCAAAAAAGATTAAGCCATATTAACCGGAAAGGAGGGAGTATGGACTAGCACTACTTTTTGGTGTGTCCCGTCAACTCGCAGAACGAGGAGAAGCTTGCTTACGCCTTTTGACCAATGCAACCTACCCTCGGTGGACATGCATCAGTCCATTTGGTGTCAGATTGTCAGAGGCATACACTGTAGTGCCCAACATGCGGAGTACCATCATTGTTCGACTTCACGAAGAGGCGAAGAGCCAAGCGCAGTAGTACGAGTAGTACTACTACTAGAACCGCATGGTGGAGCGTCTATACTCTTATTTTTTTTATCTCTGATAAAGTACACGTTTATTCCGGAGAAGGGCAGAAAATGGCAGCCCAACATGTAATGATGATATCGATCAACCAACCATGCTCGAATATATCCTGGCCTCCGTGCGAGCACGTCTGTGTGTTCTCGCTCCTCGTCTCTCTCAAGGAACGGCGGGTTGGCTCTTTGCCGTCAATTGAGATCGGTTTGCTCACACTCCTGTCCCACATGTCAGTGATATGCCAAGAGGAGGTGCATTGACCGACTGGCCATAGGCGTACTTGGTTTTGCACCTTCATACTACTCCTCCCTCCATCATAGTTTACAGGGCGTGCTTCATTATGATGCATTTCTCTCAATGCATTTTCACCACCATAGAGACTTTAGATGCGTTTGGTTTAATGCTCAATTAATTAGGGAGTGGTAACCGCAATCAAGTCCACAATTTTCTCTCGATGTACTCCCTCCTTTCCAGTTTATAGGGCTTATCTCAAAATTTTAGTTTTTCCATTTTATAAGGCTCAATTTGGTTGTTTTCCATCATATGTTCAGATTCCAAGGTGCATTAAATCATTGCATGCAAGTATTAAGAGAAAATTGACCAATGCATGTACTTTATGCATGCATGCATTGCAATTAATGCATTGATAAACATAATTTTTTGAGGAAAACAAGAGCATTAATTATGTGCTTTTGCAAAACTACAAAAAGCATTCCACCACTCGCCATCTACCTTGATTTGTGAGATTTTTGAATTGAGCACTATAAACCGGAAATGAGGGAGTACTACTACGGAGTGGAGTAAGTGCATGCATGTGTGTACCCGAGGTGGAAGCACTGCATGCATGTGTGTACGCATTATTCCCTCTAGTAATAGACGCCGTGCTATAACTAACAATGCTATTTTTCAGGCCGATCGCTAGTCGCCTTGGTCCCATAGATTTTTTTCTTTTTTCTGAAGCGCGCTCTATAAACAGTGATGGATGGAGTAGTATGAGCGGATTCAAAGAAGAGTGTATTGATGGTTGCTTCTTCCGAGCAACTTACAGTGGGAAAGGTGGGGCTTATGATTTGACTGTCATTACTCACTATTAATGCGGCGCAACGACCGGGCTGAGTTTCCCATGCGGTTGTGTACTACCCCCTCGGTTCTTAAATATACTCCGGAGTATTTGTCTTTCTAGAGATTTCAATGAGTGACTACTCAAATATTTGTCTTTTTAGAGATTCAAATGGACTACTACATATGGATGTATATAGACATATTTTAGAGTGTAGATTCACTCATTTTGCTTCGTATGTAGTCACTTGTTGAAATCTCTAGAAAGAAGAATAGAGTATTTAGGAACGGAGGGAGTACACATACGAACCAAAATGAGTGAATCTACACTCTAAAATATGCCCATTTGAAATTTATAAAAAGACAAATATTTAGGAACGAAGGAGTATAATTTTGTGCATGGCATATGCACACGGATGCTGAAGAGGCTTCTGGCAATGCTATCAAGCTTGCATCATTTGTTTACATAATTGACGTACTATACAAATAATTTTCCAGCGACATGAAATTGTACAATGGTGTGAACTTTCAGCTTTTGTTTCGTGTGCCTTGCCATGGATGCTCTTTCGGAAACAGTAAAAAACTAACTTCCTTGCTAATGCATGTCAATTATTAGAAGACCAGAGCTAATAATTACATCACAACTAAAGACAGAGTTGTGATAATGTGTTAAATTAAAATTGATCCATGCTTTCTTGGCAGCAATGTCCCCCCAGCTCTGTCTAAATCAACAAGGCATGTTGGGAAAAAAAGTAGTTGTCTGGAGCATGCAACATTCTGATCATTTTGTGCAGTTCCACTAAAATAGAGCTGAGCATCCCTGTTCCAAAGATATTAAGTGTGATTACGATAATAGAGGACTGCTGATGAAACAATAAACACACAAATAGAAGCCGGTCACCTTTGCAGTCTCTCTTAAGACTAACTAGTTGGAGAAGATTAGGCTCGGAGTTGGATGAGGAGGATAGAGCAAAACCAATCTCCCTTTGTGCAGTCGTACTGAAATGTAGAGACGTTGCCCGTGTGACATTTTAGTACAACTGCACAAAACACTCTTAAGAAAAAAATGATTTGTGCAGTTCACCAAAAGGTCGCAATAGCAACAAGGTGAAATGGATAGCCCTGTTTGCAAAAAAGAGATAAAAAGGAAACAATTACTGGCCAATAACAGTTGATGACACATGCGATGACAAAAAAGAAGCATATTCCTTGTCCTAAGGGAAGATAACAACATAGTTGTGTTTGTCTAAAACGGTGTGAGGACGAGATTGCAATATGGAAAGTACGCTGGACGAGCTATGTTTTGGGCAAAGAACTATGGAAGATCCACATGCAGCGACATGGGAAGACGGGCAGTGGGCAAGGCCGGAGGGGATACCTGGAGGTCGTCGGGATGTAACTAGGTGAGCGGCGGCAGGCGGAATTTGCGAGCAGGTGGCGTAGGCCCTGCCGTGCCGGAGCTTGGTCAGAGAGAATGGCGTGTACCGCAGATCGGGACGTGCTGCCTCGGCACCGTCGAATGGAGAAATGATGCACTTCCTCCCTTTCCCCCGGCGGACGGAATGCGGCCAGATCAGTGACCAACGGTGAGAGAGAGAGAGGCCACCGCACTCCCTTTCCCCCGGCGGACGGGATGCGGCCGGATCAATGACCAACGGTGAGAGAGAGAGAGGCCACCGCAGCCTTGTGTGAGATACTCTAAAGAGCGACAAACCAGGCAGGCAGGCTCCATTGTATATAGTTGAGCGGACTACCTTTTTCTTCATAAAAATCATTTTATATTCTGTGTACGTGCCATTGAGCGCTATAACTTTATTAAAAATAACGCGGCAACGCGTCAAGTTGAACTTTGTTTCGTGCACGCGTGGTACACGACCTCCGTAGGTAAACAACCGCTACAGGCGTTCAAATTAGCACGTGGGCTGCCATTTCATAAAGAAATTAGCTCCACCGTGTACCCGCACGGGTGTGGCTGGGCACGAAGCGTGAGTACATGCATGGTGCACCTATTCTTTTCTTGTATACGTACACCACCTACGTGGGGTTGTGTGAGAGAGATACAAACCTAGAGAGATATAGTGTGTGGGTTCGTGAGAGTTTTTTTTTGGGGGGGGGGGGCAATCAAAAAATGTAACATATGCAATGTGTGTGAAATAGAGTCCTGGATATAACATATATATAGGGGGGCGATCCACGAGAAGAGAGTGGAGGTATCATCGGCTTGAGGTGTCCAAAGAATCGAAGAGAGGGATGATGTGTGTGTGTGCGCGCGCGATCGATAAAGAGTGCCATTGAATTTGTGTGTGCCCACGTCAAAGATATAGAGTGGCTGGCCTACTGGAACGTGAGAGGGGACATGGGCAGTTTGTCTCTGTGGCATGGATACCTACCTGCAGCGCTCGACTATCGGTGTGTGGTGGGGGAAGAGGGAGGCCCGATTAACTATAGAGGTACAATGGCTGGTATATGTGTGGAGGAGGAGAGAGGCCTACCTCATGTATTAAGGAGATCTATCTGCCTCATGTATTAAGGGAGATCGATCGGCATCCATGCATATGTGCAAGAGAGGAATAAGGTTGGGAGAGAGACATAGCTAGAGTGTTGGAGGGGGTGGTAGTGGAGTTGCTTCTAACAAATGGTGGGATAGGCTTGCTAGAAAAATGGAGGGCACGCCCGCTATATCAATAAGAGAGGAGATGGCTGCTTGTTGTTGTCTGTGCACGTGCGTGTGAGAGACGGATCAGGAGGCATGCACGAATGATGAGGGGGGGGGGACGATATGGCTGTGGTAAGCACACGTAACTACATAGGAATATCAATCGCTCTTTGTTAGAGAAAGGAGAGACATAACTTGTGAGGTACGTCGATCGATGGGGGGGGATAGTTAAAGTCGATCTAGGTATATGTTGGGAGATCGATCGTTACGGTATACATGCATGTGTGTGTTAGAAGCAAATTAGGCACGAGGAGAAGGATAGAGAGAGAGGGATGCATCTAGGAGGTGGTACGAGAGGCATACTATATCGAGGGGGAAGGAGTGTTAGAGTACGAGATCGATGAGAATAGTGGTGGGAGTGAGGCATGGACGGTGACAAGAGAAGAGGGGAAGCTTGTGTTTATGCTAGGCACACCTGGCTAGAGAGGCATATCGATCGATGTGTGCCATAAAGAAGGAGCTGGGGGGCCTACACACACCATGGGTGAACGACCTAAAGTGAAAAGACGAATTTGCGCGGTGGAGCTAGAGAATGCCGAGGGAGGGTGAGAGGGATGCGGGCGTGTGCATGCACGAGAGAAAGTTAGCGCTAGCTACAAAGATAAGAGGATTGTGTGGGTGTAAAAGACGAATAGATATCATACTTCATTATAAAAAGCGAATTCGGATATTTGAAGAATTTATCATAGTGTTTTAAACCGACGCATGTGTGAATATATATAACGGTGATACACATGGTGTGGTTATGAACATGCTATACTGCATATAATATATTTTATCTCTACTCTTATAAAAAATGGAGTTGTTGATGATGGTGTGCCTGCCATCCTGCAATATAGGCCGTCCAATTTATATCTGGCGGATAGGAAGGAAACTATGGCAAGTTTGAAAAAAGATACCCACACCCGTCTCCATATTTGCAAATTAGGCCCCTTGATCACGTTGATCTTCTGTGGAACGCATGGGCATCTTGCTAGTACTACGTATAATACATAGAACATTGATTATAATTTGGGCTAATGTGTGGCTTTTGCAGCTCAGGTCTAAATACTTGTCATAATGTAGGGGGCGGGGCACTATACTTTGTGTGATAAACATGGTGTACGTATGGAACATGGTTTAGATTATGAATATATAGTTAGTACATCAAATGTACTATTATTTGGAATCAACATCAAGTGTATTAAAAAAATAGAATTCGAGTTCATGTAGTACACATAGTTCATATCTATCTCTATAGTAATCATGTGGTGTGTTATTAAGGTAATACACGAATGATGGTTGAAGTTGGCAACAATCATGATTGTAGATTCTTATTGAAATAGAGAAACGAATTCAAATTTAGTTCGAATTGCAGCGGTAGTATAGACATTTGGAATGCACTAAAATGTTGGTATGAGTAGGTTACATGCATTATACAGCAAGTGAAGAAATTTAATCGGACATAACATGGATTCATACTCCCTCCTTCCATCTATATAGGGCGTAATGAGATTGTTAAGACCGCCTTTGACTATTGACAAGATTAATAGTACATGACATGCACAATGTGAAAATTATATCATTTAAGGAACCTTTCACAGACGAATTTAACGGTGTGCTTTGTGTAAGTTATTGGGGAACGTAGCAGAAATTCAAAATTTTCCTACGTGTCACCAAGATCTATCTATGGAGAAACCAGCAACGAGGGGAAGGAGAGTGCATCAACATACCCTTATAGATCGCTAAGCGGAAGCGTTCAAGAGAACAGGGTTGAAGGAGTCATACTCGTCGTGATCCAAATCACCGGAGATCCTAGTGCCGAACGGACGGCACCTCCGCCTTCAACACACGTACAGCCGGGTGATGTCTCCCATGCCTTTATCCAGCAAGGAGAGAGGGAGAGGTTGAGGAAGACTCCATCCAGCAGCATCACAACGGCGTGGTGGTGGTGGAGGAGCGTGGCAATCCTGCAGGGCTTCGCCAAGCACCGCGAGAGAGGAGGAGTACTTGGGAGAGGGGGAGGGCTGCACCAGAACTTGGGGTGCGGCTGCCCTCCCACCCCTCCACTATTTATAGGTGGGGGGAAGAGGGGGCCGACCCCCCTAGATCCCATCTAGGGTTGGGGGCGGTGGCCTAGGGGGGAGGAGTGCCTCCCAAGTCAAGTGGAGGCCCTCCCCCTTAGGGTTTCCCCCTTCCCATGCGCATGGGCCTTGGGGGGGGGGCTGGTGCCCCTGGCCCATTAAGGCTAGGGCGCCCCCTACAGCCCATGCTACTGTATTGGATGTGGTGGAACAATTTTCGGACCTCCGGACCCCTCCGGAATCCTCCGGAACCTTCTGGAAGCTTCCCGGTACAATACCGGAAAAACCCGAACTTTTCCCGGAACCCGAACAACAACTTTCCATATATAAATCTTTACCTCCGGACCATTCCGGAACTCCTCGTGACGTCCGGGATCTCATCCGGGACTCCGAACAACATTTGGTAACCACATACAAACTTCCTTTATAACCCTAGCGTCATCGAACCTTAAGTGTGTAGACCCTACGGGTTCGGGGACATGTAGACATGACCGAGACGTTCTCTGGTCAATAACCAACAGCAGGATCTGGATACCCATGTTGGCTCCCACATGTTCCACGATGATCTCATCGGATGAACCACGATGTCAAGGACTCAATCAATCCCGTATACAATTCCCTTTGTCTAGCGGTATTGTACTTGCCCGAGATTCGATCGTCGGTATACCGATACCTTGTTCAATCTCGTTACCGGCAAGTCTCTTTACTCGTTCCGTAACACATCATCCCGCGATCAACTCTTTGATCACATTATGCACATTATGATGATGTCCTACCGAGTGGGCCCAGAGATACCTCTCCGTCACACGGAGTGACAAATCCCAGTCTCGATTCGTGCCAACCCAACAGACACTTTCGGAGATACCTGTAGTGCACCTTTATAGCCACCCAGTTACGTTGTGACATTTGGTACACCCAAAGCATTCATACGGTATCCGGGAGTTGCACAATCTCATGGTCTAAGGAAATGATACTTGACATTAGAAAAGCTTTAGCATACGAACTACGATCTTTGTGCTAGGCTTAGAATTGGGTCTTGTCCATCACATCATTCTTCTAATGATGTGATCCCGTTATCAACGACATCCAATGTCCATGGTCAGGAAACCGTAACCATCTATTGATCAACGAGCTAGTCAACTAGAGGCTTACTAGGGACATGGTGTTGTCTATGTACCCACACATGTATCTGAGTTTCCTATCAATACAATTATAGCATGGATAATAAACGATTATCATGAACAAGGAAATATAATAATAACTAATTTATTATTGCCTCTAGGGCATATTTCCAACAGTCTCCCACTTGCACTAGAGTCAATAATCTAGTTCACATCGCCATGTGATTAACACTCACAGGTCACATCGCCATGTGACCAACATCCGAAGAGTTTACTAGTGTCATTAAACTAGTTCACATCATCATGTGATTAAGACTCAATGAGTTCTGTGGTTTGATCATGTTTTGCTTGTGAGAGAGGTTTTAGTCAACGGGTCTGCAACATTTAGATCTGTATGTACTTCACAATTCTCTAGGTCATATTGTAAATGCTGCTTCAACGCTCCACTTGGAGCTATTCCAAATGGTCGCTCCACTATACGTATCCGGTTTTCTACTCAGAGTCATTCGGATAGGTGTTAAAGCTTGCATCGACGTAACCCTTTACGCCGAACTCTTTATCACCTCCATAATCTAGAAACATGTCCTTATTTACTCCAAGGACAATTTTTGACCCTGTCCAATGATCCATTCCTGGATCGTTCTTGTACCCCTTGACTGACTCATGGCAAGGCACACTTCCGGTGCGGTACATAGCATAGCATACTATAGAGCCTACGTCTAAAGCATAGAAGACGACCTTCGTCCTTTCTCTCTTTTCTTCTGCCATGGTCGAGCTTTAAGTCTTAACTTCATACCTTACAACTCAGGCAAGAACTCCTTCTTTGACTGATCCATCTTGAACACCTTCAAGATCATGTCAAGGTATGTGCTCATTTGAAAGTACCATTAAGTGTTTTGATCTATCCTTATAGATCTTGATGCTCAATGTTCAAGCAGCTTAATCCAGGTTTTCTATTGAAAAACACTTTTCAAATAACCCTATATGCTTTCCAGAAATTCTACATCATTTCTGATCAACAATATGTCAACAACATATACTCACCAGAAATTCTATAGTGCTCCCACTCACTTCTTTGGAAATACAAGTTTCTCATAAACTTTGTATAAACCCAAAATCTTTTATCATCTCATCAAAGTGTACATTCCAACTCCGAGATGCTTACTCTAGTCCTTAGAAGGATCGCTGGAGCTAGCATACCTTTTAGCATCCTTAGGATCGACAAAACCTTTCTGATTGTATCACATACAACCTTTCCTTACGAAGACTGGTAAGGAAACTCGTTTTGACATCCATCTGCCAGATTTCATAAATGCAGCTAATGCTAACATGATTCCGACGGACTTAAGCATCGCTACGGATGAGAAAATATCATTGTAGTCAACTCCTTGAACTTGTGAAAAACTCTTCGCCACAAGTCGAGCTTCATAGACGGTGACATTACAGTCCACGTCCGTCTTCTTAAAGATCCATTTATCTCAATGGCTTGCCGATCATCGGGCAAGTCCACCAAAGTCCATGCTTTGGTCTGATACATGGATCCTATCTCGGATTTCATGGCTTCTAACCATTTATCGGAATTTGGGCCCACAATTGCTTCCCCATAGCTCGTAGGTTCATTGTTGTCTAGCAACATGACCTTCAAGACAGGATTACTGTACCACTCTGAAGCAGTACGCATCCTTGTCACCCTATGAGGTACGGTAGTGACTTGATCCGAAGTTTCATGATCACTATCATAAGCTTCTACTTCAATTGGTGTAGGTGCCACAGGAACAACTTCCTGTGCCCTGCTACACACTAGTTGTAGTGACGGTTCAATAACCATATCAAGTCTCCACCATCCTCCCACTCAATTTTTCAAGACAAACTCTTCCTCGAGAAAGGACCCGATTCTAGAAACAATCCCTATTGCTTTCGGATCTGAATTAGGAGGTATACCCAACTGTTTTGGGTGTCCTATGAAGATGCATTTTATCCGCTTTTGTTTCGAGCTTATCAACCTGAAACTTTTTCACATAAGCGTTGCAGCCCCAAACTTTTAAGAAACGACAACTTAGGTTTCTCCAAACCATAGTTCAAACGGTGTCGTCTCAACGGAATTACGTGGTGCCCTATTTAAAGTGAGTGCGGTTGTCTCTAATGCCTAGCCCATGAACGATAGTTGTAATTCAATAAGAGACATCATGGTATGCACCATATCCAATAGGGTGCAACTATGATGTTTAGACACACCATCACACTATGGTGTTCCAGGCGGTATTAATTGTGAAACAGTTTCCACAATGTCTTAATTGCGTGCCAAAGCTCGTAACTCAGATACTCATCTCTATGATCATATCATAGACATTTTATCCTCTTGTCACGATGACTGAGGGAGTCCTGGACTAGGGGGTGTCCGGATAGCCGGACTATCATCATCGGCCGGACTCCAAGACTATGAAGATACAAGATTGAAGACTTCGTCCCGTGTCCGGATGGGACTTTCCTTGGCGTGGAAGGCAAGCTTGGCGATACGGATATGTAGATCTCCTACCATTGTAACCGACTCTGTGTAAACCTAGCCCTCTCCGGTGTCTATATAAACCAGAGGGTTTTAGTCCGTAGGACACACAACCATTACAACAATCATATGATAGGCTAGCTTCTAGGGTTTAGCCTCCTTGATCTCGTGGTAGATCCACTCTTGTACTACCCATATCATCAATATCAATCAAGCAGGAGTAGGGTTTTACCTCCATCGAGAGGGCCCGAACCTAGATAAAAACATCGTGTCCCTTGTCTCCTGTTACCATCCGCCTAGACGCACAGTTCGGGACCCCCTACCCGAGATCCGCCAGTTTTGACACCGATATTGGTGCTTTTATTGAGAGTTCCTCTGTGTCGTCACCGATAGGCTTGATGGCTTCTTCAATCAACAACAATGCAGTCCAGGGTGAGACTTTTTTCCCCGGACAGATCTTCGTGTTCGGCGGCTTCGCACTGCGGGCTAATTCGCTTGGCCATCTGGAGCAGATCGAAAGCTACGCCCCTGGCCGTCAGGTCAGATTTGGAAGCCTAAACTTCACGGCCGACATCCGCGGAGACTTGATCTTCGATGGATTCGAGCCACAGCCGAGCGCGCCGCACTGTCACGATGGGCATGATTTAGCTCTGCCGACGGACAGCGCCCTGGAGGCCGCACATGAGTCCGCTCCGACCCGTAGTTCAGAGCCGACCGCACAGATCGAGGACAGGTGGTTGGACACCGCCTCGAGGGCTGCAATCTCTATGGCGATGGAGCCGAACACTGACCCTGTCCCTTGCAAAGCCCGTGACTCTGAGGTGCCGGACTCCTTGCCGGACTCCGAACCTCCCGCGCCCCTGCCAATCGAATCCGATTGGGCGCTGTCGGTGTCAAAACCGGCGGATCTCGGGTAGGGGGTCCCGAACTGTGCGTCTAGGCGGATTGTAACATGAGACGAGGGACACGATGTTTTACCCAGGTTCGGGCCCTCTCGATGGAGGTAAAACCCTACATCCTGCTTGATTAATATTGATGATATGGGTAGTACAAGAGTGGATCTACCACGAGATCAAGGAGGCTAAACCCTAAAGCTAGCCTATGGTATGATTGTTGTAATGTATGTTGTGTCCTACGGACTAAAGCCCTCCGGTTTATATAGACATCGGAGGAGGCTAGGGTTACACAGAGTCGGTTACAATGGTAGGAGATCTACATATCCGTATCGCCAAGCTTGCCTTCCACGCCAAGGAAAGTCCCATCCGGACACGGGACGGAGTCTTCAATCTTGTATCTTCGTAGTCTTGGAGTCCGGCGGACGATGATAGTCCGGCTGTCCGGACACCCCCTAGTCCAGGACTCCCTCAGTAGCCCCCGAACCAGGCTTCAATGACGATAAGTCCAGCGCGTATATAGTCTTCGGCGTTGCAAGGCGGGTTCTCCCTTCAAGTTCCATGTACCTGCCGAACAGTGTCCGGCTTCATAATAAATACTGCGTTCCTCGGCTTCTACGCCCAATAATGGCCTTTTTCCATGCGTCGCATGAATGCGAAAAGCCAGGGTGTCTTTTACGTTTCACCCCCTAGTCGTGCGAGTCGTCCGCCTACAAAAGAGGCAAAAATCCAGATCCAAACCACACCATCTTCCTCCCGCGAATACTTCATCGGAGCGCCTTTGACCCAAAAATCCATTCCATCATGGACCATCGACGCGGCTCCTCTTCTCGCGCTCCCAGCCCACCGCCAGGGGATTGGAGGAGGTGCTCTGTTCCGCACAACGAGCTAGTGAAGCTCCAAGCGGGGGGATATCTCCCTTCGGCCTTCATGGTCCCGGTTCGAGCCGGGCTGGTCACTTATCAAGGTGGGAGGCAAGCGGAGGCTACCCCAAGCCCCAATAAGGGGGAGCGAGTATGCTTCGTCCCTTATCTAATAAGGGGACTCGGATTCCCAATACATCCGTTCCTCCGCGGGCTCCTGGAGTTCTACGGACTCCAGCTCCACCACCTCACACCCGCCTCTGTCCTGCATATCGCGGGCTACGTAGCTCTTTGCGAGCTATTCCTGGGCATTGAGCCCCATTTTGCATTGTGGAAGAGGCTGTTCTGCCTCGTACCCCGTTCTCACGAGGGGTCCATATATCAAGTGGGCAGCGCTGAAATATGGCACATCGCCGGGACCGTATACCCATCCGGTACTCCCAAGAAGGCGTCCGAAGACTGGCCTTCAGAGTGGTTTTACATAGGAGACGCTCCGCTGCCGGACCCAGTCCGGATTGGCCTCCCAGAGTTTAGTGCTGCTCCTCTGAAGAAACGCCTCAGCTGGCGCCCACGGAGCCCCCGATTGGAGGAAGACAAGAGCGTCCATTACTTGATGGGCCGAATAAGATTACTGGCCCATTCCGGGTTGACCATGATTGGAGTCATGGCGACATGCATCATGCGGGGGGTACAGCCATTGCAATACAGAGGCCACCCCATGTGGGATTTCAACGGGGAAGACGATGCCACCCGTCATGGCCGCGAAGGGCCGGATTCGACAGAGCATCTGGTGGAGATCCTGTCCAGCCTGTATAAGGGGGAGAAGGTGGACTTCCTTCGAACGAACCCTTTGAATGGGTTTTCCATGAACAACCCTAGAGGCTGTGTAAGCGAACACTTTTAAGGGCTCAACCCATGCTTTCGAAGTTTAGGCTTCTTACATTATGTCTTCGGCGCAGGATCTACGCCGGACTGTGGAGGACATGGTAAGTCCCGCTCCGCAACCCGAGGATCCAGGAAGATCCCTGGATCCGGCCTCCGAAGAGGATCCGGACATCAAGGTGGAGCTGATCGACGGGGTGTTTCACCAGCTCAGCATGGACAATGCTTTGGTCGCCATTATGGCGGACTACCCCGGACTGTATCCGGCTTCCCAGGTGACTATGACCGGGGTTCGGACACCATTATCTCTTCCTTGCCCATTTCTGACCTTCGCGAACGATGGTGTTTTGCAGGAAGCGCCTTCAGGGCGGGAAGCCGAGCCCGCGGCGGCTGACCAACAAAGGTCAGTCCGGACCAGCAGGCGGAAAAGGAGCATGGCACGGACTAAAACATCGCCGCAAAGGTATAGCTCGTATTTAAATTTTCAGAGCAACGTTCCTAGGAAGCGTCTGAGTGCTCATGATCTTTATAGGAGAAAAAGCGCTCGCCGGACTGCGGGGGCGGAAGTTGCCGATCCAACCTATACCGGCCAGGCTCCAGCGCCCGGCCTGGAGGGGGAGGCAAGCGCAAGACGCGGGCCGGATCCTCCTCCAACGGAGGACACCGACAGACTATCCGCCACCAAGTCTGAGGTGGAGAGCGCCATGAACCATAGGCGCCGCCGGATAGTGTTTCGTGAAGCGTGCTTCTCCCCTGAGGCATTGGACGCCTTTAACACAGGGGACGCGCACCTCCATGCCGCTCAAGATGGTTTTACCAGAGCCACGGAGCAGTATGTGAAAGACATACGGGTAAGGGAATTTTAATGGTTATATACACCAGTAGCCCCCGAGACTTAAAGTAGTTATGTTAACTGATTTAAGGATCATTTGAAACGCAGGCTCTTACCGAGAAGAATGCCCAGCTGTCCCAGGAGCTGCAAGAATGCAAGGCCCAACTTGGGGCCGCACTTGCTGCCGCAGGAGGAGACGCAGAGACCCCTCCTGGTAACACATTTTTATTAATAAATATAAGCGTTGTGCGGCGTGCGCGCAAGTCTAATAGTGACATTGCAGGTGCCGCCGGACAAGATCTGGACAGGCAAGAATTACTACGCCAGCTAAAGGCCGGCGAGAGGGTGCTGAATAGGGTGTAGCAAGAAAGGAACAAGCTCCAGGATGCCAACGCCAAGCTCGGAGAAGAGCTGAAAGGCGCTCGCGCCGGGCTGTCCAGCTCCGTGAAGGAGAATCAGCGGCTTCGTCGCAGCATTTATAGTAAGTGCTTGAGCGGACTCCTTTGAGAAGAAGAGTTCGGCGAGGAAGTAAATTGACATAATATGTCTTGTAGGTATACTCATAGGTCGCCCTGCGGAGGAGATGCCCATATCAACGGGTGATCAACTTCCCGAGCTGTTGCAACTGCTCGAACGAGTTCGGCAGGCAATGAGCAGCGTCGTCCAGGCTTTATGGCCAGCCCTCTCCCTACCCGAGGGCCTTGGGGAGCTTGCGGAGAAGCTTCAGGGAGTGCGGCAACGCTTCCGTTTGTGGAAGATTTCGGCTTGCCGTCAAGGTGCCAGGGAGGCTTGGGCCATGGTGAAGACGCGTTACAATAAGGCGGATCCCAACCACATGGACGAAGTTGGACCGGTGGGGCCCGATGGGTAGGAGATCCCTGTGAGTTTAGTATACAACCAGGTAGAGTTGGCTGCTAAATTTTCCCAACGGGACTGTAAGTTAGACAGCCTGTTAGACGGGATTGAGGAGGAATACAATCAGTAAATTTGACAATGTATGTTTTCCTTTAAAGTGACATGTGAAATGCCTTCTAGCCGGATTGTAGATTGTTTGTCTTTGCCGACCTTTTCACTTCAACCTCGGGACCCTAGAGTCCGGAGTGTGTACGAATACCTTTTTGGTTAAGGAACAACCGGGGTATGCATGGAGACCAGGCGTAGGGGTCATTAGTGCTTTATCAGACAAGTGCCCAACTAGTTATGTTATATTACATGGTTAGTAAGAAACATCTTCCAGGGAGAATAGTTCCATTAAGGGTTCCTTTCCCTGGGAGGCATGCCCTAAAGTGCATGTCCGGACTGCGAAAAAAGCAGAAAAACATCTGGGGGCGGATAAATGAGTAGGTAAAAAAAATCCTATTTTAGGTCGCCGACCGAATATTCCCTTAAGAACGCTAGCTTTCGGCTTCACCCAGTCTGAGGTACACATCCAGCTGACCCGGCAGTAACAATCGCAGAGGTGCTCCCTTTACCTCCTAGCCGAACAATCGGGAACGTAGGGGTAAGCACAGGAGCCAGGCAACCCAGCTTGGCCAAAACTTAAGTCATATCGATGCATATAATGGTGAGTAAAAGGTACATGTGGAAGCTTGACACATGTGCTGGGCATGAAACCCTTATAATTGAGCTTCTGGAAAAGAAGCCCCCAGGTATAATGAGTGCGGATGGCACATCAAGTGTATGCGAACGATGCGAAAGTAGGCCCTTAGGGGCTTTTTAGTAAAAAGGTTATGAAAAGAGAAACAAAAGACAACCGAAGTGTAAAAATTTGAACGGAGGAAGGGGACGAACTCTTAGTCCGGCGCTAGGCATAGAATCTTTGGAGGCGGGCTGCGTTCCATGGGTTCGGCTCGAGTCGGTTATCCGACGCATTTCGTAGACGGTACGCTCCGCCGGTCAGGACTTGATCGATAATGAAGGGGCCCTCCCATTTGGGCTTGAGCTTGTCCTTTTTATTGTCCGGCAGGCGTAAAACTAGTTCACCAACGTTGTAAGTCTTGGCCCCTACTTATCTGCTTTGATATCTTCGGGCTTGCTGCTGATAGAATGCGGAACGAGCCTTGGCGACGCCGTGTTCTCCCTCCAATGTGTCCGAGCTGTCCTGCCGATCCAGCTCGGCCTCTCTTTCTTCATACATGCGCACTCGAGGTGAGTCATGAATAATGTCGCAGGGCAGGACTGCCTCTACGCTGTAGACCATAAAAAATGGTGTGAATCCGGTAGTGCGGTTAGGCGTTGTCCGCAGCCCCCAGAGTACGGAGTCGAGCTCCTCGACCCATTGCGTGTCAGATTTAGTAAGTGACCGCACTAGTCTGGGTTTAATGCCGCTCATTATTAGACCATTTGCTCATTCCACTTGACCGTTGGTTTGAGGGTGATAGACTGAAGCGTAGTCGAGCTTGATGCCCATATTTTTGCACCATGACTTAACCTCATCGGCTGTGAAGTTCGTGCCGTTGTCGGTGATGATGCTGTGGGGGACTCTGTAACGGTGTACTACCCCGGATATAAAGTCTATCACTGGTCCGGACTCTGCCGTTTTGACCGGTTTGGCCTCTATCCATTTGGTGAATTTATCCACCATGACCAATAGGTACCTTTGCTTGTGGGTTCCCCCTTTAAGGGGTCCAACCATATCAAGCCCCCAGACCGCGAACGGCCAGGTAATGGGTATAGTTTTGAGGGCGGTGGGCGGCATATGGCTCTGATTAGCAAAGAGCTGACAACCAACGCATCTCTGGACTAAGTCCTGGGCATCTGCCCGGGCCGTCGGCCAATAAAATCCTGTACGGAATGCCTTTCCTACAAGGGCCCGGGCTACTGCGTGGTGTCCGCCTAGTCCGGAATGAATTTCAGCCAGGAGGTTTCGCCCTTCCTCTTCGGAGATACACCTTTGAAGGACTCCGGTTGTACTTTTCTTATAAAGTTCTCCCTCATGGACCTTGTAGGCTTTCGATCGCCGGACTATGCAGCGGGCCTCGTTTTGGTCTTCGGGAAGTTCCTGCCTAAGCAAGTAGGCTAGGAATGGTTCTGTCCACGGGGCGATTACTGCCATTATGACGTGGGCTGAAGGTGTTATGTCATCGGCTAAATCGCCGATTGGCGCGGTTTTTTCCGGTTTGTCACTTCCGGGCTCCTCTTCCCATAGTACGGATGGCTTGAAGAGCCGTTCCAGGAAGATATTTGGAGGGACAACATCACGTTTCGCACCGATGCGTGCCAGTACGTCGGCCGCTTGGTTATTATCTCGGGCTATGTGATGGAATTCGAGTCCTTCAAACCGAGCTGACATTTTTAGGACAGCGTTGTGATATGCTGCCATTTTTGGATCCTTGGCGTCAAAGTCTCCATTTATTTGGGATATTGCAAGGTTTGAATCCCCGCGCACCTCTAGGCGTTGAATGCCCATGGAGACTGCCATCCGGAGACCATGTAACAGGGCCTCGTATTCGGCTGCGTTGTTGGAGTCCATGTACATTATTTGAAGTATGTACTGGACTGTGTCCACGGTTGGGGACGTCAATACGATGCCAGCCCCCAGTCCGGCCAACATTTTAGAGCCGTCAAAATGCATAACCCAATTGGAGTATGCGCCGTACTCTTTAGGGAGTTCGGCTTCGGTCCATTCAGCGACGAAGTCAGCCAAAACTTGTGACTTTATAGCTCGCCGAGGTTTGTAAGTTATATCGAATGGTAAGAGCTCGATGGCCCATTTTGCAATCCTGCCTGTTGCATCACGGTTATTTATGATGTCATTGAGTGGCACTTCGGAGGCCACTGTTATCGAACACTCTTGAAAGTAGTGTCGGAGCTTCCGGGATGCCATGAACACCGCATACGCTATCTTCTGATAGTGTGGGTAACGGGATTTGCAGGGAGTTAACACAGTGGATACATAATACACTGGTTTTTGAAGAGGGAATTTATGCCCTTTTGTCTCTCGTTCGACGACGAGTACCGCGCTTACGACTTGATGCGTTGCTGCGATGTATAACAACATTGGTTCGCCTAGATTGGGCGCAGCCAGGACCGGATTTGTTGCCAATATGGCCTTTATTTCTTCGAGTCCGGCAGTGGCAGCATCCGTCCACTCGAAGTGTTCGGTGCGCCTGAGGAGGCGATAGAGGGGCAACGCCTTTTCTCCTAGACGGGAGATAAAGCAGCTTAAAGCTGCCACGCATCCTGTTAATTTTTGTATCTGTTTGAGGTCTTTTGGAATATCCAACTGTGACAGAGCTCGGATTTTAGCCGGGTTTGCTTCAATTCCTCTACCGGATACAATGAAGCCCAACAGCTTTCCGGCTGGTACGCCGAAAACGCATTTTTCCAGATTCAGCTTGATGTCATATGCTCTGAGGTTGTCGAATGTGAGCCTCAAATCGTCTACTAGAGTTGCGACGTGTTTTGTTTTGACGACTACGTCGTCTACGTATGCCTCGACTGTTTTGCCGATCTGGGTAGCCAGACATGTTTGAATCATGCGCTGATATGTTGCGCCGGCATTTTTAAGTCCGAAGGGAATCGTGTTGAAGCAGAATGGTCCATAAGGAGTGATGAATGCCGTTGCGGCTTGGTCTGCTTCCGCCATCTTGATTTGATGGTAGCCAGAGTATGCGTCGAGGAAGCACAATGAATCGTGCCCTGCGGTAGCATCGATAATTTGGTCGATGTGGGGAGAGGGAAGGGATCCTTTGGGCAAGCCTTATTGAGGTCTTTAAAATCGACACAGAGGCGCCAGGATTTGTCCTTCTTTGGTACCATTACCAGATTTGCTAGCCAATCCGGATGTTTGATATCTCTGATGAATCCGGCTTACAATAGTTTGGCTAGTTCTTCTCCCATTGCCTGTCTTTTGGGTTCGGAAAATCGTCGAAGAGCCTGTTTGACTGGCTTAAATCCTTTTAGGATGTTTAGGCTGTGTTCTGCCAACCTGCGTGGGATTCCGGGCATATCCGAAGGATGCCAGGCGAAAATGTCCCAATTTTCCCGAAGGGATTCGCGCAGTGCGGCGTCTACTTCGGGGTTCAATTGTGCCCCGATGGAGGCCGTCTTTGTTGGGTCCGTTGGATGGACCTGAAATTTTATTATTTCATCTGCTGGTTTGAAGGAGGTGGACTTGGATCTTTTATCGAGTATCACATCGTCCCTGTTCACCGTAGAGCGCAGCGCGGAGAGTTCTTCTGCTGCTAAGGCTTCGGATAGTGCCTCCAGGGCTAGTGCGGCTGTCTTGTTCTCGGCGCGGAGTGCTATGTCCAGATCACTAGCGAGAGTGATTATTCCACCGGGCCCAGGCATTTTGAGCTTCATGTACCCGTAATGTGGTACTGCTTGAAAAATTGTGAATGCCTCTCGTCCTAATATAGCGTGATATCCGCTGTTGAACGGGGCCACTTGGAACGTGACTTCTTCGGATCTGTAATTGTCCGGCAAGCCGAACACCACATTGAGTGTGATTTTTCCGGTGCAGCGCGCTTCCCGGCTAGGGATTATTCCTCTGAAGGTTGTGCTGCTTCGCTCAATACGGCTCCAATCGATTTCCATTTTTCGCAGAGTTTCCTCGTAAATGAGGTTTAATCCGCTGCCGCCATCCATGAGGACTTTCGTCAGTCGAAAGCCGTCCACTATGGGACTAAGCACCAGTGCGGCTGGTGCTCTGGCTGTTTGGAATTTAGGCTCGTCGCTGACGTTGAAGGTAATAGCTGTGTCGCTCCATGGATTTGCTGTTGCTACTTGGTAGACTTCGGCGAGTCCGCGGATTGTTCGTTTTCGCATATTGTTTGATGCGAAGGTCTCGAAGACTGTTGATACCGTACCGGTATTGTTGGAGTGGTTTTGTGGGGCTAGAAGCTCCTCGCCACTTTTGGCCACCTGCCATAATATCCAACATGCTCGAAGGCTATGTGTTGGGACGGCTCCCTCTGTACTATGAAGCTTACAGGGTCCATTGAGCCATTCCTCCAGTACGGTTCCGTTTCCCTTATTGGGTTTTTGTTTTTTCGTTTTTGCATCTGGGGCCTGAGTGTAAGGCACCCTTTTGTTGCGGACTGGGGTTGGGGCCGGATTATCCCAAAATTGATTTTTGGTTTTCCAGAAACTCTCCATCGCATAGTACTTTCATACTATGGACGCCAGATCGGTGAAGCATGTAATTGTACGACGATCGATGGCGTTCAATATTCCCTTGTCCGTGCAATTATTGCAGAAAATTGAGATTGCGTTTTCCTCTCGGCAGTCCTTTATCCTGCCCATAACCAGGAGGAATCTAGCCCAGTAGTGATGTACTGTTTCAGCGGGCTCTTGCCGTATTAGAGATAGATCGCACATGTCTGGGCGGGTGGGTGGACTAAAATCCGGATCCATGCCCATCTTGGGGCTTAAAGGCCGAGAAGTTTCCGAATTCGGAAGCTTGGGTTGCTGGATACGATCTAGCGAGTTCGGAGCGATGCATGGTTTTAAGTTCAATGCTCGATCGAAGTCCGTCCCTCCGCGGAAATCCGGCATGGAGGGTTCGGGAATCCGGACGTGACTAGTTTTCAATATAGGCGAAGAGTTGCCGTATTGCTCCTCTACCACTTCGACGTGGTGGGTGGCCTGGGGAGAGTTAATCTCTCTCAGATCGGTTTAGGCCCAATCTGATTGTAGTCTGTAGCGACTCCCAGGGCGGCGATGCGATCCAAGAGCTCGTTAACGGACGAGAGCTCTATCGGATCCAACTGTTCACCAGATTTTGAGCTGACGCGAAGATTGCTTCTGACGACTTGTGAAGTCATTATCGAAGCGGTGGCCGGACAGGCGGTCATAAGAAAACCACCTAGCCGGATAGTTTGGCCGGCGGCCAAGGCCCCTTTGGCGAAAACACCGTCTTTGAAGACGGGTGGAGGCATCCTTCCTATCGGTGACGACACAGAGGAACTCTCAATGAAAGCACCAATGTCGGTGTCAAAACCGGCGGATCTCGGGTAGGGGGTCCCGAACTGTGCGTCTAGGCGGATGGTAACAGGAGACGAGGGACACGATGTTTTACCCAGGTTTGGGCCCTCTCGATGGAGGTAAAACCCTACGTCCTGCTTGATTAATATTGATGATATGGGTAGTACAAGAGTGGATCTACCACGAGATCAAGGAGGCTAAACCCTAAAGCTAGTCTATGGTATGATTGTTGTAATGTATGTTGTGTCCTACGGACTAAAGCCCTCCGGTTTATATAGACACCGGAGGAGGCTAGGGTTACACAGAGTCGGTTACAATGGTAGGAGATCTACATATCCCTATCGCCAAGCTTGCCTTCCACGCCAAGGAAAGTCCCATCCGGACATGGGACGGAGTCTTCAATCTTGTATCTTCGTAGTCTTGGAGTCCGGCGGACGATGATAGTCAGGCTGTCCGGACACCCCCTAGTCCAGGACTCCCTCAGGCGCCGATCATGGAGTTCACCGCTGCGGACATCTTTCAACACTCACCCTTTGGCGACATCTTGAATTCGCTAAAGCATCTCTCATTATGGGGAGAGCCCTGGCCAGACTACGGTCAGGACGGTTGGGATGCAGATGAGGAAGAAATTCAAAACCCACCCACCACCCACTTTGTAGCCACTGTTGACGATCTAACTGACATGCTAGACTACGACTCCGAAGACATCGACGGTATGGACGACGATGCCGGAGACGTCCAACAACCAGCGCCTACGGGGCACTGGAAGACCACCTCGTCATACGACATATACATGGTGGACATCCCAAAAGATGGGAACAGCGAAGAAGCAGCGGAGGCAGATTCCTCTAAGAAACAACCCAAGCGCCGACGTCAGCGGTGCCACTCTAAATCCCGCCACAGCAAGAATGAAGATTCCGGCACCGGAGACAATAACACCCCAGAGAGTGCTGAAGACAACCCCCTCTAGCAAGATTCAGCACAAGAGGACGGAGAAGCCAGCCCTCGAGAGAGAGCGGCAGATGAGGAGATAGAGGATGACAATTACATGCCTCCCTCCGGAGACGAGGCAAGCCTCAACGACAACGAATTTGTCGTTCCCGAGGATCCCGTCGAACAAGAGCGTTTTAAACGCAGGCTAATGGCCACGGCGAACAACCTAAAGAAAAAGCAGCAACAGCTTCGAGCTGATCAAGATCTGCTGGCCGACAGATGGACCGAGGTCCACGTGGCCAAAGAGCATGAACTTGAACGCCCCTCCAAAAGCTACCCAAAACGCAAGTTGCTCCCCCGACTAGAGGAGGAAGCATACAAACCTTCATCACCAGCGCATAATACGGCAGACCAACCACCTCGTGGCCGCGACAGAGAGGCATCTAGGCCCTCCACCAGAACCGTACCCCGACACCGCTCGAAAAGCGCGAAGCCACGGGGGAATGCGCCGGACTTGCAAGACGTACTGGAGGACAAGGCAAGACAATCAAGATCTATCTATGGATCACGTGGGCGCCCCACGATTCACGACGATTACCGTCGCGCCGGATACAGCAACTCCGGTCGGGCCGAACACAGCAGACAAAGCTCTCTTGAGCTACGTCGGGATATTGCCCAGTATAGAGGTGCCGCACACCCACTATGCTTCACAGATGAAGTAATGGATCATCAAATCCCTGAAGGGTTTAAACCCGTAAACATCAAATCCTACGATGGCATAACAGACCCCGCGGTTTGGATCGAAGATTATCTCCTTCATATCCATATGGCCCGCGGTGACGATCTCCATGCCATCAAGTATCTCCCACTCAAGCTTAAAGGACCAGCTCGGCATTGGCTTAACAGCTTGCCATCAGAGTCAATTGGGTGTTGGGAGGACCTGGAAGCCGCATTTCTCGACAATTTCCAGGGCACATATGTGCGACCACCAGACGCCGATGACCTAAGCCACATAATTCAGCAGCCAGACGAATCGGCCAGACAGTTCTGGACACGGTTCTTAACAAAGAAAAATCAAATCGTCGACTGTCCGGATGCAGAGGCCCTCGCAGCCTTCAAACATAACATCCGCGACGAATGGCTGGCCCGGCACCTAGGACAGGAAAAGCCGAAATCCATGGCAGCCCTCACATCACTCATGACCCGCTTCTGTGCGGGGGAGGACAGCTGGCTAGCCCGCAGTAACAACCTCAGCAAAAATTCTGGCAGTCCGGACAACAAGGACCGCAGTGGCAGGTCGCATCGTAACAAAAACAAACGCCGCGTTAATGGCGATAACACTGAGGATACGGCAGTCAACGCCGGATTCAGAGGCTCTAAACCCGGTCAGCGGAAAAAGCCATTTAAAAGAACCACTCCGGGTCCGTCCATTTTGGACCGAATACTCGACCGCTCTTGCCAGATACATGGCACCCCTGAAAAGCTAGCTAACCACACCAACAAGGATTGTTGGGTATTCAAGCAGGCAGGCAAGTTAGTTGCCGAAAACAATGACAAGGGGCTGCACAGTGATGACGAGGAAGAGACCCGGCCTCCAAACAGTAGAGGACAGAAGGGTTTCCCCCCACAAGTGCGGACGGTAAACATGATATACGCAACCCACATTCCCAAGAGGGAGCGGAAGTGTGCACTTAGGGACGTATATGCGATGGAGCCAGTCGCCCCGAAGTTCAATCCATGGTCCTCTTGCCCGATCACTTTCGATCGAAGGGACCACCCCACCAGTATCTGCCATGGCGGATTCGCTGTTTGGTTTTAGACCCAATCGTCGACGGATTTCACCTCACTAGAGTCCTGATGGACGGCGGCAGCAGCCTGAACCTGCTTTATCAGGATACAATGCGCAAGATGGGCATAGACCCCTCAAGGATTAAACCTACAAAGACGACCTTCAAAGGCGTCATACCAGGTGTTGAGGCCAATTGTACAGGCTCAGTCACACTGGAAGTGGTCTTCGGATCCCCGGATAATTTCCGAAGCGAGGAGTTAATCTTCGACATAGTCCCGTTCCGCAGTGGCTATCACGCCATGCTCGGACGAACCGCGTTTGCAAAGTTCAATGCGGTGCCGTATGCATACCTTAATCTCAAGATGCCAGGCCCTCGTGGAGTCATCACGGTCAATGGAAACACTGAACGCTCCCTCCGAACGGAGGAACACACAGCGGCTCTCGCGGCAGAAGTACAGAGCAGCCTCTTAAGGCAATTTTCGAGTCCGGCCGTTAAACGACCGGACATGACAAAACGCGCCCGGAGTAACATACATCAAGACCACCTGGCATGTTCCGAGCATGTGTAGCAATGCGGCCCCAACCCCAGCCCTTGCATGAGTGCAAGACTAGCCCTTCGCGTACATCATTACGCTCTGGAGATACCATGTGCATAGGGGGAGGGGCACGACCACGACAGGACCAGAGTGCGGCTCAACCGCACCAGGGGCTCCCAACTGTGTTGCTCTTTTTTTTTCCTTTTTTTATTTATCCATAGGACTCCGTTCACCAAAGATCCTGTCCGGCGGTGAATCTGCCGAACTCACGATGCAACAGCCAGGGAAGGACAAAGGCTACGACGAATACTCAGGTGGTCTCCATTATGAGCATTAAATCCGTTTAATACACCATTCCGCAGCCTACCCCTGGAGGGGGACATGTCTAATAGTCCAATCCCTTGTTTACCGCACTATTTGTATTGTTCTGCCCTCATGGCAGAATTCCTTGAATAAACAATGCATCACTTTTCGCTTATAGTTGCATTCCTTTTCTTTACATATATGTTCATTTATGACATCTTGCATCCGTACACTTCGGTACGGCCGAATACACCAGGGGCTTATGTTCCCTGCATTATGGTGTGATAAGTCCCAACACTTTCACAAGTGCGGCACCCCGAACTTATAGCATTATATGCATCGGCTCCGAATCATCTCTTGGGTCAATAGTTGGGTTTGCCCGGCTCCCATGTTTTGGTACCTTATGTTCCATTCTATCGGCTAAGGTAGCACTGGGAGAACCACTGCGATTGCGCCCCGGTTGAGCTGGGCGAGCGCCTCAGTGGAGAAAGCTAAAACTGACCGTCATGATAAGGCGAGAGCTGGTCGCTGTTCGAGAGGTCTTTTCGAGTCCCTAAAGACTTATGCCGCTTAGAGCGAGGAACCGGCTGTGTCTGGCCCAGGCGTGGATAGCGCCCCGAACTCGGTCTTCCGAACACTATGGGCTTCGCCGAAATTTAAAATTATAGAATTCTATGGCTAAGTGAGAGTGTTCAAGCATTATAAGTCCGGTTGCCTCGTTCGTCGTGTTGAGCGCCTCCCTAGATGGACCCAAAAATGGGAACAAGAGCGCTCAAGTTTTATCCCGAACACCCCAGCACTCGTGGCATGGGGGCTGAAGCCGACGACTTGCCATCTCTCAGATTTGATAAACGGCCGCACAAAAGGTAATATTTTAAATTAATAAGCGTTGCTTAGCGCATATGAACAAAGTTTTCAGCGCACAGGATAACACATTGCGAGTCTACTCAAATATTACATCTTTGGGGCACTCATCCGCAATCTTGTGGGCACCCTTCAGGACACTCTTATAATACATTTTGGGCGTACGATACTCCTTGCCCGCCGGCGGCGCGTCCGTCAGAAGCCTCTCAGCATCCAGCCTGCCCCAGTGCACCTTTGCGCGGGCAAGGGCCCGACGGGCACCTTCAATGCAGGCGGAGCGCTTGATGACTTCCAACCAGGGACATGCATCCACCAGCCGCCGCACCATGCCGAAGTAGCTCCCAGGCATGACCTCTTCAGGCCACAGCCGGACTATGAGGCCCTTCATGGCCTGCTCGGCTACCTTGTGGAGCTCGACCAGCTGCTTCAGCTGGTCGCTAAGGGGCACCGGATGTCCGGCCTCAGCATATTGAGACCAGAAGACCTTCTCTGTTGAGCTCCCCTCCTCGGCCCGGTAGAATGCGGCAGCGTCGGACACGCTGTGAGGCAGATCTGCAAACGCTCCTGGAGAGCTCCGAATTCGGGTAAGTAACAGGTAATGCACATTCACATGCTTGCTTTGCATGAAAAATGCCTTACCCGCCGCTATTTTCTTCACTGCCTCAATCTCCTGGAGGGCCTTATGGGCCTCGGCCTTAGCGGCTTTGGCACTCTGAAGAGCCGAGGCATGCTCGGACTCTCGAGTCTTCGAGTCACGCTCCAAACTCTCATGCTTTTCCATGAGAGCCTGGAGCTCTTGCCGCACCTCCGCCACCCGCGCCTCCTGCTTCTCTCGGTCCGCTCGTTCCGCGGTCGCATTACGTTCGACCGTGGACATGGCCTCCTTCAGGGTCGCCACCTCCCTCGTGGCCCCTGCAGTGCCCACGTTATCCTTGTTATTTCTATTTGCAACCAAAATCCTTTTCTGTAAGGTACAAATTTAATACGGTGTTACTCACCTTCTTTGTCCTCGAGCTGCCTCTTGGCAAGGCCGAGCTCGTTCTCGGTCCTGCTTCAAAGCACCGACCTCCGCAGTCAATGCGGCAGAGGTCAGCAGCGCAGCCTGCAACCCCATATTGACATAATTTTTAGAACTCCTCCGTATATCTTTTTAGATCCTCAGTCCGGCTTTTCTTTCCGAACACCGAACTGAGCATCAGGGGCTACTCTCTATGCGGTATTACATTGCATATTTTAAAACTTCTTACCTCAAAGCCTGTTAGAAGTCTGCTGCAGGTTTCGGTCAGCCTGCTCTTGGCGAGCTGAACCTTCTGAATCACCGCACTCATGATAGTGCAGTGTTCTTCCTCGAAGGAAGCGCCGTTGAGCGCCTCCAACAAGTTGTCCGGTGCCTCCGGTTGGACGGAGGCTGCCGGTGTCACGGTCTTGCCCTTCTTACGAAGGGGCCGCCTGCCGGACTCCGGAACCACTACGGGTTCCAGCATGGAGTCCGGCGCAAAGTCCGGGAGGCTGCCTTGCGGCACCTCCGGAGCCTCCTCCTGATGGGTCCCGTCCTGGGATCCCACCTCGGCGTCGTTAGCATCATGAGGGGTGGAGGCGGTCGGAATGGAATCCACATCCGACGGAGCCAAGGACCCGCTCGATGAAGCGGGAAGATCATCCTCGACCGGACTACAGGTAGTGTGCGGCATTAGAAGGACGCCATGTGGCACAAAAGAGAAAATATAAATCATTCTGGAATCCGGATACTTACGATCTTGCCGGGGGCTTGGCCCTTGAGGGCCACCCTTCGTCGCCGTTGTTGGCATTGGCAGAGCTGTCCGGCGGAAGGGTCCTTCCCCTCTTGGACCCTTCGGCCTCCCCCGTTGGGGAGGCCTTCCTCTTCCTCTCTCCCCCCTCCTGGGGAGAGTCCTCTTTCTCCTCCTCGTCTTCAGGGGAGGAGTCCGCCTCGGAGCCATCGGACGATGAGTCCGATACCACCTGGCGCCGGGAACTCCTTCGGGTTCCCGTGGCCTTCTTCTTGGCCTTCTTCTCCGGCACCACATAAAGTGCCGGGACTAGCAGCCCCGTTAAACGGGTATCCGCTGGGTCTTCGGGGAGGGGAGCCGGACAGTTAACCTGTCCAGACGTCCTCTGCCAGTCCTGTTAAAGGCATTGGGAATTTTAGATCCCACAATAGAGTCAAACTATGAAAGAAATAAATGTCCCATAAAGGATAACATATCTTACCACACCGGCCCGGCGCTTCATGCTGAATCCGCGATCTTCAGTTGCGGATGCGGGGGCTTCTCCGCCCTTGAACAGCAACCTCCAGGCAGCTTTGTACATCGTGTCGAAGAGCCCGCTCAGGGTCCGGTGCTGTGCCGGATCAAACTCCCACAGATTGAAGGCCCGTTGTTGGCAGGGGAGAATCCGACGGACGAGCATGACCTAGATCACGTTGACAAGCTTGAGCTTCTTGTTCACCAGGGTCTGGAGACAGGACTGGAGTCCGGTCAACTCCTCCGCACTGCCCCATAGCAAGCCCTTCTCTTTCCAGGAGGTGAGCTGCATGGGGGTACCAGGTCTGAACTCGGGGGCCGCAGCCCATTTAGGGTCACGCGGCTCGGTGATATAGAACCACCCCGATTGCCACCCTTTGATGGTTTCCACGAAGGCGCCCTCGAGCCAGAGGACGTTGGGCATTTTGCCCACCATGGCGCCTCCGCACTCCGCTTGGACGCCCTTCACTACCTTCGGCTTGACATTGAAGGTTTTTAGCCACAAGCCGAAGTGGGGCTGGATGCAGAGGAAGGCCTCGCACACGACGATAAACGCCGAGATGTTGAGGATGAAGTTTGGCGCCAGATCGTGGAAGTCCAGGTCGTAGTAGTACATGAGCCCCCGGACAAAGGGATGAAGTGGGAAGCCCAGTCCGCGGAGGAAGTGGGGAAGGAATACGACCCTCTCATGGGGCCTGGGGGTGGGGATGAGCTGCCCCTTGTCGGGCCGCCGGTGCGCGATGTCGCTGGACAGGTATCCGGTGCCGTGCAGTTTTTCGATGTGCCCCTCCATAATGGAGGAAGCCATCCACTTGCCTCCCGCTCCGGACATGGCTGGAGAAGGTTGAGACAAGATGTGCGGACTTGGGCGCTGGAGCTCGAGTGCGCGGAGATGGATAGGCAAAGGAGGAAGAAGGCGTAGGTGAAAAGGGTGGATCCTTATCCCCTTATATATGGGCGGACAAAGACTATGCGTCCCCACCGGCCTGGTAAAACTCGCCTATCTCCCAAGCGCCACAATCAATGGCGCGGTTGGGTTACCCACGTCCATATTGATGGGAATCCCGGAATAAGGGGAACACGATCTCTGCTCCGACAAGACGTGCCAAGGAAACCGCTTCGCTAAACGCGCTGAGGTGGTATAATAAAATTCAAGTAAAGGCTTGGTAGTGGCGTGACATCATGCCACAAAATACGTCAGCAGATTGAACTTGTGTACATATTATTCTCTCTACGGTGCTATGTGGAATTTATTTTGCAGAGCCAGACACTATCCTGGTGTTCGCAATCTTCTATGAATTATTCGGAGGAGGAACCCGCCTTGCAATGCCGAACAATATGCGCGCCGGACTCATCGTCATTGAAGCCTGGTTCAGGGGCTACTGAGGGAGTCCTGGACTAGGGGGTGTCCGGATAGCCGGACTATCATCATTGGCCGGACTCCAAGACTATGAAGATACAAGATTGAAGACTTCGTCCCGTGTCCGGATGGGACTTTCCTTGGCGTGGAAGGCAAGCTTGGCGATACGGATATGTAGATCTCCTACCATTGTAACCGACTCTGTGTAACCCTAGCCCTCTCCGGTGTCTATATAAACCGGAGGGTTTTAGTCCGTAGGACACACAACCATTACAACAATCATAACATAGGCTAGCTTCTAGGGTTTAGCCTCCTTGATCTCGTGGTAGATCCACTCTTGTACTACCCATATCATCAATATCAATCAAGCAGGAGTAGGGTTTTACCTCCATCGAGAGGGCCCGAACCCGGGTAATAACATCGTGTCCCTTGTCTCCTGTTACCATCCGCCTAGACGCACAGTTCGGGACCCCCTACCCGAGATTCGCCGGTTTTGACACCGACAATGACCTTCAACTTCACTCTGAAAATACTTGAACCATTCAATAATTCAGACTTTTGTTTCATCAAGTAAATATACTCAGTATCTACTTAAATCATCCGAGAAGTAAGAACATAATGATATCCACTGCATGCCTCATCACTCATTGGACTGCACACATCAAAATGTATTACTTCCAACAAGTTGCTTTCTTATTCCATTTTACTGAAAACGAGGCTTTCAGTCATCTTGCCCATGTGGTATGATTTGCATGTCTCAAGTGATTCAAAATCAAGTGAGTCCAAACGGTCCATTTGCATGGAGTTTCTTCATGCATATACACCAATAGTCATGGTTCGCATGTCTCAAACTTTTCCAAAAATGAGTGAGTCCAAAGATCCATCAACATGGAGCTTCTTTATGCGTTTTATACCAATATGACTTACATGGCAATGTCACAAGTAGGTGGTACTATCATTACTATCTTATATCTTTTGGCATTAACATGTGTATCACTACGATCGAGATTCAATAAACCATTCATTTTGGGTGTAAGACCATTGAAGGTATTATTCAAATAAATAGAGTAACCATTATTCTCCTTAAATGAATAATCGTATTGCGATAGACATAATCCAATCATGTCTATGCTCAACGCAAACACCAAATAATTATTATTTAGGTTTAACACCAATCTCGATGGTAGAGGGAGCGTGCGATGCTTGATCACATCAAGCTTGGAAAACTTCCAACACATATCGCCAGCTCACCTTTAGCTAGTCTCCGTTTATTCCGTAGCTTTTATTTCGAGTTACTAACACTTAGCAACCGAACCGGTATCTAATACCCCGGTGCTACTAGGAGTACTAGTAAAGTACACATTAACATAATGTATATCCAATATACTTCTATCGACCTTGCCAGCCTTCTCATCTACCAAGTATCTAGGGTAACTCTGCTCCAGTGGTTGTTCCCCTTATTACAGAAGCACTTAGTCTCGAGTTTGGGTTCAACCTTGGGTTTCTTCACTAGAGCAGCAGCTGTTTTGCCGTTTCATGAAGTATCCCTTTTTTGCCCTTGCCCTTCTTGAAACTAGTGGTTTCACCAACCATCAACAATTGATGCTCCTTCTTGATTTCTACTTTCGCGGTGTCAAACATCGCGAATACCTCAAGGATCATCATATCTATCCCTGATATGTTATAGTTCATCACGAAGCTCTAGCAGCTTGGTGGCAATGACTTTGGAGAAACATCACTATCTCTGGAAGATCAACTCCCACTCGATTCAAGTGATTGTCGCACTCAGACAATCTGAGCACAAGATCAACGATTGAGCTTTTCTCCCTTATTTTGCAGGCTAAGAAAATCATTGGAGGTCTCATACCTCTTGACGTGGGCACGAGCCTGAAATCCCAATTTCAGCCCTCGAAACATCTCATATGTTCCACGACGTTTCGAAAACGTCTTTGGTGCCTCAACTCTAAACCGTTTAACTGAACTATCACGTAGTTATCAAAACGTGTATGTCCGATGTTCGCAACATCCACAAACGACGTTTGGGGTTCAGCACACTGAGCGGTGCATTAAGGACATAAGCTTTCTATTGTCCGCATAATCGCTACTGTCAACTTTCAACTATATTTTCTCTAGGAACATATCTAAACAGTGGAACTAAAGCGCGAGCTTACGACATAATTTGCAAAGATCTTTTGACTATGTTCAGGACAATTAAGTTCATCTTATGAACTCCCACTCAGATAGACATCCCTCAAGTCATCTTTGTGATTACATGATCCGAGTCAACTAGGCCATGTCCGATCATCACGTGAGACAGACTAGTCATCATCGGTGAACATCTTCATGTTGATCGTATCTACTATATGACTCATGCTCGACCTTTCGGTCTCTTGTGTTCCGAGGCCATGTTTGTACATGCTAGGCTCGTCAAGTCAACCTAAGTGTTTCGCGTGTGTAAATCTGGCTTACACCCATTGTATGTGAACGTAAGAATCTATCACACCCGATCATCACGTGGTGCTTCAAAATGACGAACTTTCGCAACGGTGCACAGTTAGGGGGAACACTTTCTTGAAATTTTAATGAGGGATCATCTTATTTACTACCGTCGTTCTAAGCAAATAAGATGCATAAACATGATAAACATCACATGCAATCAAAAAGTGACATGATATGGCCAATATCATATTGCTCCTTTTGATCTCCATCTTCGGGGCTCCATGATCATCATCGTCACCGGCATGACACCATGATCTCCATCATCATGATCTCCATCATCGTGTCTCCATGAAGTTGTCTCGCCAACTTATTACTTCTACTACTATGGCTACCGGTTAGCAATAAAGTAAAGTAATTACATGGCGTTGTTCAATGACACGCAGGTTATACAATAAATAAAGACAACTCCTATGGCTCCTGCCGGTTGTCATACTCATCGACATGCAAGTCGTGATTCCTATTACAAGATCATGATCAATCTCATACATTACATATCATTCATCACATTCTTCTTGGCCATATCACATCACATAGCATACCCTGCAAAAACAAGTTAGACGTCCTCTAATTGTTGTTTGCATGTTTTACGTGGCTGTTATGGGTTTCTAGCAAGAACGTTTCTTACCTACGCAAAAACCACAATGTGATATGTCAATTGCTATTTATCCTTCATAAGGACCCTTTTCATCGAATCCGTTCCGACTAAAGTGGGAGAGACTAGCACCCGCTAGCCACCTTATGCACCAAGTGCATGCAATCGGTGGAACTTGTCTCACGTAAGTGTACGTGTAAGGTCGGTCCGGGCCGCTTCATCCCACAATACCGTCGAAACAAGATTGGACTAGTAATGGTAAGCATATTGAACAAAATCAACGCCCACAACTACTTTGTGTTCTACTCGTGCAAAGAATCTACGCAGTAGACCTAGCTCATGATTCCACTGTTGGGGAACGTAGCAGAAATTCAAAATTTTCCTACGTGTCACCAAGATCTATCTATGGAGAAACCAGGAACGAGGGGAAGGAGAGTGCATCTACATACCCTTGTAGATTGCTAAGCGGAAGCGTTCAAGAGAACGGGGTTGAAGGAGTCGTACTCGTCGTGATCCAAATCACCGGAGATCCTAGTGCTGAATGGACGGCACCTCCGCGTTCAACACACGTACAGCCGGGTGACGTCTCCCATGCCTTGATCCAGCAAGGAGAGAGGGAGAGGTTGAGGAAGACTCCATCCAGCAGCAGCACAACGGCGTGGTGGTGGTGGAGGAGCGTGGCAATCCTGCAGGGCTTCGCCAAGCACCGCGAGAGAGGAGGAGTACTTGGGAGAGGGGGAGGGCTGCGCCAGAACTTGGGGTGCGGCTGCCCTCCCACCCCTCCACTATTTATAGGTGGGGGGAAGAGGGGGCCGACCCCCCTAGATCCCATCTAGGGTTGGGGGAGGTGGCCAAGGGGGGAGGAGTGCCTCCCAAGTCAAGTGGAGGCCCTCCCCCTTAGGGTTTCCCCCTTCCCATGCGCATGGGCCTTGGGGGGGCTGGTGCCCCTGGCCCATTAAGGCTAGGGCGCCCCCTACAGCCCATGCTACTGTATTGGATGTGGTGGAACAATTTTCGAACCTCCGGACCCCTCCGGAATCCTCCGGAACTTTCTGGAAGCTTCCCGGTACAATACCGGAAAAACCCAAACTTTCCCCGGAACCCGAACAACAACTTTCCATATATAAATCTTTACCTCCGGACCATTCCGGAACTCCTCGTGACGTCCGGGATCTCATCTGGGACTCCGAACAACATTCGGTAACCACATACAAACTTCCTTTATAACCCTAGCGTCATCGAACCTTAAGTGTGTAGACCCTACGGGTTCGGGAGACATGTAGACATGACCGAGACGTTCTCTGGTCAATAACCAACAGCAGGATCTGGATACCCATGTTGGCTCCCACATGTTCCACGATGATCTCATCGGATGAAACATGATGTCAAGGACTCAATCAATCCCGTATACAATTCCCTTTGTCTAGCGGTATTGTACTTGCCCGAGATTCGATCGTCGGTATACCGATACCTTGTTCAATCTCGTTACCGGCAAGTCTCTTTACTCGTTCCGTAACACATCATCCCGCGATCAACTCTTTGATCACATTATGCACATTATGATGATGTCCTACCGAGTGGGCCCAGAGATACCTCTCCGTCACACGGAGTGACAAATCCCAGTCTCGATTCGTGCCAACCCAACAGACACTTTAGGAGATACCTGTACTGCACCTTTATAGCCACCCAGTTACGTTGTGACATTTGGTACACCCAAAGCATTCATACGGTATCCGGGAGTTGCACAATCTCATGGTCTAAGGAAATGATACTTGACATTAGAAAAGCTTTAGCATACGAACTACGATCTTTGTGCTAGGCTTAGGATTGGGTCTTGTCCATCACATCATTCTTCTAATCATGTGATCCCGTTATCAACGACATCCAATGTCCATGGTCAGGAAACCATAACCATCTATTGATCAACGAGCTAGTCAACTAGAGGCTTACTAGGGACATGGTGTTGTCTATGTACCCACACATGTATCTGAGTTTCCTATCAATACAATTATAGCATGGATAATAAACGATTATCATGAACAAGGAAATATAATAATAACTAATTTATTATTGCCTCTAGGGCATATTTCCAACATAAGTTGCATGTCATATATTACTACTCTAATATTTGGTCAAAGTTAGCATCGAAAAACGCATTAGGCCCTATATAGATGGAAGGAGGGAGTAGCTTTGAATAGCATTTGTATAGTAAAACGGGGCAAGACTCTCTCTTTGTGTGGTGTGAATATTTTTAGTTTTTTTATTTTCTTTTTGGTTGAGGGAAGTGCGAATTGATTTGGTACGTACAAGTACAATATTACTACACGTTAGGCTTGTCCCAAAAATTCAACCCACGTCTTGTTATATCCCGAAAATTCAGATATCATGCTCCCAAAACTGGTGCCTTCACAACCCGCGCCTTGCTATCTTGAAATTACAACGCGCGCGAAAACTCCCTCCAGCTGCCAAATCCCGACACGTGAAATCCCCCTTCTAACCCTGAGCCGAAAGGGCCGCTAGTTCAAATCGGTGGGGGGTAATTTTGTAACACACCCTACATTTTGGACAAGCGCGTCCCTAAGTCATGCTTTACCCGCTCCCATCGCCCCCTTTTCGCCATTCGAAATCCCAGGCCTCCATAACCTCTCCGCTCCAGCTGTGAAACCCCACCCTCCTCCGTCCGCCACCTCACCGCTGCCCAGCCGGAGCCTCTTCCCCGACGACGTCGTCCATCGCAACAGCTCGACGTCCCTCGTGCACCTCCCCAGATGAGGACCCGTTGTCCATCCCGTCGTCCCGCCAGTTCAGCCGCCCCGTCCTCCACCTCCGAGGAGCTCCTCCGACGATCGCCTCATCTATCGCAGCTGCTCCATCCCCACAGCGCCACCTTAACCTGCTCCACCGAAACCGCAACATCCTCACCGACTCCTCGGACGAAGCCGAGGCCTACTCGGCGCCACCAAAGAGGTTGTACACTCATCACATCGCACCTTCTCCTTAACTCGACCTCCCGGCGCCGACGGTGCTCCATCCCGCACCCCCATGGAGCGGCTACCTTGAAGCCGGTGCCGCGGGTGACATCTCCATGGCGGCTCTCCCCTAGTGCGAGGCCACTTCGGCGACGGTGTCCATACCAGCCAGATCTGCTGCTGCTGCTCCATCTCTCGCTCGTTCGCTCGCGCTGCTGCTGCTCCAGCTCTCGCTCGATTGCTCGCTCGCCCAGCTGCTGCTGCTGCTCTCCCCCTCGCTCGTGCTACTGCTCTGCTCTGATTAAGCCACACTTCAGTTGACTTAATCGACTTTTGGGTCAGTCAATTTTCAGGGGTTGGGGGGGCTCGCCGGAGTTAAGGAAGAACCACCCGTAGCGGGGACGGGGCCTCACCAGAGAGGTACCCAACTATCTATCTTAGGGTTCAGGGTGGGGGGCGGGGGGCCTAGAGGGCTGGCCGGGGCAGCGGTGGGGAGTTGTTTCGGGGCGGCGAGGCGGTGCTGGGGCCGGCAGTTCGGCTAGTGGTGGCTGGCGGCTCAGGTGGGTGCAGGTTGAAGATGAACTGCAGGCCCTCCCTAAACTACATGTCAAGTGCCTCTCTGCTACCATTGCGTTCAGTTTCGACAGTAGCATTCAGTTTCCACAGCAAATTTTAGTTTTGACAGTTTAGTTCAGAGTCAACAGTTTTTACCTCATCTGTTGTAGTCAGGTGGTTTTTGGTGATGTAAATTTTACATCTATTTTACATCATCTATTGGAGATGCTATTAGAATCCCACTTGAGATTGACGATGTTTGTGTTGTGCTACTTTAGCCTTGACGTCTGACGGCTCACCGGAGCTGCTCCAATGACAGAACGATCCATCACAACAGATCAGTGCCCTGGATGCCGTCTACAGATTCCTCAGATCTTCCTCCACACCTCCGACAGCCACCTCTGCGTCAACTGCTTCAGCGACCAACCCAATGATGCGGAGGTCGACACGGCTACAGCAAAGAGGTTGTACACTTGTTGCATCGCTTATTACTATACATTCACGTCGATCCATTAGGGCTATTTTGGTTCAACGGAAAAACATAGCAATAGGGAATTTTCCAATGGCACTCTACTATTCAATTATTCATGCATTTTGTTGAAAGGAATGAAGGAAAACATCCACCTAGACCTACTTTTGAAAATCCTATGCATGAAAACAAGACCAAGTGCATTAGTGGCAGAATAACATTCTAACTGTACACGCTTTCATATGGTTTCACTTTATTTTGGCCATGTTTCTTTGCATTTCTCTGCTCTTCCAATTCCTGTCAACCAAACACCCAAGTTGACAGAAATCCCGTGTTTACAAATTCTCTGTTTACCATGTGCATTCCTATCCTATTTTGGTGTTTTTCCTATCCCTGCGTTTTTAGAATCATGCAAGCCAAATGAGCCCTTACAGAATTACTTTAGTTACAGGTAGGTGTCGAAGGGAACTTTGTGTGGTTTGTCCTGCTCCTGCCGCGACGCCGTCCACCTTACCTGAGCTGCTCCATCGACAGAAGCATCCACCAAACCAGACAACACGACTCCTGACCGTCTTTCGCCGCCTCAGATCTCCTTCCCTGCCGCCGGCACCCACCTCAATGGCATCACCATCATCGACTCAGCAGATGAACCTGAGGAGTACACGGGTCCACAAGAGAGGTCACACTCTTTTGTTTCTGCTTATGTTATGCATCGCTTAAACTTACCTGCTACTTTATCGTCCTGTTCAGCTCTTGGACTCCCAAGTCAGGTCCAAATTAATGTTCAAACTCGAGTTCTAAATTAGTTGTGGGGCACATATCAAGGCAGCAATGAATAGTATGTCTGTCTATTATCTGGTTCACCTAGGGTATGCCTATGTTGTTCATCTTGGGTGGGAAACAAATAGTAAAGCAATCATCATCTGTCTTTTTATTAATTTAAAGCAATCATCATCCTGCTATCATTATTTTTTGGATCCATCCACTGGTTGTTACCATCACTCTAAATATCCGCATGCTCTCCTTACATAATCTCACCATATTTCTTCATATGCATGTCAGATATTGTACACGGTCATGCTGAACATGTAGAGAAAAAGTGAAGAGTTTTGCGCGGCAATACAATGTCATGCAGACATCGCTCCATAGTGGGTTCAATGGCAAACCCTCCCCACCCCTCTCCAGATTGTAATCCAGAGGAAGATATCTGTTCTGAGGCGGATTCAGACGCCACTGACCACTCCTATTTACCCCCAAGGTGTTTGCTCTACCTTGGCATGATGATGTTAGTCATATCATGCATATGTGGCCTTGCAGTGCCTACTTTTGACATCATATATGTCATCTGCTTAGTTTAGACATGTTCTATAATGCCACCTGTTTAGTTTCTATATCATATATGGGAATTATGCAGTCTCATGTCTTTTAGCCAGCCATAATATATGTGAAATGTGCAATGCCATCCTGTTTATCATATATTTGAATGATATCTTGCCCATCCTTTTCTTCATTACATTTCCATTTGTCGACAATGTTTGTACATTAAACTACTCTTCCTGTGAATCGGCCATTTGGGTGGGAGATGGAAAAATCTGGAGTGAAAACAAGGCCTTCAGAGCAGACAGTGCTACCTGTCGAAGCAGATCTCTTGTTGGGTCCCGATAGCTCCTCAGAGATGGATTCAGAGACAGATGACCAGTCCTATTCCTCCACTGAGGTGTATGCTCAAACTTGGCACGATTATACTGCTCATATCATGCATATGGTGTCTTGCATTGCATAGTTTAGACATCATATACACAATATTCAACACCATGTTCTTAGTTCAGACATCATATCGAATGGCCTCTGTTTAGCATATAAATCACATATGTGAATTAAATGATGCGATCCTGATTACTTAGATACCATGTAGGTGAATTATTTCATGCGATCATGTTTAGTTATTCATCATATCTTTGAATTATGTTATGCTATGCTATCCAATTTAGATAGACATCATATATGTGAAATTATGTCATGCTATCCGTTTTAGTTAAACAATATACATGTCAACTATTTCATGCCTTTTTTCCACACTATCTATTGCATCTGTCTCTCATACAATGTCTGTACATTCAACTATGTTTCCTATTTATCAGCCATTTGAATTGGAGCGGGTGATGCCAGTATCTAGCGGACTAAAAACACTGTCTTCAAATAAAACAGTGCTACCTCTTGATGGAGATAGCACCCCGGTTGTACATGCACAAGAACCAGCCCTACCACACATAACCCAAACTCTCGCAGATTGTACCCCTACTGCAATGGACAGAGAACCAGCTTCACCCAATCTAACCCCAACCTCAGCAGATAGTAACCCAGTTCCTGTTGACACAGCACCATCTCCACCACAGAGCTCCCAAACAAGAGCAGTTAGTAAGGCAGCTCCAGTGCCCAAAGGGCCAGTACTACCACGGCGAACCCCAACTCCACCAGTTAGTATGCCTATTCCTGTTGAGGAAGCACAACCAGCTAGTCGTAGTTTAGCAACTATCGCATTTAATGTTGTTAAATCGTATGTGTGTATCTTCCCATCTTGGAAATATTATACTGAAGATGAAGGAAAATGCCAGTTGCAGGTGTTTGTCCAGGAGTTATGTGTAAGTAATGTTATTCATGGCAAATACTTTGCTTTGTCCCATACATCCTACCTCCATGATGGTTATAATACAGCAAATTTTCCCATTTTTCTCTATAGAGAAGGACCGATTTGGAAACTCAGGATGAGGTAACCTGTGCTAATACCTCTGCTATCTTCAAGAATGCTTGGTGGCAGTATCGGAATTACCTGAAGAAAATGTACTTCACCGGCAAAGAAACTCATCAAATTCCCTTACGTTCTCCTGAGACACATTTACTGGACGATGACTGGGAATGCCTTGTTCTGTACTGGTCCCGAACCAAGAATGTGGTAAGGTCTATGGGCTCATTTTCTATTTTTAAGTACTATATTCTTGCGTCTAACTGTACTCTGTTCATGTAGAACAAGTGCCTAAACCTGAAGAACAACTGTTCTAATTTAAGATTCCATTGCTATCATAGTTCAAAAAAGCGCTAGGCGTTAATTGTGTGTTTTGCCACCGCCTTGCGCTTTACTGACCAAAGCACATGCTTATGTGCAGTTACGCACAGATTAAGCATAGTTATGTGCAATGCATTTTGCCAACGCCTAGAGCCTAGGCGCTCCTTTTTTAACTATGATTGCTATCGTGCATACTGCTTTCCTCTTGTATCACTGTATTTACTCATACAAACTTATTTTTAAATTGAAGGATCCAATCAAAACTCCAATGGCACAACAGGTATGTTCACACATGTTTCTTTAACAGGTTTGCTCTTATCAATTGCTCTGTTGATTTAAATTTCAATTGTGTATACAGTTGACTTCTCATATCATGCATATTACTAGCATCACAACAGAGCCAATAGTGTTGTTGTACATGTAGACCCGTGGTACCCATCTGAAATCTTGTTGTGCCATGTAGTTTCCCACGCTTTGTATTCTTTCACTGTTGCTTTGTCTTGAACTGATATGATTTGAACCGTGTCTCTATTTTGATTTGGCAAGACAATGCAGTGACCATAGGACATAGATATATGTTTGTTTGATGCTTTTATTATGTACTAGTACTTGGCAATAGAAGAATTGGTAGTTTAATCCTGTCCACCTTACTAATGAACTGGTTCACCGAAATGAGTTTCATATACTAGTACATGCTAACCCTGTTATGTGTCTGCTTGTTTCTTCTTTTAGAATGCTGACATAATATTGGGGAAGAGTGCCTTATTAAGCAATGGTAAAGGAAGTAATGCAGATAAGGTTCAGGATAGTGACACATCCTTGTTGGTCTCCAACAAAGCTGATAAAACAGGTAAGGAAGACTATCTTGAAGACAGTGAGACAACCCCAAAGTCCTGTCTTGGTTTAGTGTTCGAGTACCTGGTCACTACCGCTTGCACAAGCTATTCAAACTCACTGTCTGAATCAATTCGGTTTCTTGAGTCTCAACTACAAGCTGAAATACATCGATCAGCTGTGCTGCGACAAGAAGCGAAAGGACTGCGGAAGTCCCTAGAGCATTCAGATGCATACTTTCTGGTGCAACAGCAAGCGTTGGAGGATTTTAGCGCCAAACAGGACAAAGCTAATAAGCTTGCTAAGCTTATTGCCAGCATGGTGGATACCCAGGATAACGTTTCTTGAGCTCTTCTGAAGTTGTTTCAGTTATGTTCTTGTTTTGCTGCCGCGTTTATTTGCACTGGTGGCCAATTTTGACGGCCAGTGTATGTAATATGCTGCTTTGTTCCCTATATTTGCACTGGTGGTGAACTTTGATGCCCAGTGGATGTAATATGTGTAATAGCTGTAATAGGCTAGCGTTAATTGCTTGCTTATTTATTTCCTCATTGTCTTGTTTAGTTGTTTGCTTGTAGTCACGGCAGTTCTTTTTCTGTGATTTTCTAGTGGCCACAATAGCCTATTTTTGGTAACTAGGCCAAAATAATCATGGCAACACACAAACTGTTGTAATCCTGGGCCTCCTGCGAACCGTATGATCCATGGGCCTTCTACGGTCGTAGGATCCATTGGCCTTTGTACAGGCCGCAGGATCCATGGGCCTTCTACGGGCCGTAGGGTCCATGGGCCTTCTACGGGCCGTAGGATCCATGGGCCTTCTACGGGGCGTATCATCGTTTCGCCAATCATGGGCCGTACTATTCGTGGACCATAACGGGCCGTATTTGATAACTGTATGAAAACAGCCCAACGGTTTTTTTGACATGCAAACGGCCCAACGTATTAACGGTCCACAAATGGGCCGACTGTAACGACGGGCTGAATTTGGCCCACAAGCAGAAAATGACAGTAACGGGCCGTAAGTAACTGAATGCCGCAAATGAGCCCAAGAATAAATGGGCCCTGAGAAGGCCGAAAGATAACTTGGGCTGGAAATGGCCCAGTGGAATAATGGGCCATTAATGGGTATAAAGTGATACACTGTTCATTACAGGCCAGTTTCACCACGGGCCGTTAATGGGCCAAGAGTTACGAAGGGCCTCATATGGGCCGAAAGAAGTCATGGGCCACACATGGGCCGGAAGTTAAAATGGGCTGGAATCATATTGGACGGCCCAGATGACGCTACTGGGCCTAATTCGGATAGGGCGTAACGGGCCCTGGGTTATCGGGTTGTAAATGGGCTATATGCGGACAGGCCGTTAACAGGCTTTCCGTGGGCCGGCCCGCCACCTTTTGACCAAGTCAAACGGGCCGGCCTTTTCACAGGAATGGGCCTCTATTGGGCCATGCCATGTGTCGACGTATCATAGGCGCCTTGGGTCCAATGAGTGGATGACATCTGTCCTAACGGTGAGCCGACACGTGTTTCCTCCAGCCAATGATGATTTTACACGTGGAAAATCCCCATTGGTCGGGGCTGTTAACGGGTTATCGGATCCAAAACCCGACCCGATAGCTTAACGTGTTCCGCTACGGTGGATGCCACGTGTCGGTCACCCTTGACGAAAGCACTTCTGTGACGCGCGATTTATCATCATGGAAGTGGACACTTCCGTGATGATAATTTTGGTAATGTCATGGAACACTTCTACGACAACACAAGTATGACTATCTTGATTCTGTCATAAAATCGTCATGGATGTACATGCATGACAAAAAACGCGACCTACTGTGACAAACACGTATCATCACGAAAGTGTATTTTTTGGTAGTGCATGGCAATCTCCATTTCCTTGTAGTATTCTTCGATGCTCTTTGTTCCTTGCTTGACGAGTTGGAGTTTCTTGAAGAGGTCGAGGTTGTAGTATGTTGGCACAAAGCATGCTCGCATGACATCCTTCATTTGATCCCATGTGGTGATTGGTGGTTCACCTCTTTCTTCTCGGCTCTCAAGGACTTGTTCCCACCATATGAGCACATAGTCTTGGAACTCAAGGGATGCCATGGTGATTTTCTTCTCTTCCTCATAGTTGTGCAAGCAAAAGATTTTGTCAACCTTCAATGCCCATGATAGGTATTCTTCGGGATCATTGCTTCCGGTGAACTTGGGGATGGAGAACTTGAGCTTGCCATAGCGTTGCTCTTCATTGTGTTGGGGTCGGGGATGATGATGACGCCCATGTCGTAGAGGATTGTCAACCTCATGTTGCTCTTGGCGTGGAGGATTGTCAACTTCATGTTGCTCTTGGAGGACTTGATGTTCTTGTCGAGCTTGTGGGACATGTCGATGTGCTCTTGCTTGATAGTTCCTCTCTTGGATTTCTTCGCGACGTGCTTCTTCTTGATTGCGCGTATGTCGGTTGCGGTTGGGAACGGCTCGACTTGAGTCTCGGAGGGCACGTTGCACTTCAAGTGCTTGTGTTTCACGTTGTTGTTGTTGAAGACGTTGAGCCTCATCATCTTGTTCATCTTGGTGCTGGCGCGCTCGCTCTTCCTCTTGGTGACGTTGACGTTTCCTTTCTTGTGCTTGTGCAAGAGTAGCTTGGTTTTGGCGATGGCGATGTGCTTGATCGTCAAATTGCTCTTGTGGATGATTGTCGTGAAGAGGATTGCGGTTTTCTAGACAGTCTTGGCGCGCGGCTGGACGTAGAGTGTTTGATGTCGGTGTACTTGAGCTAGAGAGGGTGTCATCGGAGTGTCGACTCGAGCGGCTCCGTCTTGAGTACGACAAAGTGGTAGAAGAGCGGTTTACCAACAAGGCACGAATCTCATCCATTCTTGCATCGTTCTATTGTTTATGCGCGTCGAGCTTGTTGTCGAAGTAGTCTCTTGTTTTTTGCTCGGAGAGTCGCAAGTCAGTGGTGAGATTGTCGATGCAGTCGCTCATTGCTTGTTGTTCTTTATGCAAAGCTCTTTGTGCACCGAAGAAGTGGATCTTGGTGACATAGGATGACATGTCGTCGTCTTGCTCGATGAAGAGTGGGTTGGTAGAAGAACTTGGCCTATCCATCATTCCAAGCAAATATGTGAGGGGAGAAAGAGGAGAACTTATACCAAAAATACCTTGACCGATGTTGAAGATGGATCAGTGGTCACTCAAATATGTAACAAGGAAATAACATAATTGGTTCCAATTCTTGTCGGTTCTCACACCTACACAAATAAAGATTATAGTGGAGCTCGGTTAGGATGGTGGCACAAAACTTGATGCAATTGTGAGTGAGCCTCGGTAATGTTAGAAAAGATTCACAAATTTGCAAATGCAACAAGTAGACCAATAGCAAGATATGGTACCCAGAAACACACACGCAAATAGATAAGTGGGGTCATGCAATCAAGGTATGAGCCAAAATGTGGAATCCACAAAAATTCTCGTGTTCCACAACACTAGAGAGATGCTAGCACGATTGCACAATAGGCGGATACGAAACTTGTGCACAACCTACTAAGCAAAAATGCAACGACTTCTATCCCAAGTATGCTATATGTATGGTATTCTGGTGATATGATCCAAGATGATCGAGTATGACAATCTTAATGTTGTAAGATGCTATGGTTCTTGCTTATAAGCTCTTTGCTTATCTTTCCCCTTTTGCTTAAAAGCTTGTTTGACTCTTTCTCTTTTGAGCTCTTTTCTCATGCAAAACTTCATGATACAAGATAGCAATTGTGTATATGCGATGACAACCTTGTGACACAAGAGATGATACCAAGATATGCACCACGATGACATGGTATGTATGCTATGGGAAGTATGATCACTAATGTGCACAAGTCATGTTGCCGACAATACTCAAAGGCTAGTCTCGATAGGCAAGGTACGCAAAATTGGGCTATGGTGGTTATCAATGCAATGGCAAGGAGTAGACAAAGATGTCGTCGAAGTTACCATCCTTGCTTACGGTTGAAGGTGTCAAAATTGTTGAACGGTTATTGTCAATGACGAGTCCGCGGGGAAGATGAGCGGTGGTGATGTTGATGTCGAACCGTACCTATATAACCGAAACACAATAGGACACGGGAACCACAACTCAAAATCTCAAAAGAAAATGTGTCAAAATTGTCGGAGTTGATAGCGGGTTAGCGATGGTGGTGCTTGCGGAAAGCGGTGGTGGTATGTGGAAGTGCGTATGCGGAAGTGGGGGCGGTGGCTGAAATTTTTTGGGCGAAAATATTCAGTTTCGTCATGAAACAGCAGACGTCCGGTGGTGGAGCGGTTGTCAAGTCGTCGGACGTCCGGTGGCTAGCGGACGTTCGGTGCCTGGGCGATTTCGGGCACGAGATGAACAACTAGGGTTCATGGTGGAGTTGGCAAAATTGGTCAAATCTGAGCGATTTTTTGGATGGAAATGGTGGAGATGATGGGGGAAAGCTAGATGCACTCGTGGCAAAGCAAATCCATGGATCAAATCCAACAAAACTTCATCACACCAACAAATCACAAAAAATGGGGCTATTTTTGGTGGGGATTTTTGAAATTGGGGAAGAACACAACAAAATCAAGCTAGAAAACAAAGGGTAGGGGCTCCAAATACGTGATCAACGTGGCTCATGATACCAAGATGATGTAGGGTAGAACCCTAGATGCCCGATCTTTCACGATTGGAGGGAATCCTACAAAGAACACGAGGTGAAATCACGAGGGGAAACACGAGAGAATCACTCAAACCAACAAGATTCGATTACACATGTGCTAGATCCTTGAAACACAAAAGAGATACACAATTTAAATCCAACAAAGGACAATACAAGTAGCTAGTTCATCTCCATGAGGAGGTCTTGAGGGGTCTTCCCATGAAGGGGTCTTGAATCCAAAGTGGATCTTCTCCGAAGAGGGAACGGTCTCTCTCGGTGGAGTATATCCGGATGGATGAGCAAAGCTCTATCTCACAAATGAGCTAAACCAGTGCTAACCCTAGCTAGAGGAAGAGGAAAGAGTATATATAGTCTAAGTGGGCGAAGGGGTACACGGGCCTCGGCCCAACACGCGGTGCACACATAGGCAGCGGACATCCGGCCTTTACCGTCGTCCAGTGGCTCGTGAGGGACCGGATGTCCAGTAGGGTTCGTCCTTCCGCTATTTTGGTTCTGTTGGAGTGGCACCGGACGTCCGGAGACGGCCGGTTATCCGGTCGCTTTGGACTTCCGCAGATTTGGCTCGGGTGTGGAACTGCCAGTCGTCCGGAGGAGGCCGGACGTTCGCTCGCCGGGAGGTGTTGCCGGTCGTCCTGTCCTGGACGATCGTCCATTCGCTATAGCTTGCGCGGGCTGGGACTTGGCTGGCAGGCTGGCATCTCCAGGCGTCGAGCATTCGGTCCCTACTAGTCGTCCGGTGGCTGTAGCTTGCGCTGGATGTGTCTTGGGATTGTAGGGGCTTCAGGCGCCAGATGTCCGACGTTCTCCGGTCATCCAGTGGCTGGAGTTTCTTTGCCAGCTCTTCTTCTTGTCCCTCATGCTTGGTATCCTTGCCGTCTTGTTCGTTGGATGTAGCTGCTCCGTGACCTTCCTCCAAGTACCTGATCACGCATAGTGTTTTCGCTTGAGGTAGTAGCGATGTCTCATGTGTAGAGAATGGTAGTTCGGAGAGGAGCGAGTTCACCTTATCTTCGATAGCCTTTGCTCGAGCTCTAGTCATTGGTCCAATTGGTGTCGTGGGAGTTGTAGATACGTCCATGGGAATGATCATGGGATGCTCCGCATCACATCTCCAACGCTGACCCGGACTCCCTCGTATCGCTCCCTCCAGGGCAATTAGGGGGCCAACCCCAGCACCCCGGACGTCGCCGCTCCCCCCTCTCCTCCACCTCGTCATCCCCAGAGACGTGCGTCGGCTAAGTCAGGGCGTCACCAGTAATGGGGACAGCGGGGATCTAGGCTGCAACCCCGTGGTCTGGAGGGACCATCGGTGCGACATCGCCCTTCAGTCTTCGTCTTTCCTGGCAGCTCGGCGCTGCTCTAGCAACTTTGTGGGGAGGGAGGATCAAGAGGGGATGTGGCCATGGTTGACTGGTCGGTGACGCCTTTAGTCAGATCTGATCTGGCCGGTGCCGCTAGTGGTGGTGGCCATCTCCTCCGTCAGAGGTGATTGGCCTCAGGATGGATGGTCGAGAGGCATAGTTGCTGGTGAAAACCGAGCCGATGGCAGACGGTGGCGGCGTTCTGCGTCGTTACCTTGATGAAGGCATCGTCGTGTAACTATTGTCGACCCACTCGTGTTGCTCCGGAGAAAATCCTAGGATCTGGTCTTCCAAATCGGACGATGGCGGTACTGCAGTGTCATTTTCTCTTTTGGGAGCATCATTTTTGTTGAGCAGAGCTGGAAGACAAAGGCAGGAGGTGGAGCGGCTTCGTTTTGCATGGAGCTTTCGGTGGAGATGTCAAGTTATGACTGGTCGACAGGTGCTACGCTGTGTCATGCCTGGTCGGCAGGTGCTACGCACGATAGATCTTCTAGAATCTTCGCGTCTGGATAGACGAGCGCGGGGCTATGGCGCCGTGGTGGCGTCAACGGATGGACGGACTGGTAAGGATGATGCAGATCTCTCTCCTGAAGATGGGTCAGCAGTTCGATGATGATGGTGGCGTCTAAAACATGTGTATGTGGTGTATGCTTTAGGTCTGCTCACCGGCTGTGGGTTCCGATGCGTTATGTGGATGGATCAACGACGTCACCGGTTTTAGATATGGGGAGTGAGAGCACTCCACATTATCGAGTTTTGTAGGTATGAGTGATGGCTTCGGGTGGCTTGATGTATGTTCCTGTTAGACCTATGTTGAATAATAAATAAAGATGGCTGTATGCATCGATTGATGCAGAGGCTGGGGTCTTAGCCTCCTTTTCCAAAAAAACGCTGACCTAGACATGACAAATGTCTGATTTTATGTCCGGACGTGGTCCGCGGACATAGTGCGGGAGACAGCTATCCATCGCTATTCACAAACTAATCCGGTTAGGACTTAGGAGAAGATAGAGTAGAAGGGATCATGCATGTGGTAGGATATTGTGGTGTGGTGTCGATTGGGAGCAAAGAGAGGAGAGGTGACCATGCATGTGAAGAGAGAGAAAAGAGAGGAGGACCACGTGGAGGCTTTGTGTTTTTTTTCAAGAGTACGCCAAAGACGTATCATATTTTTATAGAAGGCAGAGAATAATGTATAAGAGGCTTCCCAACTATGCGAAAATAGCCGAAAGCAGAACACACGACACCTACGGATAGAGAAAAACTACTCTCTCACAAAATGATCAAGGACACCAATTCCGAGCCCTGCATTCTTCCAGTCCTTAATCTCGTCCGTGATGTGCTTATGCAGTTGGAACACGGTCATGAATTGGTTCTTACGATTAAACACCCGTGCATTCCTTTGTTTCTAAAGCAACCAAGCGGCCGTGATGACAAAGATGTCAAAACCTCTCTTGTCTCTTCTTGTGAAGTTACCTCTTGTTGTGAGCCACCAGTCGAGAAGGAGTCGTCCAGTGTGGATCGCGTCACCTATAGATCTAGACCTCCCTCGAATACACGCATTGGATGTGGACATGCTCGGCGTTGTCTTCCTCTTGCAAGCAAATGTAACACTGTGATGGTCCTGTAGCCCATGCCTTGCCCTCCGGTCTGACATCCAAATCCGATGCTGCACCGTTAGCCACGCATGAATCTTGCACTTAAGGGGAGCCTAGCTCCGCCAAATGAACACTGCAAACGTTACATGCTCCACCCCTTGACATAATCTGTCGTACACCGCGCGTGATGTGTATCTCCCCGAGGGGTCACATGGCCAAGCGAAGTTGTCAAGGGCATCCAGGTCCCTCTGGACCGAGGCAATCACATGTCGTAGTTGCATTAGTTGTATGAGGCGTGATGGACAGGTCTCCCTCAACATCCATCATCCAAAGTCCATCCTGTAAGACTCCTGGACTGACCTCCTGTTCTTTTTTCTTGAGTTAACACAACTATGGATCAGGGGAGCCATGTCCACTATCCCAAAGCCGTGTATCCATCTATCGTGCTAGAAAATAATTTTGGCTCCGTCTCCCACCATGATTCTAACAAGGCTACCAAACACCTGCCTTGCTTCCTTGTCCACGATCATCGGAATACCTTGCCAGGGCCTCTCCGGGTCCGTTCTATGAAGCTACTCCCATCTCACACGTAGTGCCAGCGCCTGCAGCTGTAGGTTCTTCACACCTAGGCCTCCATAATAGACCGGTCTGCAGATCTTGTTCCACGCTACCAGGCATTGACCTCCATTAGCTTGGTCCTTTGTTGTCCAAAAGAAGACCCTCATCCACTTGTTAATCTCCTCGAATACCCAAACAGGGGTGTCGGTGTCAAAACCGGCGGATCTCGGGTAGGGGGTCCCGAACTGTGCGTCTAGGCGGATGGTAACAGGAGACAAGGGACATGATGTTTTTACCCAGGTTCGGGCCCTCTCGATGGAGGTAAAACCCTACTCCTGCTTGATTAATATTGATGAGGCTAAACCCTAGAAGCTAGCCTATGGTATGATTGTTGTTCGTCCTACGGACTAAAACCCTTCGGTTTATATAGACACCGGAGAGGGCTAGGGTTACACAGAGTCGGTTACAATGGTAGGAGATCTACATATCCGTATCGCCAAGCTTGCCTTCCACGCCAAGGAAAGTCCCATCCGGACACATAACGAAGTCTTCAATCTTGTATCTTCATAGTCTAGGAGTCCGGCGAAAGATGATAGTTCGGCTATCCGGACACCCCCTAGTCTAGGACTCCCTCAGTAGCCCCTGAACCAGGCTTCAATGACGACGAGTCCGGCGCGAATATTGTCTTTGGCATTTCAAGGCGGGTTCCTCCTCCAAATACTTCATAGAAGATTTTGAACACCAGGATAGTGTCCGGCTTTGCAACATAAGTTCCACATACCACCGTAGAGAGAATAATATTTACACGAGTTCAATCTGCTGACGTATTTGGTGGAGTGACATCACACCACGGCCAAGCCTTTATTTGAATTGTTTTTACGGTTTCACCTCAGCGCGTTTAGCGAAGCAGTTTCCTTGGCATGTCCTGTCAAAGCAGAGATCATGTCCCCTTATTTCGGGATTCTCATCAATACGAGCGTGGGTAACCCAACCGCGCCCGTTGGCACGCCCCCTCTATCGAAGGCGAGTCCCAAACGACGGGGACGGCTCTTGGTATTCAACCTCTTTATAATGAGACCAAGGCCTGCTCCTTTCTTTCAATCTCAATCGAATCCGCCCCTCGCCTCGAGTTCCAACACCCAAAGCTCCAGATTCAGGCGCTTCGGACCTTTGACAATGTCCGGCTCCGACCTGCAAGGCTGGTGGATGCCTTCTTCCGTCACGGAAGAAGACGTGCTAAAGCTGAGAGACGCCAGGTTTCTGACCGGCGAAATTTCGCATAGGCTGCCTGCCCAAGGGCAGGTTATTCCTACTCCCGAGCCTGGTGAGAGCGTGGTGTTTGTGTCTCACTTCCTTCGGGGTTTGGGCTTCCCGATGGACCCCTTCATGAGGGGGCTCATGTTTTATTATGGGCTGGAATTCCACGACTTGGATCCGGAGTCCATCCTCGACATCTCATCGTTCATTGTTGTGTGCGAAGCCTTCCTCCGCATTAAACCCCACTTCGGATTGTGGCTCAAGACCATCAAAGTGGAGCCAAAGATGATCGAGGGGCAGCAGACAGAGTGCGGAGGGGCTGTTATAAGCAAAAATGCTGACGCTCCATGGCCCGAGGGCTCTTTTCAAGAGGAGCTTGGTTTGTGGCAACAGGAGTGGTTTTACATCACCGCTCCCAGGGGCACCAAATGGGTGGCGCCACCTGCCTTTCGCTCGGGTCCTCCACAACAGCTAGCGTCTTGGGTCAACAAAGGGCTTGACTGGGGGGCCGTCCAAGGACGTACCTCTGCTGCAGGGCCGTATTCGAGACCTTCAAGAGATAGAGATCAATCTGGTCGTAGTGGCGCAAGTCATGCTGATTCGGCGCCTTCTGCCGTGCAGACGTCGCCCCCTCCGCCTGTGGGAATTTAATCCGGAGGGACCACGAGCTCTCCAACACTTCATGGGCGTGACGCCCATGGAGATGTATAAACTGTTCTTCGGTTCACAAGAGATGTGTCCGGACTTGACCAAGGACACAGGTCTGAGCTGCAATCGCCTGGATACTCAAGTAAGTAGTCCTGTGCCCGGACACACTATCTGTACATTTATCATAAACTCGCCCTTTAAAGAGTTGTCCCTTGAACAGGAGTGAATAGCGAAAGCAAAACTAATAAGGTGTCCGGCCCCCCTCCCTGAGACCATGCCGGATCCTGTGTTAACCAAGATGTTGGAGGCTGCGCCTTTGGAAGAGGGCAAAGGGGGGAACAGGAAAGCTACTGCCTCCGCAAAGGAGGCTTTCAAGGAAGGGGGGATCGAGAATCCCTCCCTCCAGGGGGAGAAGAGGACCGCTTCTGAAGATCCGGAGGCCAAGGCCTTAAAGCGGGGGAAGAAATCTTCACCAGAGGGTCCTGCGCCAGAAGGAGCCCCGGCCGCACTATTTCCCCAAGGGAATCAGCCCTCCAGCGAGCCGTAAGTAGAAAGGGGAGTTTTGTAATAAGGGCCATCCCAGTTTTTATTTCTGAAGATAACCAAAGTTTTACCTTGTAGTTCGGATCTCAACCCTTCTCAGCAAAGCTCATCTTCGGGAGATCTTCGTCCGGAGATGATGGAGAGCGAAACGCCTCCATCTGCCGCACCATCAGGCGGGGCGGACGACCCTGAGGTGTCATCGCAGAGGGTTTCCCCGAGTCCGGCGGGGCCGGAAAGTCTGGCACCAACTGGTGTACGGTCGGAGGAGCTGAAGGATCTGCTCGGGCGAGCGTCTATCTCAGAAGATCACCGTGCGTTAATGGGTATGGTGATTGAAAGGATTTCATCCGCTGAGAGCGGATTGCATGAAGCCATCAAAAGTTTACTGACGGGGTTTGAGGTATGCGAAAATGATATACTTCTGACAGTTTTGCATATAGAATGCGCCCTGTATAGATAGTAGCCCCTGAGACTCGGTACGTTGTTGAAAGTGATAGCGTGCCGAGGATCATAATCTCAGTTGTAAGATGTCGCATGTCCTATATAGGTGGTGAAGCGTCCGGTGGCCAGTCGGACTGGTCAATTTGCCGAACTGAAGCGGCAACTTGACGTGGCGGATGCAGACATCGCGCTTGTCAATAAGCGGCTTGACGAGTCACAAGGTATGCAACTTCTCCGCGGACACCTGGTAAGGGAGCTTGACGCCCATGCCTTACAACATGTATGCTTTATGCAGATGGTGCCGCTGCTATGGAGAACCTTCGGGCGGAGCTAGTCCGAGTCAAGGAGCAAGCCAGAAAAAGTGATGCGGCTGCCTTGAGGGCGGCCAAGGAGCTAAAAGCCGAACAGGCTGCTCACTACCGAAGCAGGGAGGAAATGGCCGAGATGGCCGGGAAATTGAAGAATGCTACCGACCGCTGCGAGTTTCTTCAAAAAGAACACCGAGCGGAGCAAGAGGACCTGAAGAAGGCCACCACCGAAGCCAAGGATGTCCGCTCCATGATGAGAGCTATAAAGGAGGAGCTACGTCAAGCCGGGGATATCGCGGCTGGAAAGCCCTTTCTGCTGCGGAGGAAGTTCACGGATCCGAAGTATGCTCAGTTGGGCCAGTTGTGGGGTGCGGAGGATGCTTATCTGGATTTGGCGGCGAGTGCCGCAGACGCGGTCGCACACTACTGAGGCCAAAAGGATCACGGAATGGAAGAGCTTTTTTGGTCGCAGTTCCATAGTCCAGTGCGTCCACTTCCGTTAACCGATCGGTTAGCCGAATGGGCTGAGCTGAATAGGTTGTCCGGACTTGCCATGAAGGATGTCGTGACTCATTTGTGGCCGAAAAGGCCCGAGCTGAAGAGTTATTTTGGCTTGGTGCAGCAGTTCCTTGATGCGGTGCCGCATATCGATGCAATGAAGCGGTCAGCATGCATAGAGGGTGCGCGGATGGCTCTTGCCCGTGTCAAAACATACTGGGCAGAGATGAAGGCCACCGACGTTGCATCCCAGGATTCGGACAGAAGCCGAGTACATGCCGAGCACTATTTTGAGGAAGTCCTGCAAGGCGCTCGTTTAATAGAGACGCAGTGCTCGATGGATATTATGTTCAAATGACATGTATGATTTGTGAAACGATGTTTCAATATAATATAAGGGCTTTTTATACTTGTGCGTTTAAGTATTAAAATACCTCCTGTGCGGCCGTTAATGTATATGTGTATATAACCTGAAAGATGGCAGTCTTCGGCTTCAGCCCCCACGCACATAGTGCAGGGGTGTTTGCAAAAAAAGGCGCATTTTCACACTTAATCCAACGTCTTGGTCCTGTGAAGGAGGTGATAGTGTAGCAAACTAGGCAACCGGACTATAATGCTTTATCACTTTCAGTTAGCCATAGGAGTTCGATGGTGGGGCTACTATATAGCCCCTAGGGGCACCTCGCTCTCCGAATTCGGGGCGTGTATGTGCCTGACCGGGAAACGGTCCTTCGTTAAAGCGGAGGAATTCTAAACATTCCGGTGAGTCATCGAGTGGTTGACCAGTCTCACGCTATATCATGACAGTTAGTTTTCGGCTTTCTCTACTGAGGTGCTCACCAGGCTGAACCGAGGCACAATCGCAGTAGTTCTCCTGGTGCCGCGTTAGCCAATAGAGCGGAACGTAAGGCAGCAAAACACAGGAGCCGGGCAAACCCAACATTTGACCAAAGACATGATTCGGAGCTGATGCATATAAGGCCTAACTCGAGACGCCGAACACTCCCTAAGGTATTCGGTCTTTATGAAAACGGGCAGAACAATGCCCTAAGCCCCTAGTGTCCAGGTACGCGCAAAGATTTCTGACGCGGCTGATGCCAAAACGCCAGCCTCCTCCTCGGTTATAGCAAGAAACCAGGGGATGTGTATCAACAATTGACAGTAAAAAAGGTTTACGCAGGGTCTTAATCTGAAAAGAATCCTTGCAACGGGTCCCTATAGCACGTCTGCGCCTGTGTCTCCGTTGTGCCGTATCTTGGACGGGTGTAGCACGGTGTTCATCTGTAAAAGAGAAGAACTTAGTTGGGAAAAAAAGATCGTGCGAAAAATGTATTTTAAAATAAACAGAGTATGAGTCAAAAAATGAATAAAATTGAGCTTTGTTGTCTCTTTGTTGTACATGCGTGGAGCCCCTTGTAAGGGGGTACGCGGCTAGTAAGCCCCTTGTTTATTTATGCCGGACTCGCCTAACCGTGTCCGGGGTCCGAATGACCTGTTTAGGTGCTTTGATCAGCAAAGCCGGATTAGTGTGTGGCTGTCAAGGCAGTCTCACGTTCTTCCGTATTCGAGGAACACTCGAAGTTTCCCTTTAATGAGATGATGCCGCGTGGACCGGGCATTTTAAGTGTAAGAGATGCGTAATGCGGTATTGCCTTAAAGCGGGCGAAAGCTTCGCGTCCCAATATTGCTTGATAGCTACTTTTAAATGGGGCGATGTGGAAGACTAACTTTTCGCGACGGAAGTTGTCGGATGTGCCGAACACAACTTCTAGTGGTAGAGAGCCCGTACAATGGGCATATGGGCCTGGCATCACTCCTTTAAAGGAAGTGTTGCTGCGGCGAATTTTGGTTGGGTCTATCCCCATTCTGCGGATTGTGTCCTGATATAGCAGGTTTAGATTACTGCCGCCGTCCATTAGGACTTGTGTAAATTGTAGTCCGTCGATTATAGGATCTAATATCAAAGCAGTCCATCCTGTGTTCCGGATACTTCCGGAGTAATCCTGATGGTCGAAGGTGATTGGTTTTGACATCCAATGTCAGGACTCCGCTGGGGTGGGCCGTGCGGCGCGTATTTCAATGGGCGCCGCTCTATTCTTCCCTGTTGTCACTTGAAGTGAGTTTACTGTTTTGACCTCTTGTGGGAAATTCTTTTGTTTTCCGGTGCTCTGCTTGTGGGGTTCGTCATCGTCCTCACTTGGTGTGTCGAGCCCCTTGTGTTCGGTGTTAAGTCGGCCGGACTGTTTGAAAACCCAACAATCTCTGTGGGTATGGTTTGCGGGATTCCCGGGGGTACTGTGGATTTGGCATATCTTGTCCAAGATTTTGTTTAGGTTGGATAGCTCGTCGCTGTTGTCCTTAAGAGGCAGTTTTTTGTTGTTCTGCCGAGAGCTTTTGAATCCGGCGTTGACTGCCGTGCTCTTCGGACTGTTTCCCTTGGTCCGGCGCTGGTCCTTGCTGCGTCGTGGTTTCCCATTTCCATCCCTGACCTCAGATGTACTTGGGTCGCTGGTGCTGCAACTTGCCAGCCAGCTATCCTCTCCCGCACAAAAGCGGGTCATGGGGCTTGTTAGTGCGGCCATTGTTCTCGGCTTTTCTTGGCCGAGGTGTCTGGCGAGCCATTCGTCTCAAACGTTATGTTTGAAAGCTGCTAAGGCTTCGGCGTCCGGACAGTCGACTATTTGGTTCTTTTTGGTGAGGAACCTGTTCCAGAATTTACCGGTTGACTCTCCGGGCTGTTGAGTTATATGACTTAAATCGTCTGCATCTGGAGGGCGGACATAAGTCCCCTGAAAATTTGCCCGAAACGCATCCTTGAGCTCTTCCCAACTTCCAATGGTATTTTCTGGGAGGCTTTTGAGCCAATGCCGGGCTGGCCCTTTGAGCTTGAGGGGTAAGTATTTTATGGCGTGGAGGTCATCTCCTCTAGCCATATGTATGTGCAAGATGTAATCCTCAATCCAGACTCCAGGGTCTGTTGTTCCGTCGTATGCCTCTATGTTTACGGGCTTGAATCCCATTGGAAATTCATGATCCAGCACCTCATCGGTGAAACATAGGGGGTGTGCGGCGCCCCTGTATTTGGGTGTGCCGTGATGTTCGAATACTCGACGTGTTGTATTGCTTTCTAGAGCTTGCTTTCTTGGCCCATAGATAGACCTGACTGGGCCATCCTTTTGGTGCGGATCCTTATGCGGATCGCGTGCCGGCTTGTGTGCGGCGCCGCTTGCCACTCTTTGTTTGCCATGTGGTCGTCTATCCGACCAGGCGGCCTCTTTGTTTTTTGATTGTGGGGGCTCTACGGCCTCCTCGTCAAATTCGGGCAGTAGTTTGCGCTTCGGATAGCTCTTTGTTTGGCGACTATCGCCGTATTTGTCTGCGGTCTTGAGTACTTTGCTCCATCTCATTCTGAGTGCGTCTTCCGCTGTTTTGAACTTCCGCTTCTGCTTCTTCAGACTACGTGCAGTGGTGACGAGCCTTTTGTGGAGGTTCTTCTGCTCCAACGATGTGTCTGGTGTTAGATCGTTCGGACTGTTGTCTTCGCCGGGGACGGATTGTTTATCCAAGTTATCCTGTTCGGATGGTTGCTCAAGGGCATGTTCGTCGTCCACTGGTTCGCCCTGCTCTATGGCTGGGTCTGTATGGGTGTTGTCTTTGTCGAGGCGGGACTTTGAGCGGCGCTTACGTCACCGTTTTGACTGCTTTTCGAGGGAATTATCCTTCGCAGCGTCCCGTTGTTCCTCATTATCGCTTCCTTTAGGTTTATCCACCATATATACATCGTGAGTTGAGGTGGCCTTCCAGTGCCCTGTAGGCACTGGTTCTTGGTCGTCTCCGGCATCATCGTCCATACCATCGATGTCTTCGGAGTCGAAGTCTAGCATGTCGGTTAAGTCATCGACAGTGGCTACAAAGTGGGTGGTGGGTGGGCATTGAATTTCTTCGTCGTCCGCATCCCATCCTACCTAACCATAGTCCAGCCAGGGCTCTCCTGATAAAGAGAGAGACTTTAGTGAATTCAGGATGTCGCTAAAGGGCGAGTGCTGAAAGATGTCCACAGCGGTGAACTCCATGATCAGCGCCCAATCGGATTCGACTGGCAGTGGCGCGGAAGGTTCGGAGTCCGAAGAGGAGTCCGGCACCTTGGAGTCACGAGCTTCACAGGGGACAGGGTTGGTATTCGGCTCTATCGCCGCAGAGGTAGCAGCCCCCGAGGCGGTGTCCAGCCACCCGTCCTCGATTGACACAGTCGGCTCTGAGCTAAGGGTCAGAGCAGACACTTGTGCGGCCTCCAGGGCACTGTTCGGCGGCAGAGCTAGATCATGCCCATCGTGACAGTGTGGCGCGCTTGGCTGTGGCTCGAACCCGTCGAAGATCAAGTCTCCGCGGACGTCAGCCGTATAGTTCAAACTTCCAAATCTGGCCTGATGGCCAGGGGCATAGTTTTCAATTTGCTCCAGATGGCCAAGCGAGTTGGCCCGCAGTGCAAAGCCGCTGAATACGAAGATCTGTCTGGGAAGAAAAGTCTCACCTTGGACCGCGTCGTTGTTGATGATTGAAGGAGCCATCGGGCCTAAAGGTGACGACACAGAGGAACTCTCAGTGAAAGCACCAATGTCGGTGTCAAAACCGGCGGATCTCGGGTAGGGGGTCCCAAACTGTGCGTCTAGGCGGATGGTAACATGAGACAAGGGACACGATGTTTTTACCCAGGTTCGGGCCCTCTCGATGGAGGTAAAACCCTACTCCTGCTTGGTTAATATTGATGATATGGGTAGTACAAGAGTAGATCTACCGCGAGATCAAAGAGGCTAAACCCTAGAAGCTAGCCTATGGTATGATTTTTGTAATGGTTGTGTGTCCTACGGACTAAAACCCTCCGATTTATATAGACACCGGAGAGGGCTAGGGTTACACAGAGTCGGTTACAATGGTAGGAGATCTACATATCCGTATCGCCAAGCTTGCCTTCCACGCCAAGGAAAATCCCATCCAGACACGGGGTGAAGTCTTCAATCTTGTATCTTCATAGTCTAGGAGTCTGGCCAAAGATGATAGTTCGGCTATCCGGACACCCCCTAGTCCAGGACTCCCTCAAGGGGCATCCATGACCATAAGATGGTGAATCGGTCTGGCCGTTATGACAGATTTAACCAACATGTTCGGACTCTGGCAATGCTCTCCCACATGATACTGAAATCCGTACGTCTAGACTGCTAACATAGTGACAGTAACTTCAAGAGTAACATAAGCTCCAACTCAGCAAAATTGCCTATGTGGCATTGAGTTAATGAGGAGAAAGGCAAATTGAGTAACTTAACTAGTTACCGTAACATCACATATCTCAATACAATATGAGTCTATAACCTAATAAATGAAGGTTTGCATGACACCACATTTATGTTACTACCCACTATGAGGTAGTAACATAGCCTAGGATAATGTGTATGTTACTATTGAAGTTACTCTCCACTATGGCTAGTCTAAGTGGACATATAGGGGTTCGGGTTGGATGACAAAAGTGGTATGTACATTGCGCTACAGAGTGAAGGTTTGAGGGTCCGCTTTGGTGATGCCCTTAACCCATGCATTCTATTTTAACATATTCCCCCTATCTGGATATATATGGCATAATTTGTATTTCAGAATTTACTTGCAATGTTCCAATAAAATGATACTAGATTTGTTATTTTTTTACAAGATCTACGTAGTATTGATCATGTTGGCGGTCCAAGTAATCTCAAAGAGCTAATTTCATTTTTTACCTCTATGTTTCATGCTTGTGACAGAATTACCCAATTTTGAGAAAATTCTCAATTTATACCCCCATTTATTGTCCCTGTGTCACAACTATATTGCTCGAATTTGGTGCTAATTTGGCATGCCACGTAGGAGGTTTTTCTTATTTGTGTTGGTTTTCACTCTGGTTTTTCCTGTTGTCGAACCGTGTCGCCCCCTCCTTTCCTTCTTTAGGTCCTTTCTTCCAGCTCTGGCACAGACCAATCCTCCCGCTTCCCTCGCTCCTTTCCTTTCTCGGTGATAGAGCATTGGAGGTGATTTACGGAGTCCTGCATTAGGGGGTGCTCGGCATGTCAGTTATCTGTTCTATGTGTTGGCCGAGGAACCTCCTAAGCCTGTCAATGCCGGGCCTCATTTGTCTGGACCAAAAACATCAAGAAGGAATGACACGAATACTTGGTGTATACTTGAGGGTGTAGAGATAGTCCTCGGCACGTTTACCCTTTAGATACATTGGCAATGTGTAAACCCTAGGTATCCCTAGTGTCTATATAAGCCGAGGTACCATGACCATGGTAGGATTGTAAGTATGTCTAGAGGGGGGGGGGTGATTAGACTAGACCAAATAAAAACTTATCACTTTCCCAGTTTTAGTTGTAGGTAAGTTTTAGCAATTCTACCTAGTCAAGTACACCCTACACATGCAAGTCTAAGAGTTGAGCAGCGAAAAGTAAAGACTTTTCATATGAACATAAAGGAGGGATCGGAGAAATCAAACGCAATGAAGACACAATGATTTTTGTCGTGGTTTCGATAGGTGGTGCTATCGTACATCACGTTGATGGAGACTTCAACCCATGGAGGGTAACGGTTGCGCGAGTCCATGGATGGCTCCACCCACGAAGGGTCCACAAAGAAGCAACCTTGTCTATTCCATCATGGCTTACACCCACGAAGGACTAGCCTCACTCGGGTAGATCTTCATGAAGTAGGCGATTTCCTTGCCCTTACAAACTCCTTGGTTCAACTCCACAATTTGTTGGAGGCTCCCAAGTGACACCTAACCAATCTAGGAGATACCACTCTCCAAATGGTAATAGACAGTGTTGTTGATGATGAACTCCTTGCTCTTGTGCTTCAAATGATAGTTTCCCCAACACTCAAACACTCTCGTAGATTTGGCTTTGGTAGACGAGATGATTGAATGGAAAACAAGTTGGGAAAGGATAGAAATCAAGGTTTAAATGGTTGGATTGGAATCTCTTGATCTCAACACATGAGTAGATGGTTCTCTTTCAGAAAATGAGTAATGGAAGTAGTGGTTCGTTCTGACGGCTCCCTCAGAGAGTAGGTGGTGGTGGAAGGGTATAAATAGGCAGCACCAAAAGTCCAACCGTTACAAGCCTTTGACCCAACTCGGTGACACCGACATGAAAATCTCGGTGAGACCGACTAGTGTAAAAGACTTGACCATTAGGCTTTTCGGGATCATCGAACAAAACGACTCGGTGTGACGAAGTGCAATGGCTAGGCAAGACCGTGTTTGGGTCGTTCCAATCGTTTCAACTCAGTAATTCCGAAATGAAACAACTTCACTACAGAAACTTGGTCAGGCCATCTCGGTGAGACCGAGATCCATTTCGGTAGTACCAAAATGTTAGGTTTTGGCATGTGCTAGTTTATGGGTCATCTCGATGGGTCCGAGTGGGAACATTTCGGTGGGACTGAGATGGACTTTAGGGTTTTGGATGAAAGTGATGTGGAGAAGTGGTTGAGGATTTTGGAGCAATACCGCTAAGCACTTGAGAAATTGAGTCATGATCAAAACATCATCCCCTTTTAATAGTATTGGCTTTCCTACGGACTCAATGTGATCTTGGATCACTTAACCAAAAATGTAGAGTCTTGGAGCTTTGCCAATCCGTGTCATTAGCATTTTGAGGGGTCCACATTCACTAGTCCTTGCCATGCCAATCATTGATCTTCTCCGAAATCTATTATCAATGAGCATTAGATCAATGATTTATATGCTATTATTTATTACCAAAACCATCGGGGATTAGTTGCACTTTCAACCTCCCCTTTTCAGTAATTGATGACAACATATAGATCAAAGCTTTGACAAATGATATAACCAATGAAATACATCGTCACTTTGAGAAGTATGTCATAAGCAAGAGCTCCCCCTAAATTTGTGCATTATTAAAGATTTGCGTCTGAATTCAAATGCACAATCGATTAGGATCATGGGTTACTCTTCCATGTCAGATACATCTTTGTGGAGCACTCAAAATGATATAATTGCAATATAATAAGCACTCGTCACCAATCAAACAAGTGAATGGTCATATAAAGAGCATATGAATAGATACTCAAGCAAGCATAGTATCAAAGTACGGTATGATCAAGCACACAATGTAATGTAGTCTCATACATGCATCAAGCAAAAGTATCTCAAAGTAGCACGAAATCCAAAGAAACCAAATGAGAAAAGGCAAAAGCACTCTCCCTTGAAGCCTGATGATCTATACTAATTATGACCCTTTGGCAACAAGTACCAAAAAGTTTGAAGAAGTATAGAGCTAATCGTCGCTCTAGGCCTGATCTCCGGTAGCTCCTGGTGGTGAAGTTTTCTAACTCGCAGCTCCAATGTGAGTAGACATGGGAGTGGAGCGAAGAGTTCTGCGAAGATCTCCACGGAGGTCTGCTGAGATGGAAGAGTGGAGACAGTAGGAGGTACTATAGGGGCAACCGTAGATGCAGCAGCTAGAGCTGAGACTGTAGCTCTAGAAGTGGCTGGTACTGCTGCTGGTCTGGGCATCATCTGGAACTGAGTGGTCGTCTGAAGACCTGTGCCCTGGTGCTCATCATCATCACTATAAGATCATGCCTTGGCTTCATCCACCTCTTTCTTCAGGCTCTCAATAGTGGTATGCATCTCTGTAACCTTGACATCAAGATCACAGAACTTCATCTCAATGATCCTCTCAAGACTCTTCTGGTTCTGTGCGAGGTCGGCCACACTTCGCTCGATCCTCCGAGTAGCTTGAAGGAGATAGTTCATTTGATCTGTCTTGGTTTTGAGCAATGGTGTGGTAGGAGCACTTGGCTCTGCAGTCCTGGCAGCCTCTGCCTCTATTTGTGTTGCAGCCGAGGTGGGATGGATCCATCGTCACAGTGTTATCCTTGAACTCCGGCTGTAGCGGCAAATGCTCACGATCCAGCAAAAATGACTTGTTTGCACCCTTAGAGTTGATGAGCATATGAAATGTGGTGCAAAGCCACATGATCTCTTCTGGTCTACATCTGTCCTCTTGACTGTTTCCACAATGAGATCCATGACCTTGAATTTCTGATGTTGGTCAATGCGATGCATCATGTTGATAGAGTGACCTCGGATCATCTTCTCATCGCTTGAATTGGGCATCAAGGCATGCCTCATGATGGTATTGGAGGTAGCAAGACCTGCCAATAAGTGATATACTGAGCCAAGCTTGTGAGAATCCTTGTGCTTGTTAAGGATCTCTATGTACATGTTGGCCATGGAGCTGTGATAAATCTTAGGCTTGACATATACATCGATGTCGTCCTCATCAGCCACGGGAACTGTTGAGGAATGTAGCATGCAATTTCAAAAAAAAATCCTATGCTCACGCAAGATCTATCTAGGAGATGCATAACAACGAGAGGGGGAAAGTGTGTCCACGTACCCTCGTAGACCGAAAGCGGAAGCGTTTAACAACGCGGTTGATGTAGTTGAACTTCTTCTCGTTCTGACCAATCAAGCACCGAACATACGACACCTTCGAGTTCTGCACACGTTCAGCTCGATGACGTACCTCAAACTCTTCATCTAGAAAAGTGTCGAGGGAGAGTTCCGTTAGCATGACGGCATGGTGACGGTGATGGTGAAGTGATCCACACAGGGCTTCGCCTAAGCACTATGTGAATATGACCACATGCGTAAACTGTGGAGGGGTGCGCCCCACACGGCTAGGAATCAATGTTCTGTGTTCTAGCGGTGCCCCCACATATATATAGGTGGGAGAGGGAGAGGGGCATCAAGGGGCGCCCCAAGTAGGAGTAATCCTACTTGGGCGCCTCCCAGAAGTCGGCCTCCCCCCTTCCATAAGTATCGGAGGGGGAAGGCAAGAGGGGGGAGAGAAGGAAAGGGGGAGGCCGAATCCTCCCCTTTACTTTCTCCCTTCCCCTCCTTCCTTCTCCTATTCGTCCTATATGGGGGTGCACCTGCCCACTAGGGGCTTCTCTGTCCTGCCCTTGGCCCAATAAGGCCCATATCATTGCCGGGTGGGGGGGGGGTGTGCCCGGAACCCCTTCCGGTGACCCGATACATACCACCCCCGGTACACTTCCGGTGTCCGAATACTATCGTCCTATATATGAATCTTTACCTCTCAATCATTTCGAGACTCCTTGTCATGTCCGTGATCTCATCCGAGACTTCGAACAACATTCGGTCACCAAATCACATAACTCATATAATACAAAATCGCCATCGAACATTAAGCGTGCGGACCCTACGGGTTCGAGAACTATGTAGACATGGCCGAAACACTTCTCCGATCAATAACCAACAGCGGAACCTGGATCCTCATATTGGTTCCCACATATTCTACGAAGATCTTTATCGGTCATACCGTAATGACAACATACGTTGTTCCCTTCGTCATCGATATGTTACTTGCCCGAGATTCGATCGCCGGTATCTTCATACCTAGTTCAATCTCGTTACCAGCAAGTCACTTTACTTGTTCCATAATGCATCATCCCGCAACTAACTCATTAGTCACATTGCTTACAAGGCTTATTATGATGTGCACTACTGAGAGGGCCCAGAGATACCTCTCCGATACTCGGAGTGACAAATCCTAATCTCGATCTATGCCAACCCAACAAACACCTTTAGAGATACCTGTAGAGCATCTTCATAATCACCCAGTTATGTTGTGACGTTTGATACCACACAAGGCATTCCTCTGGTATCCGGGAGTTGCATAATCTCGTAGTCAAAGGAATATGTATACGACATGAAGAAAGCTATAGAAATAGAACTGAATGATCATTATAATAAGCTAATGGATGGATCTTGTCCATCACATCATTCTCCTAATGATGTGATCCCGTTCATCAAATGACAACACATGTCTATGGTTAGAAAACTTAACCATCTTTGATTAACGAGCTAGTATAGTAGAGGCTTACTAGGGACCCGGTGTTTTGTCTATGTATCCACACATGTATCAAGTTTCCGGTTAATACAATTCTAGCATGAATAATAAACATTTATCATGATATAAGGAAATATAAAATAACAACTTTATCATTGCATCTAGGGCATATTTCCTTCAGTCTCTCACTTGCACTAGAGTCAATAATCTAGTTCACATCGCCATATGATTTAACACCAATAGTTCACATCACCATGTGATTAACACCCATAGTTCACATTGCCATGTGACCAACACCCAAAGGGTTTACTAGAGTCAATATCTAGTTCACATATCCATGTGATTAACACCCAGAGAGTACTAAGGTGTGATCATGTTTTGCTTGTGAGAGAAGTTTAGTCAACGGGTCTACCACATTCAGATCCGTATGTATTTTGCAAAGTTCTATGTCTACAATGCTCTGCATGGAGCTACTCTAGCTAATTGCTCCCACTTTCAATATGTATCCAGATTGAGACTCAGAGTCATCCAGATCGGTGTTAAAGCTTGCATCGACGTAACTCTTTACGATGAACTCTTTATCACCTCCATAACCGAGAAATATTTCCTTAGTCCTCTAAGGATAATTTTGGCCGTTGTCGAATGATCTACTCCTGGATCACTATTGTACCACTTTGCCAAACTCATGGCAAGGTACACAATAAGTCTTGTATATAGCATGGCATACTTTATATAACCTATTACTGAGGCATAGGGAATGACTTCCATTCTCTCTCTATCTTCTGCCGTGGTTGGGTTTTGAGTCTAACTCAACTTCATACCTTACAACTCAGGCAAGAACTCCTTTTTTGACTGATCCATTTTGAACTCCTTCAAAATCTTATCAAGGTATGTACTCATCGAATGCCTTATCAAGCATCGTGATCTATCTTTATAGATCTTGATGCCCAATATGTAAGTAGCTTCACCGAGGTCTTTATTTGAAAAACTCCTTTCAAACACTCTTTTATGCTTTCCAGAAAATTCTACATCATTTCCGATCAACAATATGTCATTCACATACACTTATCAGAAAGGTTGTAGTGCTCCCACTCACTTTCTTGTAAATACAGGCTTCACCGCAAGTCTGTATAAAACTATATGCTTTGATCAACTCATCCAAGCGTATATTCCAACTCCGAGATGCTTGCACTAGTCCATAGATGGATTGCTAGAGCCTGCACACTTTGTTAGCACCTTTAGGATTGGAAAAACCTTCTGGTTGCATCATATACAACTCTTCTTTAATAAATCCATTAAGGAATGCAGTTTTGACATCCATTTGCCAGATTTCATGAAATGAGGCAATTGCTAACATGATTCGGACAGACTTTAAGCATCGATACGAGTGAAAAATCTCATCATAGTCAACACCTTGAACTTGTCGAAAACCTTTTGCGACAATTCGAGCTTTGTAGATAGTAACACTACTATCAGCGTCTGTCTTCCTCTTGAAGATCCATTTATTCTCAGTGGCTCTCCGGTCATCTGGCAAGTCAATCAAAGTCCATACTTTGTTCTCATACATGGATCCTATCTCAGATTTCATGGCCTCAAGCCATTTATCAGAATCTGGGCTCATCATCGCTTCCTCATAGTTCGTAGGTTCATCATGGTCTAGTAACATGACTTCCAGAACAGGGTTACCATACCACTCTGGTGCGGAACATGCTCTGGTTGACCTACGAGGTTCGGTAGTAACTTGATCCGAAGTTTCATGATCATTATCATTAGCTTTCTCACTAGTTGGTGCAGGCATCACGGGAACGGTTTTCTGGGATGAGCTACTCTCTAATTCGAGAGAAGGTACAATTACCTCATCAAGTTCTACTTTCCTCCCACTCACTTCTTCCAAGAGAAACTCCGTCTCTAGAAAGGATCCATTCTTAGCAACAGAGATCTTGCCCTCAGATCTTTGATAGAAGGTGTACCCAATAGTTTCTTTTGGGTATCCTATGAAGACGCACTCCTCCGATTTGGGTTCGAGCTTATTAGGCTGAAGCTTTTTCACATAAGCATCGCAACCCCAAACTTTTAATAAACGACAGCTTAGGTTTCTTGCCAAACCACAGTTCATACGTTGTCGTCTCAACGGATTTAGACAGTGCCCTATTTAACGTGAATGCAGCTGTCTCCAATGCATAGTGGTAAATCGGTAAGAGACATCATAGATCGCACCATATCTAATAAAGTACGGTTATGACGTTCGGACACACCATTATGCTGTGGTTTTCCAGGTGGCGTGAGTTGTGGAACTATTACACATTGTTTTAAATGAAGGCCAAACTCGTAACTCAAATATTCGCCTCCGCGATCACATCGTAGAAACTTTATTTTCTTGTTACAATGATTCTCCACTTCACTCTGAAATTCTTTGAAGTTTTCAAATGTTTCAGACTTGTGTTTCATCAAGTAGATATACCCATATCTGCTCAAATCAACTGTGAATGTCAGAAAATAACGATACCCGCTGCGAGCCTCAACACTCATCGGACCGCATACATCGGTATGCATTATTTCCAATAAGTAAGTGGATCGCTCCATTGTTCCGGAGAATGGAGTTTTAGTCATCTTGCCCATGAGGCATGGTTCGCAAGTATCAAATGATTCATAATCAAGTGATTCCAAAAATCCATCCGTATGGAGTTTCTTCATGCGCTTTACACCAATATGACCTAAATGACAGTGCCACAAATATGTTGCACTATAATTACCAACTTTGCATCTTTTGGCATCAATATTATGAATATGTGTATTACTACAATCGAGATTCAGTAAACCATTTACATTGGGTGTATGACCATAGAAGGTTTTATTCATGTAAAGAGAACTACAATTATTCTCTGACTTAAATGAATAACTGTGTCGCAATAAACATGATCCAATCATATTCATGCTCAACGCAAACACCAAATAATATTTATTTTGGTCCAACACGAATCTCGAAGGTAGAGGGAGTGTGTGATGGTGATCTTATCAATCTTGGAATAACTTCCAACACACATCTTCACCTCGCCCTTAACTAGTCTCTATTCATTTTGCAATTCCTGTTTTGAGTTACTAATCTTAGCAACTGAACTGGTATCAAATACCCTGGGGTTACTATGAACACTAGTAAAGTACACATCAATAACATGTATATCAAATATACCTTTGTTCACTTTTCCATCCTTCTTATCCGCCAAGTATTCGGGGTAGTTCCGCTTCCAGTGACCATTCCCTTTGCAGTAGAAGCACTCAGTTTCAGGCTTAGGTCTAGCTTTTGGTTTCTTCACATGAGTGGTAACTTGCTTGCCATTCTTTCTTGAAGTTCCCTTTCTTTTCCTTTGCCCCTTTTCTTGAAACTAGTGGTCTTATTAACCATCAACACTTGATGCTCTTTCATGATTTCTACCTTCGCCAATTTTAGCACCGCGAATAGCTCGTGAATCGTTTTTGTCATCCCTGGCGTATTATGGTTCATCACGAAGTTCCAGTAACTTGGTGATAGTGACTAGAGAACTCTGTCAATCACTATCTTATCTGGAAGATTAACTCCCACTTGATTCAAGCGATTGTAGTACTCAGACATTCTGAGCACATGCTCACTGGTTGAGCTATTCTCCTCCATCTTGTAGGCAAAGTACTTGTCAAAGGTCTCATGCCTCTTGACATGGGCATGAGTCTAAAATACCAATTTCAACTCTTGGAACATCTCATATGCTCTGTGGTGTTCAAAACGTTTTTGAAGTCCCAGTTCTAAGCCGTAAAGCATGGCACACTAAACTATCAAGTAGTCATCATCTCGAGCTTGCCAAACGTTCATAACGTCTGCATCTGCTCCTGCAATAGGTCTGTCACCTAGTGGTGCATCAAGGACATAAGTCTGCTGTGCAGCAATGAGGATAATCCTCAGACCACGGACCCAGACCGCATCATTGCTACTATCATCTTTCATCTTATTTTTCTCTAGGAACATATCAAAAAACATAGGGAGCTATAACGCGAGCTATCGATCTACAACATAATTTGCAAATACTATCAGGACTAAGTTCATGATAAATTAAAGTTCAATTAATCAAATTACTTGAGAACTCCCACTTATATTGACATCCCTCAAGTCATCTAAATGATACGTGATCCAAATCCACTAAACCATGTCCGATCATCACGTGAGATGGAGCAGTCTTCAATGGTAAACAGCTCTATGTTGATCATATCTACTATATGATTCACGTTCGACCTTTTGGTCTCCAATATTACGAGGCCATGTCTGTACATGCTAGGCTCGTCAAGTTTAACCCGAGTATTCCGCATGTGCAAAACTTTCTTGCACCCATTGTATGTGAACGTAGAGCCTATCACACCCGATCATCACGTGGTGTCTCAGCACGAAGAACTTTCGCAATGGTGCATACTCAGGGAGAACACTTATACCTTGAAATTTTAGTGAGGGATCATATTATAATGCTACCGCCATACTAAGCAAAATAAGATGCATAAAAGATAAACATCACATGCAATCAAAATATGTGACATGTTATGGCCATCATCATCTTGTGCCTTTGATCTCCATCTCCAAAGCACCGTCATGATCTCCATCGTCATCGGCTTGACACCTTGATCTCCATCGTAGCGTCGTGGTCATCTCGCCAACTATGCTTCTACAACTATCGCTAACGTATAGTGATAAAGTAAAGAAATTACATGGCATTTTCATTTCATACAATAAAGCGACAACAATAAGGCTCCTGCTAGTTGCCGATAACTTTTGCAAAACATGATCATTTCATACAATAACGTATATTGCATCCTGTCTTGACCATATCACATCACAACATGCCCTGCAAAAACAAGTTAGACATCCTCTACTTTGTTGTTGCAAGTTTTACGTGGCTGCTACGGGATTATAGTAAGAACCGTTCTTACCTACGCATCAAAACCACAATGGTGTTTCATCAAGTTTGTTGTTTTAAGCTTCAACAAGGACCGGTCGCAGTCAAATTCGATTCAACTAAAGTTGGAGAACAGACACCCGCCAGCTACCTTTATGCAAAACTAGTTGCATGTTTGTTGATGGAACCGGTCTCATGAACGTGGTCATGTAAGGTTGGTACGGGCCGCTTCATCCAACAATACCGCCGAATCAAAAAAAGACGTTGGTGGTAAGCAGTATGACTATCACCGCCCACAACTCTTTGTGTTCTACTCGTGCATATCATCTACGCATATACCTGTCTCGGATGCCACTGTTGGGGAACGTAGCATGCAATTTCAAAAAAATTCCTACGCTTACGCAAGATCTATCTAGGAGATGCATAGCAACGAGAGGGGGAGAGTGTGTCCACGTACCCTCGTAGACCGAAAGCGGAAGCGTTTAACAACGCGGTTGATGTAGTCGAACTTCTTATCGTTCTGACCGTTCAAGCACGGAACATACGGCACCTCCGAGTTCTGCACACGTTTAGCTCTATGACATCCCTCGGACTCTTGATCCAGCAAAGTGTCGAGGGAGAGTTCCGTCAGCACGACAGCATGGTGACAGTGATGGTGAAGTGATCCACGCAGGGCTTTGCCTAAGCACTACGTGAATATGACCGAAGGCGTAAACTTTGGAGGGGGGCGCCGCGCACGGCTAGGAATCAATGATCCGTGTTCTAGCGGTGCCCCCCCCCCCCACATATATATATAGGTGGGAGAGGGAGAAAGGCAGCAAGGGGCGCCCCAAGTAGGAGTAATCCTACTTGGGCGCCTCCAACAAGTTGGCCACCGCCCTTCCATAAGTGTTGGAAGGGAAGGCAAGAGAGGGGGGAGAGAAGGAAAGGGGGAGGCCGAATCCTCCCCTTTCCTTTCTCCCTTCCCCTCCTTCCTTATCCTCCTATTCAGCCTATATGGGGGCACACCAGCCCACTAGGGGCTGGTCTGCCCTGCCCTTGACCCAATAAGACCCATATCTTTGTCGGGGGGGACCCCTTCTGGTGACCCGATACGTACCTGGTACCCCTGGAACACTTCCGGTGTTCGAATACTATCGTACTATATATGAATATTTACCTCTCGGCCATTTCGAGACTCCTCGTCATGTCCGTGATCTCATCCGAGACTCAGAACAATATTAGGTCACCAAATCACATAATTCATATAATACAAAATCGTCATCGAACGTTAAGCGTGCGGACCCTACGAGTTCGAGAACTATGTAGACATGACCGAAACACTTCTCCCGTCAATAACCAATAGCAGAACCTGGGTTCCCACATATTCTACGAAGATCTTTATCTGTCGTACCGTAATGACAACATATGTTATTCCCTTTGTAATCGGTATGTTCCTTGCCCGAGATTCGATTGTCGGTATCTTCATACCTAGTTCAATCTCGTTACCGGCAAGTCACTTTACTCGTTTCGTAATGCATCATCCTGCAACTAACTCATTAGTCACATTGCTTGCAAGGCTTATTATGATGTGCATTACCGAGAGGGCCCAGAGATACTTCTCCGATACTCGGAGTGACAAATTCTAATCTCGATCTATGCCAACCCAACAAACACCTTCGGAGATACTTGTAGAGCATCTTTATAATCACCCAGTTATGTTGTGACATTTGATAGCACACAAGGCATTCTTCCGGTATCCGGGAGTTGCATAATCTCATAGTCAAAGGAATATGTATATGACACGAAGAAAGTTATAGCAATAAAATTGAACGATCATTATGCTAAGATAACGGATGGGTCTTGTCCATCACATCATTCTCCTAATGATGTGATCCCATTCATCAAATGACAACACATGTCTATGGTTAGGAAACCTAACCATCTTTGATTAACGAGTTAGTCTAGTAGAAGCTTACTAGGGACACGGTGTTTTGTCTATGTATCCACACATGTATCAAGTTTCCGGTTAATACAATTCTAGCATTAATAATAAACATTTATCATGATATAAAAAATATAAAATAACAACTTTATTATTGCCTTTAGGGCATATTTCCTTGAGGAACACCCAACAAAGTGGCCCACTCAAGCACACTAGATTGGTGCCTAACTCGTTCAGTCATCCATACTATCCTTCCATTGGGATAGAAGTGAGCTATAGAATAGAATTACATGATCATCTCGTCGTTCCATGCAATCAGCTTCTTCCCGATGAATGTGTCAACACCAACAGTCCTGAAGTCCTCATGAATGTGGGGGAAGTGACCCTCATGCTTGTCAATGTACTTCCAGTCCACCTACCTCATGTCACTCACAACATGCTTCTTGTCGAGAAGCACTCTCTCATAGATGTCCTGTAGCTCCTTGGTGTAGAAGCTGTAGGCCACACCAGTCCTTCTCCTAATGGAATATGGGTTGGAGTCTCTCCATTTCCTCAGTCCTCTGTCCTTCCTTCCCTTCATGTTTTCTGCCATAGGATGTGTATCATCGTGTTCTGACAGTCTAGCTTGATGTCTACTACAGAACTTATTCTTCTAGACTCGTGTTGGCAATGGTATAGCGAGGTGCTATACAAATGGTTTTTAACCCCTTTCCGCGACGACATTTGGAACCGTCGCCAAGTGAGTGTGGGTGATAGGGGGTCCTTCCCACACGACCCAGAAACCGTTGGGGATATGCCCTCCTGGCACACACGCTCGGCAAAATGAGGTCGTGTGCGACCGGCAAGCGAGCAAATACGGTGATACGTACATTAGTGCTAAAAAATACAATTATACAGGCGAAATCGTTTCCGGTCGTAAGTACATCCCACACAGTCAGTCCCCGCTAAATATTTCTGTTCGTATATACATCCCACACAGTCGCTCCAAGGAAAACGTTTCCGTTCGCAGGTATATCACACACAATTTTCCCTGTTACTCGTTTGTGATAGCGTTGCCATCACACAAAATATTAACAATTTTATCATTTGCGTTATGGAATGCATCACACACGGTGCGTAGAAGAAACTGTGTGGCAAAGGCTGTCCATCACACACAGTTTTTATGTGGTAAACGTTTGCACAAGGTGGCCTAATGCAAACAGTTTTGAAGAGAATGTCGTGTGTGATTGTTCATAGATCCAACACGGTTTATTCCTAAAAACCGTGTGTGTTTCTTAGGTCATCGCCCACGATATTTTCTCAATAACCATTTGCAATAGCAAAAAAACAATAAGCAGGCTAATTGCCCTATTATTAATAATCCATTTATTAATCTAATTGACATTTATATTAAACACATAATATATTTCATTCCCATATTAAGGAAGCATGATTTCATAATTGTAATACATCAGACTACAACATGATATAGCTTCAGCACTCAGCTACCCCATTACACAACTGCACCAGCACCAAGTTTCGCATGCAAAATCAAGAACCTTTCGAAATTAGCATCATAGACAGTACATAGACTGCTGAAGTGGAAGGCGAATATAGAGCCTTCATTGATGTTGAAGGTTTTTGCAACTTTAGGCCAGTGCCCATGGATGATTGACCGTCCATCCTTCGTCCTCTTTAGGAACACTTCAATATTGAACCGTGGGTGTTGTATGAAACCTTCCTCGCCTCCTGATCATAGAGGTGGTTTGAGAGGTAATCATCAGTGAACTGCTTTGGAAAGGATTGAAAACAAGAATGTGCATAAATATCTTCTCTATATTGGAAATGGGGCAAAGGAATATAAAAAGGCAAGGTATAATAGTTAGTACCATCTTGTAGTGAACTGATGTCTTCTTCATTGTGCAGAGAAAGATCTTGTTGTTTTTGTCACTAATTTCTTTATCCTAATAATCTTTTTTAGTTTCTTGACTTGATTGATATTCATGGATAACTCATTTCCCCATATGCAAAAAGGGTCGAACAGTGGGTCAAAACCTCTGACAGTAGGACCTACATGTGCAAGACCAAATTGTTAAAAACCTAAATATTAGAATGGTTCCTGCAATTGCACAATAATGACCTATTAGACAATGGACCATGCACGTGCTAACCTCGATTCTAAACATCAGTGCTTCCCATTGTTTCCCTGCAACACAAATAAGGTAGTTAGTCGTCAGGTTAAGTAAGGGTTCACATGCTATCAGTAAAATATGTTGATGAAAAATAAGCATATTGCAGATTCAACAGATTAATTCAAGCCACATGGAAAACCCATTTATCCAAACCAAGCATGATTAAGAACTAGGAAATATAGCACTTGTATATGTTTCTCATGTATTAAGTGCAGCCAAATTCGATTTATTCCTCACATGCACAACAACACAAAATTCTACCCACGACAATTGGACACCGCATTGCAGAATTGAACCAAGTAGATAACTAAACACCACAACAAATGAACCAAATATTAACTAAGCACCACATTGGACAATATAACATACTCCTAATAGAAGATCGGACAATTAACCAAACCAAGCATGCTTAACTTGGAAATATAGCAGTTGTATTTGTTTCTCATGTATTTAGTACAGCCAAATTCGATTTACTTCTCACGTGGTATACAATAACAGAATCTACCCACAACTATTGAACATCGCATTACAGAATTGAACCAAACACTTAACTAAACACCACAACACAAATGAACCAAACGTTAACTGAGCACCACATTGCACAATGTATAACCAAACCAAGCATGCTTGACAACTTGGAAATATAGCAATTGTATTCGTTTCTCATGTATTTTGTAAAGATAAATTCTATTTATTTCTCACATGGAAGACAATACAAAATTGCAGCCTGAAGAATTGAACATCACATTTGCAGAATTGAACCAAATAGTTAACTGAAGATGACAACTAATTAACCAATCAATTAATAAGTGAGCACCACACTACACGACATATAGAACATATACACAGGAGCAACAGATTGCATGGTAAAATTAGATAGCACAATTCACTAGAATTTGTTATGGAAAGCAGGGGCAGTACACGCAGCGGGTAAACCGAACATGCTTAACCGGCGTAGCTAGCAAATGGCAAGGTGCTCCTCCAAGATCTGGGGGTCCACATGAATGGTAGCCATCGCTACCTCATCTGCGCGTGCGGACGCGATTTGCTTCTCCGCTGCCAAATGCTCCTTGAGATCCTGGCTATACTACGTGCACCATGGATTAGGGCGGCGCTTATTTGGTGGAGGGGTCGGTGATTTGGGTGGAAGGTGTCGCGCCGGCGGTCGGGGCATGTGGGATGTGGAAGGAGGAGGAGGATGGGGGTCTGGTGTGGATTACCTGCCTGGATAGACGAGGCGAGCAACATGAAGGAGGGTCGCCGGCGAGGGGGCGGTGCTGCAAGCAAGGAGTGAAGGTTTCAACTTTGAAAGGAAGGCGAAAACAAGGGAAATGTGGCTTTTGGTAAGGGGGAGGGGGCGGGGAGGTAGATATTTCTGTGAAAGCCAAATTTTTTGAATCGGTTCAGCGAAAAAACTGGCGCGTAGTGTCATCAGACACGGTCCGTTATTCAGAACTGTGTACGATATGTGAACATCACAAACGATTCAGATAGCTTAACCCATGTGTGATGAGTTTGAACGTCAAAAATTTTGGTTCCAATTTCCCTGGTTACAGTGGTCATCCACGCCATTGCATAATTTGGGTATACAAAGGAGACTACAGTAGTAGACTATAGCACACCCACACTTCTTAATTGAGCAAGTTCAGCAATTAAACAGAGCTAGTTGGCCTAAACATTACTCTAACAAATTAAAGATCGGCGCTCTTAATTAAACAAAACAAAGAGTACTACTATGGCTGGTGCTCGTCGATCTTCGCCTCCTCCTCCATGTCCAGCTCACGCCCGATGGTCTCCTGGGGAAGGGGCTCCATGGCATCCATCGCACCATACTCGGCAAGCATCTCGCCATCCGCGTCCGCCATCTCTTTGGAAAAGGCCGCCATGAGCTGGGCATGGGCGGCCGCGATCTGGGCTTGGACAGGCTCCGTCGTTGCAAGGTATGCGGCGGAGGAATGGACGGCTGCTCGAATGCTCTCGGCGATTGCCAACTCTTTGGCCGTGGGTTGTCGACCGTTGTCGGAGAAGCTTCATTTGATTTGTGCGGTGACCGCCACGAGCTGGGCGTGGGCGGCGTCGACATGGTCGTGTGCGGCCTCCATCAGGGCTAAGGCCGCCGCTGTGGAACGGACAATTGTTATGCCGCTCTCGCCAATTGCTATCCCCGAGGCAGATGTTGCTGCCGCCACTTGAGAAGCAACAGCGATCGTTTGGGCTGCCTTGGCCGCCCGGTCGCAGATTGCGGTCACGCTCAGGCACTTGTTAGCACGTGCATGGCGGCTGCGGCCGCGCTCTCGCCGGAGTGGGCCACCGAAGTTGCCCTCACGATGCGGGCCCATGTCCCCATCTTTCACCGGCGACGATTGAACAATGAAATGATATTTGGGAGCGAGCTAGTGTGCTTGACACGCGGGCTCTGGACTGTAGCCGACGCACCATAGGCGTACTATACACCGACGGTGCTCCAGGATATTTTGTACTGCATCTCACACGGTTGGTGATAATAAACTATGTGAGATCTACTTGATTTTTCATCTTGATTTGAATTTCATAATGGGGTCACAACAGCAATGGACGGTGTTTGAATTGCTAGACCTTTATCTATAGTGAACATGCAAATGTATGTGTGTCATAAAAAAATTGGAATTATTCAGGGTTCGTTTGGAAATTTTATACATTAAATTGGTTTTCTAGCCATTTCAGGTGCACAGTTCAAAATTAAAGCACATGCTCCAGTCCATAAAAACGGGTTGCAAAATCAAATGCTTGTCCTTGGTTTCAAGCTTAGGTCACATGCAAGAAATGAGAATGGATGCCAAACACCTTGACATTGTCGCTCGGCCCCTAACATTGAGATACATGCTTTTAAAATTCTAGTAAATCGAAAACTCGTCTGAAATTCATGAAACTTGACATGATATCATGGAACGGCAGTGACATGCCATGGTAAAAATATTGTCCCATTTGGGACAGGTGTGTATATAAGCTTCTGGCAAACCAGAGCTTCTCTCACAACAAGCCTGATGGTTTCGGTAGGGTACGTGCCACTTTGGGGGACAAAACGATATATATTGCCTCTTCTTACTTTCAAAACGTTTCTCATGGCAACATAGAACAACATGAGTGTTGTGTCAATGTTTGGGATTTTTTGGGGTTCGCTTGGACATTTTTATACATTAACTGAGTTTTTTATGCATTCATGTGCATAATTAAAATTTCAACTACACGCACATGCTCTAATGCATATAAATTAGTTGAAAAATCAAATTTGTGTCCTTGGTTGCATGCTTAGGTCCGATGCAAGAAATGGGAATGAATGCCAAACACCCTGCCACCGTCACTCGGCCGCAAACATTGAGATTCCTGGTTTTTAAATTCTAGTAAATCCAAAACTCGTCTGAAGTTCATGAAACTTGGCATGCTATCATGGAGCGGCATCAACATGCTGTGGTAATTTTTTTTGTCCCATTTGGGGCAAGTTTGGGGATATGCTTCTCACAAACCAGAGCTTCTCACAACAAGCCTGATGGTTTCGGTAGGGAACGTCCCACCTTTGGGGAGGAGACGATATCTGCTTCCTCTTATTGCTTTCAAAAAATTTCTAGTGGATGTTTCGGGTTTGTTTGGGCATTTTTATGCATTAATTGAGTTTTCAATACATTCATGTGTGATACGTCTCCAACGTATCTATAATTTTTGATTGCTCCATGCTACTTTATCTACTGTTTTAGGCAATATTGGGCCTTATTATCCACTTTTATATTATTTTTGGGACTAACCTATTAACTGGAGGCCCAGCCCAGATTTGCTGTTTTATGCCTATTTCAGTGTTTCGAGGAAAAGGAATATCAGACAGAGTCAAAACGGAACAAAATCAACTGGATAAGTTAATTTTGGAAGGAAACCAACCAGATGGGCTTGGAGTGCACGTCAGGGGAGTCCCTTGCTACCCACGAGGGTGGGGGGGCGCCCCCTGCCTCGTGAGCACCCCGGAGGTCCACCGACATACCCCTTGCACCCATATATACCTACGTACCCTAAAACTTCCAGAACAGAAGATAGACCGGGATTTCCGCCGCCGCAAGCCTCTGTAGCCACCAAAAACCTCTCGGGAGCCCGTTCCGGCACCCTGCCGGAGGGGGAACCCATCACCGGTGGCCATCTTCATCATCCCGGCGCTATCCATGACGAGGAGGGAGTAGTTCACCCTCGGGGCTGAGGGTATGTACCAGTAGCTATGTGTTTGATCTCTCTCTCTCTCTCTCGTGTTCTCGACTTCACACGATCTTGATGTATCCCGAGCTTTTCTATTGTAGTTGGATCTTATGATGTTTCTCCCCCTCTACTCTCTTGTGATGAATTGAGTTTCCCCTTTGAAGTTATCTTATCGGATTGAGTCTTTTATGAGAACACTTGATGTATGTCTTGCCGTGATTATCTATGGTGACAATGGGATATCATGTGCCACTTGATGTATGTTTTGGTGATCAACTTGCGGGTTTCGTGACATTGGGAACCTATGCATAGGGGTTGGCACACGTTCTTGACTCTCCGATAGAAACTTTGGGGCACTCTTTGAAGTACTTTTATGTTGGTTGGATGAATCTGAGATTGTGTGATGCATATCGTATAATCATGCCCACGGATACTTGAGGTGACAATCCGAGAGAATAACTTTGAGGTGGTTTCGTACCCTACCATAATCTCTATGTTTGTTCTCCGCTATTAGTGGCTTAGGAGTGACTCTTTGTTGCATGTTGAGGGCTTGTTATATGATCTATCTATGTTATTATTGTTGAGAGAACTTGCACTAGTGAAAGTATGAACCCTAGGCCTTGTTTCCTATCATTGCAATACCGTTTACGCTCACTTTTATCTTTAGTTACCTTGCTGTTTTTATTATTTCAGATTACAAATACCTATATCTACCAACCATGTTGCACTTGTATCACCATCTCTTTGCCGAACTAGTGCACCTATACAATTTACCATTGTATTGGGTGTGTTGGGGACACAAGAGACTCTTTGTTATTTGGTTGCAGGGTTGTTTGAGAGAGACCATCTTCATCCTACGCCTCCTACGGATTGATAAACCTTAGGTCATCCACTTGAGGGAAATTTGCTACTGTCCTACAAACCTGTGCACTTGCAGGCCCAACAACGTCTACAAGAAGAAGGTTGTGTAGTAGACATCAATGTGCATAATTCAAATTTGAACTACATGCACATGCTCTAATGCATATAAATTGGTTGAAAATTCAAATATGTGTCCTTGGTTGCATGCTTAGGTCCCATGCAGGAAATGGGAACGAATGTCAAACACCCTGCCACCGTCACTCGGGCACAGACATTGAGATTCCTGGTTTTCAAATTCTAGTAAATCCAAAACTTGTCTGAAATTCATGAAAATTGGCATGTTATCATGGAGCGGCATCAACATGCCGTGGTAATTTTTTTGTCCCATTGGGGGCAGGTTTGGGTATAAGATTCTCACAAACCAGAGCTTCTCACAACAAGCCTGATGGTTTCGGTAGGGAACGTCCCACCTTTGGGGACGAAATGATATCCACTGCCTCTTATTGCTTTCAAATTTTTTCTAGTGTGTCAACAGAGAACAACAGGAGTGTTGTGTCAATTTTTGGGATTTTCGGGGTTTGTTTGGACATTTTTATGCATTAATTGAGTTTTCGGTGCATTTATGTGCATAATTCAAATTTGAACTACATGCACATGCTCTAATGCATATAAATTGGTTGAAAATTCAAATCTGTGTCCTTGGTTGCATGCTTAGGTCCCATGCAGGAAATGAGAATGAATGTCAAACACCCTGCCACCGTCACTCGGCCACATACATTGAGATTCCTGGTTTCCAAATTCTATAAAATCCAAAACTTGTCTGAAATTCATGAAACTTGGCATGCTATCATGGAGCGGGATCAACATGTCATGGTAAATATTTTGTCCCATTGGGGGTAGGTTTGGGTATAAGCTTCTCACAACAAGCCTGATGGTTTCGGTAGGGAATGTCCCACCTTTGGGGACGAAATGATATACGCTGCCTCTTATTGCTTTCAAATTTTTTCTAGTGTCAACAGAGAACAAAGGAGTGTTTTGTTAAATTTGGGAATTTTTTGGGGTTCGTTTGGACATTTTTATACATTAACTGGGTTTTCTAGGCATTTTATGTGCATAATTCAAATTTGAACTACATGCACATGCTCCAGTGCATATAAATTGGTTGAAAAATCAAATCTATGTCCTTGGGTGCATGCTTAGGTCCCATGCAAGAAATATGAATGAATTTCAAACACCATGGCACTGTTGATTGCCGGCAAAATATTGAGATACTTTGTTTTTAAATTCTAGCAAATCCAAAACTCGTCTGAAATTCATGAAACTTGGCATGCTATCATGGAATGGCACCCAACATGTTGCTTTTGAGAGAAGAAGCACTCGAATAATAGCCAACAAAGGCATTTTGAAACAAATAGCTGCCACTCTAACATTGCAAAAATTTGTATAATTCAAATCGTGTGCGTTATGTAACCATTCAGATGACACCACGTGTCTTGGTTTTTAATGGCTATAGGAGGTGCCGTGCGGACAGCTGCTTGACTGAACGGGAGGTGTGCGAGCATAGTCCGGTGCGCAGGCTAACCGAGAGGCATGCAAGCTGTCCTCCATTTCGCAGGCTCACCAGGAAGCGTGCGAGCTGTATGCTGCGCAGGCTCACTGAGAACGAGCCCTTTGACTTCCATGGCCGCCCGCCTTCCTCTCCATTAATGGCGCCCGAGCCGCTGCTTAATACGGGCGACCTTACTGTTCGCCTCCCATTCCCCTCCCTCACACAGACCTCCACCAACGCCATGGCACAGAAGGATCATTTGCCACTAGTCTTCAAGTTTGGTGAAGTCAACTCCGAGCCGGAGGAGATAGAAAATAAGGAGGAATGGGGCCTCATGGATTTGGCCCAGAACAAGCTGGCCGCGGCGGCTGCTGCCGCCGCTCCCGTCCCAGCTCCCATCCCCTCGCCCGCGCCAGCGACCATCCCCATAGCATTGATGGGCTGGTTGCCGAGCACTATCGCAGAGCTGGAAGCCGCGGGCGTCAGCGAGGTCCCCGCGGACCCGCGCAAGCTCGTGTACATGCCAGCGCCAACGCCCGTGCTTGTGCCCGTGCATGCCCCTCCACCCACCGCGGTGCCGGTTCCCGTGCGTTTGGCTACAACCGCTGCACCCATGCCCGTGTGCGCGCCCCCCTCAGCGGCATGAGACGCCACCGTCGACCGCTACCTCTCAGCGCCGCCAGCTGCCGTCCTCCCGCGCCCCGCCCGTCGATCGCGCGATGACATGATGTTTGATTTACAAGAGAAGAACATTCTGTGCTGCCTTGAAGACTTCAACAAAGGCGTCCCAGAGGACGACAACGAGAAGGACGGCGTGGCACGCCGCCTTCGCCACCGTCGGAAATAGTTTTTTTCTTGGGTTTAATACTGTATCTCGATCATATGAATATAAATTCACAGTATGACTGAATGAAATATATGGTTGAGCATTTTTCTCTCTTAATGTACAGACTTATCAAACAATTTTCTTTTGAAAAAACATCAATTTTTTTTAAATATAAAACACTCATCGCAAACGTTTTAGTTAAATCATCTGTATGCACACCGACAACTTCCCCAGGAAGCCAAGGGAAAATGGGACGAGCAGGATTTGTGCAGCTTTTGATCGCAAACGTTTTAGATAGAACACCCATATGCAAAGTGAGAGCAGGATTTGTGCATTGGGATTTTGGGGGATTTCACCGAGTTGGGCAGGAAGCTTGCGTGGGAACCTGCGAGGTTGCGCGGGAATGGGCTCACCGACGATTCATTAGCGCCACCGTTTGGCCAAAAGAACACCCCCGCGCGCTGCGCAAGCTTGCGTTGTAAGCCTACTGCGGTAGCTATGACAAGACGTGCGAGAGGAGGACGAAAGGCACGTACACATATGGTTAATAAAAAAAGTTTGCGATTTAATTACCTACTATACCCCCATCTTGGTTTATAAGTAGGATTTAACAAATAAAATACGAATGCATGTCGCCAAAGATTATATAGTTGGATTCGTATTTGAACATAGTTTTCAATTATATAATTTTTATAACATGCATTAACATTTTATTGGTTAAATTTGAGGGAAAAGTATGGCACAGAATATAAAGGGGACTATAGACCAAGACGGAGGTAGTAGCACACAGCTGCTCTCTACGGAGCGACACAAGTGTCGACCGACTTGTAGGCGACCATTTCCTGCATGTTCAACTACTTTACACGTGTGGTTGCTTGCGGTTGAGGCGACCGCGGCATGCTCTGCTCGCATCCCGCCATGCGCGCTCTGCTCTCGTGTCCCTCCGGGTGCTCTGCCTTCGTCCCTCCATGCACGCTGCCAGTGTTTGGGGCCGGCTCATGATCACACAAGTTCGTGTGCATGCGGTTGCACTGGGTGCGGCGCGACAATGCAGTTACCCGCTGCAAAAACTGCCATGTAGACGCGCCGAGAATCCAGGTCGCCCGGCCCTCATTTATCGCTGCGGCCATTTACCTTCATCTCTCGCGTCACACGACACAATAAGCACACCCAAGACGACACATACAGAGAGGACATCCAGCGGTTCCAATGGCGATCCCCGTGGCTCCAATGGCGCTCCCAGCGGCCGACGACGACAACGGCGGGCAGTTCACCATGCATCACGAAGTGGACACCCACGTGAGGGGGAAGGCCCTCTTGGTGGTGTATACAAACGATCCGGTGTTGGTGAAGAGCTCCATCCAAAGTATGTAGCAGTTCCTTGCCGATGACAAGTACCAAGTGATCGGCTTCGACCTCGAGTACACCATCGGTCATGCTGGGCACATCAGAAGGTTGCAGTCGCCCAGTTGTCCGTGCAACATGACGTCCTCGTCTACCACTACCACATGGCCACAAGGCCTTGCGGGCATTTCTTTATCAATAGCTCCGACTACAATTTCGCTATGGTGGACACCACCAACGGTCTAAAGGCGCTCAAGGTTTCGGGCTTGAAATGTTGGAATCTTGTCAACATCCAGGACCACTACAAGGTCTGGGGCAGTGACAAAAACAAATAGAACTCCCTGGTTGACCTCGCCTCGGCCATCATCGACCCCTACTACATGAGGAAAGAAGGATGAGAGAAACAAGGACAAGAAAGCCTGGCACAGTGTTTGGCATGAGAGACTGGATAAACAACACGTCAAGTACGCGGCCAAGGACGCGTACATAAGCTACGAGATGTACAGGCGGATCGTTGACATGAGGAAGTGTCTTCTTCATGCCCCAAACGAGGGATCGAGCCACAGAGCAGTGGCGGGAGCGTCACAAGAAGTAGATGACTAGACAATCGTTTCTCCTACTTCTTTTTGAAACGCAATTTCTCTTACTTTAGAATGCATGCAATTGTTTATTGAGGTGTGTGCGAATGATCTGTATAGTCACTTATGTAATTGGATGTTTATTTCAGTTATATATATACATGTTATCCTTCTACATGTTATTCTTCTACTATATATATACACACACGTTATTCTTCTATAGACAGAGCAAATCACATGGCTTATTAGCAGCAATCGTCTGTGTTATTATTGGTCTTCGCACACATTTCTGATCATGGACCTGTTTGCCACGTATCACACACATCTTGTTTAGTTGAACCGTTTCCATTGTGTTGCGCAATAAAGGCTTCAAAGAGGGATCTACAGCAGCAAGGACAAGCTTCCCTACCGATAGCTCATCTAACAGAACTCCCAAGTTAACTGTGCTGAGGCTAGAGTAGTTATAAGATGGGTGACCGGATGGGAAGTGGACTCGATGTTAACTAGTTGGATGGGTAATTGAAAAGGTTTATTATAAACTGTTGTAGTGACCCATCCATCTAGTTAACATCGAGGTCTTTGTTTTGTTATTTTTGACATTTTTTGTTTTTTGAACATATGTTGATTGGCTTGAAGAAGGTCTATCTCGTTACTTTTTGATCATTTTTGTTTTTTGATCACACAAATTAACCTCTGTGTACTTGTTCTAAAACTAACCTCCAGGCCTGTTTGCCGCGTATCACACACATCTTGTTAAGTTGAACCGTTGATGTTCTCTTCGCTAATCCAAATAGTTCATTCGAGTGAACTCTATGCCATATATCGCACACACTTTCATCTAGCTGCCCGTTTCTGTTGTTCCGCCTCATCGCAAACATTTCATCCAAGTGAACCGCATGCTCTACATCGCACACGCCTTCATCTGGCAGCCCACTTTTTTGTCCACCCTCATCACAAACAGTTAATTGAACTGAACCGTATGCCCTGAATCGCACACGCAACAAAAATCCGAACCATGTTTGATGCATCCGTCATCACTAACGTTTTGCACCTTTTTTGACGGTTCTTTTACACCATCTTCTGCGATTAATGCATTGCACATAGTTTCGCGAAAGGGCCACTGATCGTAGTGTCGCGTTAGCAGCATCCTGCAGTAGTGTGGGCCTCCAAGCGCAGAGTTTTATAGGACAGTAGCAATTTTCCCTCAAGTGGATGACCTAAGGTTTATCAATCCGTGGGAGGCGTAGGATGAAGATGGTCACTCTCAAAAAACCCTGCAACCAAACAACAAAGAGTCTCTTGTGCCCCCAACACACCCAGTACAATGGCAAATTGTATAGGTGCACTAGTTCGGCGAAGAGATGGTGATAAAAGTGTAGTATGGATGGTAGAAATATATTTTTATAATATGAATAAATAAAAACAACAAGGTAACTAGTAACAAAAGTGAGCAAAACCGGTATTGCAATGCTTGAAAACAAAGCCTAGGGTGCATACTTTCACTAGTGCAAAATCTCTCAACAATGATAATATAACTGGATCATATAACAATCCCTGAACGTGCAACAAAGAATCACTCCAAAGTTCCTGCCGCGGAGAACATAAGATGGAAGTAGGGTACGGAACCACCTCAAATTTATTCTTTCCGACCAATCTTTTAAGACATTCCTATAAGTGTCACAAACAACCCTAGAGTTCATACTAAAATAACACCATATGACACGCATCAATTAACCCTAATGTCACCTAGATACTCCAATGTCACCTCAAGTATCCGTGGGTTAATTATACGATGTGCATCACACAATTTCAGATTCATAATATTCGATCCAACACAAAGAACTTCAAAGAGTACCCCAAGATTTCTATCGGAGAAAGCAATATGAAAACGCGTATCAACCCCTATGCAAAGAATACCCCAATGTCAGCACGGGAACCCGCAAGTTGATAACCAAAACATACATCAAGTGAATCAATAGAACATCCCATTGTCACCATAGATATCCCATTGCAAGACATACATAAGGTGCTCTCACATCCAAAAGATTCGATCCGACATAACAAAACCTCAAAGGAAAAGATTCAATTCATCACAAGAAGGTAGAGAGGGAAGAACATCATAAGATCGAAATATATTAACAAAGCTCGTGATACATCAAGATTGTACCAAATCAAGAACACGACAGAGAGAGCAAACACGTAGCTACTGGTACATACCCTCAGCCCCAAGGGCGAACTACTCCCTCCTCATCATGGTGGCCGCCGGGATGATGAAGATGGCCTTTGGTGATGATTTCTCCCTCCGGCAGGGTGCCGGAACAGGGCCCCGATTGAGTTTTTGTGTCTACAGAGGCTTGCAGCGGAGGAACTTCTCATTTAGCATTCTTTTCGGGGGTCTTGGTATTTATAGGAATTCTTGGCGTAGGTTTCACGTCAACGGGGTCCATGAGGCAGCGACAAGCTCGCTCCAAGCACCCTGGGGGGTAGGGCGCTCCTAGCGAGCTTGTGGCTTCCTCGTGAGGCTTCTAGTCCTTCCTCTATGCTTTGGGGTTCTCTTTTGGTCCACAAAAAATCACCATAAATTTTCAGCCCATTCCGAGAACTTCTATTTCTGCACAAAAAATGACACCATGGTAGTTCTGCTGAAAACAAAGTCAGTCCGGGTTAGCTCTAATCAAATCATGCCAAAATAATATAGAATTATTGTAAACATGGCACGGATACTTCATAAATTATAGATACATTGGAGGCGTATTAGCATCCCCAAGCTTAATTCTTGCTCGTCCTCGAGTAGGTAAATGATAAAAGAAATAATTTATGAAGTGTGAATGCTAGCAAGTGCACAACTTTGATCAATGATAATTCCAATCACTTTTTCTAGCATCATTATATATAATAAATAGTAGCTCATCTCATAAAACTTCTCATGATCAAGTATCAAGCTATTCGCATGTTAAAGTATAGTCCATAAACTTTCTTGAAAACTAATAAACTATGTTCTTAGTCATCAAACAATTGCAATTCATCTTATTTTCAGGAAGGGTGTATGTAAGAGCTTTGATTTAGCAAATCCCACATGCTCAACTATCATATAGTCTTCCATGATTGCTAACACTCAAAACACATTTTTAGAACAAATAGCATCCATTAAACACAGAGAAAGATAGGGGCTTAATTTTTTTCCTTCCAACCTATTTATCATATAGATAATTGTCAACATTCATGAAAAAATATATTTGAATGGACTTATATGCTTGGATCTTTCCCCACCCACATGATACTTGCCAACTAGAGAATAATTTAGGTTGAAATGAGAAGGAATACTATTGACTCTTACATAAAAGTAAATACATAAAAGTAAAAGATAGGCCCTGCACAGAGGGAAGCAGAGGTTGTCATGCGCTTTTTATTTTTGGATGTGCAAGCCCTTAATGCAAAGGAACATCATGTTATATTGCCCTTTGTGATAGCAACTTTTATTATGCAGTCTGTCGCTTTTATTTCTTTACCATCACAAGTTCGTACAACACTTATTTTCCCTTACAATAAAAGATCATACATATTAAGAGAAATTTTTATTGCTTTTTGCACCGACGACAAGTTACGTGAAGGATATTATTCAATCCATAGGTAGATTTGGTGGACACTTATGGCAAGAAACTGTGTTTAAGGGTTTTTGGATGCACAAGTAGTATCTCTACTTAGTACAAATTTCTGGCTAGCAAAAAATCCTAAGCAAGCACCACATGTTGAAGGATCCATAACAATATAACTTCTATACAAATATACCCAAACATAACTCATTACATTGTCTTCCTTGTCCAATTTCAACTAATCTACTCAAGTTTGAAAGTAATTAATGGGGCTCACAATCATAGAATATGTCAAAGATAGTATATTTATATGTGAAATTTGTCTTCCTTCAATATTCTTTCATGAATTGTTCAAGTGACCAATGTTGTGTTTGCTAACTTTCAGTAAATTTTACCACCTATACTTCTTATACGTGAAGTCATTACTCCTGATGGGATAAGCATATGAAACATATATAATTTTAGATTTATGATATTAAATTCATTCAACCATTTAATCATAGGATATAAGTGAAGCACGAGCGTAAATGACAAACTACTCCAAAAAGATCTGAGTAAAGTTAATGAGTATTCGAATAATTAAGTAGCTATGTGAAAGGATCGAGAAGAGGTGTCTAGAGGGGGGTGATTAGACCCTCAACAAGCAAAACTAGCAGTTTTTAATTTCCTTAAGTTGAGGTGGAGTTTTAGCACAAGTTTAAGCCTTCACAATACATTTCAAGAAAGCATGACAAGAATATGAGCAGCGGAAAGAGTAAAGCATGCAATTTGCAAGAAAGTAAAGGGATGGGATTGGAGTGTGCAAATGCAATGAAGACATGGAGATTTTTTGGCGTGGTTCTGATAGGTGGTGCTATCGTACGTCCACGTTGGTGAAGACTCCAACCCACGAAGGGTAATGGTTGCGCGAGTCCACGGAGGGCTCCACCCACGAAGGGTCCACGAAGAAGCAACCTTGTCTATCCCACCATGGCCATCGCCCATGAAGGACTTGCCTCACTTGGGTAGATCTTCATGAAGTAGGCGATCTCCTTGCCCTTACAAACTCCTTGGTTCAACTCCACAATCTTGACGGAGGCTCCCAAGTGACACCTAACCAATCTAGGAGACATCACTCTCCAAAAGGTAATAGATGGTGTGTTGATGATGAACTCCTTGCTCTTGTGCTTCAAATGATAGTCTCCCTAACACCCAACTTTCTCTCACATATTTGGCTATGGTGGAAAGATGATTTGAGTGGAAAGCAACTTGGGGAAGGCTAGAGATCAAGATTCTTGTGGTTGGATTGGAATGTATTGGTCTCAACACATGAGTAGGTGGTTCTCTCTTAGAAAATGAGTAGTGTAAGTGTAGGCACGTTCTGATGGCTCTCTCTTGAATAGAGAAGGGGGTGGAGGGGTATATATAGCCTCCACAGAAAATCTAACTGTTACACACATTTGACCCAACTCGGTCAGACCGAATAGGAGAACTCGGTGAGACCGATTTAGTTCAAAATATGAATGTTAGGATTCTTGGTGGGACCGACATCATCAACTCGGTGGGACCGATGTGCTAGGGTTAGGGCAAAACCTCATCTCGGTGAGACCAATTGCATGAACTCGGTGAGACCGATTTCAGCAATGAGCAAACAGAGAGTTGGTCAGGCAAACTCGGTGGGACCGATCACTCATTTCAGTGAGACCGAGACATTATGAAGGGAAACAAAGAGTTTGCATTGCGAACTCGGTGGGACCGATCGCTCATTTCAGTAAGTCTGAAACGTTACGAAGGGAAATAGAGAGTCTGCATTGCCATCTCGGTGAGACCGAATTGATTAGGGTTTCTGGCAGTGGCTATGTCAAAGGAACTCGGTGGCGCCGGATAGATCAAATCTGTGGGGCCGAGTTTGACTTTAGGTTTTGGACATATTTGGAATTGAGAAAGTGGTTGAGGGATTTGGAGCATATCACTATGCATTTTGAGCAAGTAGACCATTAAGCAACACCTCATCCCCTTTTAATAGTATTGGTTTTTCCTATGGACTCATGTGATCTTCGATCACTAAAATAGAAATGAAGAGTCTTTGCTTTTGCCAATCTTTGTCCTTAGCATTTTAAAGGGTTTCACATCTCCTTGTCCATGCCACGCCATTGTTGAGCTTTCTAAATTCACTAGATAAAGATATTAGTCCAACAAGAGATATGTTGAAATTAATTACCAAAATCACCCAGGGAGCACTTGTGCTTTCAATCTCCCCCTTTTTGGTAATTGATGACAACATACATCAAAGCTTTAGATAAAGATAAAGATATGAAGAGTAACAAGTAAAGCTTTGGAAAGACATGTAACATGCATAGGCTCCCCCTACATGTATGCAATCATGTAAAGATAGAATATGAGAGCATGTGAATGCATAATCATGTCAGAGCAAGCAATGAGTTACATGTATCTGGGCTATATGCATCAGAGCAAATGATATGGATACAGGGAGTGTACCCTTATGTTCACGAGTCCTTCTTGCAAACAATATGTACATCAGCAAGAAATCATCATGCACATGAGTGTGATGCATATACTTATCTTGTGGTCTTGAGCTAGCTTTGGAAGACATAAGCTTGAGAAAACAGGGTTAGATAACACAAGAACACTCTAAACAAAGCAAGTTCAGGAAACCAAATGAGTACCAAGACTGGGATGACATGTAGTGAGTGAGTACTTAGTACTCTATTTGGATATAGACTTGTCCCCAAGGATTAAAGATATGCAATGAATTTCAAAGATTTTCTTCCCCTAGATATGAACTCTTTCTCCCCTGAATCGATATTGGATAATGGGAGAAGGTAGGGTAAGAGAAAATCAGAGCAAGAAAGAAAACAGAGCAAGAAATGGTACAAACAACCATACATTAACATGTCTTTCCCCTCTTAAAGACACGTGACTTCTCTCCTCTATTGTTAATAAGCAACTGGAGAAGCTAAGATGTGCTTTCTCTCGCATGTTATAAGATTTGATGTGCTCTCTCTCCCCCTTTGTTGACATCAATTTCCAAGAAGGGATCTTCTGGAGTATGAGTCAAATAGGTTTGGTCCTTAAGACACACTACAAAGCAGTATGTAGTTTAAGATGCGAGTAAAGGATAAGAATCATCGAGTGGAGCTAGAGAAGAAATGAAATTTGTAATGGCAAAATGTTTTCTCGGTAGTGAAATCGGTAACGTCGTTCCGTTTTCATCGGTGACACCGAGTTGGCAGTGTCATAGATGATGCATACCGGTCAGACCGGGTTAGTCCTCATCAATAGTACCGATGAACTGACTACAAGGTATTGTTGTAGGTCGGTCTAGCTGATAGGCATGAATCGGTGAGGCCGAGCTCAATACAGAGGAAATTTTTTGTCACCTCATCTCACTTGGCAATCAAGATCCCACAAAGATTTGCAAGGAATTAACTAAAGAATTTGCAATGAATTAGATGCAGAGAATGACATACATAAGGAAAGAGATTTAGATGAAGTTTTTTTTGTTAAATTAAGGGAAACAAGATAGCAAGAAACACATGCAAAACACAAAACAAACAAACACTAGAGAACTTCATCTAGAAGGGGTCAGTGACAAAGTCACCTATATTAGAGTATATTGACTGAGGAGTCAAGGGATAACACTTGATCGTATGTCATACTCATCGTTTAAGCTCAAAATGGGGTTACCGTTTTTCGTTTAAGCATTTTGATGTATTCACATCTTGTTGAGCTGCTTTGACCCATGACTTGGCGTAAAGCTTCTCTAAGGTGGAATAACATACCTTGGGTTGTGTTGATCTTCATCATGTAGTTGAACTTGTGTGGGATGCTCAAGGTTGATGTCGTCCATCAAGAGTTGAGAGCACCACTTGTAGTTTGAGTTCATCTTCCTACATGCGTTAGTCTTGCAAGGAAGAGCACTTGTGTATCCAAAAATGACAATCATGAAACTTGATACCAAATGAAATTTGATATATAGAAATTGTCAAAGGATATGTTGAGTGATTTCATGCTTCCTTGTATTCAACAACCATCTAGTAGAAACTTGGTGATGTAGAGATTGCGTAAGATGTGAGTGACTTTCAATCTCATAGATTTGAGCTCATCCAAGTACCTACAAGGGTTAGATAACATGCAAAGGTACAAGTATAGATCCAAGACATATGATCATCATCATAAGAGAAATATCAAGGATTAGTCACAGAAAGGCTCATGCCTTGCGTGCATCTAGATGGAGTTCCTACTCCAAGTTTGAGGCATCAATAATGTTCAGTTCACCTCTCAAATGACAAAATACTTTCTCATCAAGCGGTTTGGTGAATATATCCGCCAATTGCTTATTGCACTGGTACGCGTCGGTGCTATACACACGGTTTTTAACCCCTTTCCGCGACAACATTTGGAACCGTCGCTGAGGGAGTCCTGGACTAGGGGGTGTCCGGACAGCCGGACTATCATCATCAGCCGGACTCCAAGACTATGAAGATACAAGATTGAAGACTTCGTCCCGTGTCCGGATGGGACTTTCCTTGGCGTGGAAGGCAAGCTTGGCAATACGGATATGTAGATCTCCTACCATTGTAACCGACTCTGTGTAACCCTAGCCCTCTCTGGTGTCTATATAAACCGGAGGGTTTTAGTCCGTAGGACGAACAACCATTACAACAATCATACCATAGGCTAGCTTCTAGGGTTTAGCCTCCTTGATCTCGTGGTAGATCCACTCTTGTACTACCCATATCATCAATATCAATCAAGCAGGAGTAGGGTTTTACCTCCATCAAGAGGGCCCGAACCTGGGTAAAAACATCGTGTCCCTTGTCTCATGTTACCATCCGCCTAGACGCACAGTTCGGCACCCCCTACCCGAGATCCGCCGGTTTTGACACCGACATTGGTGCTTTCATTGAGAGTTCCTCTGTGTCGTCATTGATAGGCTTGATGGCTCCTTCAATCAACAACGTCGTCCAGGGTGAGACTTTTCTCCCCGGACAAATCTTTGTATTCGGTGGCTTCGCACTACGGGCCAATTCACTTGGCCATCTGGAGCAGATCGAAAGTTACGCCCCTGGCCATCAGGTCAGATTTGGAAGTCTAAACTTCACGACAGACATCCGCGGAGACTTGATCTTCGATGGATCCGAGCCACAGCCGAGCGTGCCGCACTGTCACGATGGGCATGATCTAACTCTGCCGCCGGACAGTACCTTGGAGGCCGCACACGAATCCGCTCCGACCCATAGTTCGGAGCCGATCGCACAGATCGAGGACGGGTGGCTGGACACCGCCTCGGGAGCTGCAACTTCCACGGCGATGGAGCCGAACACTGACCTTGTCCCTTATAAAGCTCGTGACTCCGAGGTGCCGGGCTCGCTGTCGAACTCCGAACCTCCTGCGCCCCTGCCAATCGAATCCGATTGGGCGCCGATCATGGAGTTCACCGCTGCGGACATCTTTCAGCACTCACCCTTTGGCGACATCCTAAATTCGCTAAAGCATCTCTCGCTATCCGGAGAGCCTTGGCCGGATTACGGCCAGGATGGTTGGGATGCGGACGATGAAGAAATTCAAAGCCCACCCACCACCCACTTTGTAGCCACTGTCGACGATCTAACCGACATGCTAGACTACGACTCCGAAGACATCGACGGTATGGACGACGATGCCGGAGACGATCAAGAACCGGCGCTCAACGAGCACTGGAAGGCCACCCCAACCCATGGTGTATATATGGTGGACACCCCAAAAGGAAGCGATAACGAGGAACAACGGGGCGCGGCAAAGGATAATCCCGCCGACAAACAACCAAAGCGGCGACGCAGACGCCGCCCTAAGTCCCGCCTCGAGAAAAATAGCGCTCCTAATGACCCAGCAATAGAGCAGGGCAAACTAGTGGACGATGAACATGCAACCAAGCAACCGTCCGAACAGGACGAATCGTATAATCAATCCATGCCCGGCGAAACCAACAGTCGAGACGACCTCACGCCGGACACACCACCGGAGCAAAAAAACCTTCACAAAAGACTCGTCGCCACTGCAAGAAGTCTGAAGAAGGAAAAATGGAAGCTCAAAACAGCGGAAGACATACTCAGAATGAGGTGGAGCAAAGTACTCAAGACCGCAGACAAATATGGCAATGGCCACCAAACAAAGAGCTACCCGAAGCGCAAGCTGCTGCCAGAATTTGACGAGGAAGCCATAGAGCCCCCACAGTCAAAAAACAAAGAGGCCGCCTGGCCGGATAGACGGCCAGATGACAGGCCAAAAGCGACAAGCGGTGCCGCACATAAGCCGACTCATGATCCTCGGAAAACAGATGGACCGGCCAGGTCCATTTATGGGCCAAAAAAGAGGGCCCCAGGAAGCAGCACAACACGCCAAGTGTTCGAAGACAACGGCACACCCAAATACAGGCGCGCCGCACACCCACTATGTTTCACCGATGAGGTGCTGGATCATGAATTTCCAGCGGGGTTTAAACCCGTAAACATAGAGGCATACGACGGAACAACAGACCCTGGAGTCTGGATTGAGGATTACATCCTACACATACACATGGCTAGAGGAGATGATCTCCACACCATAAAATATCTACCCCTCAAGCTCAAAGGGCCAGCCCGGCATTGGCTCAAAAGCCTCCTAGAAAACACTATTGGAAGCTGGGAAGAGCTCGAGGACGCGTTTAGAGCAAATTTTCAAGGGACTTATGTCCGCCCTCCGGATGCAGACAATTTAAGTCACATAACTCAACAGCCTGAAGAGTCAGGGGCTGAAATTCTGGAACAGGTTCCTTACCAAAAAGAACCAAATAGTCGACTGTCCGGACGCCGAAGCCTTGGCAGCTTTTAAACATAACGTCCGAGATGAATGGCTCGCCAGACACCTCGGCCAAGAGAAGCCGAGAACAATGGCCGCGCTAACAAGCCTCATGACCCGCTTTTGCGCGGGAGAAGACAGCTGGCTAGCAAGATGCAGCACCAGCGACCCGAGTACATCCGAGATCAGAGATGGAAACGGAAAATCACGGCGCAGAAAAGATCAGCACCAAAATAAAGAGAAAAGCCCAAAGAACACGGCGGTCAACGCCGGATTCAAAAGCTCGCGGCCAAACAACAAAACACTGCCTCTTAAGGACAATAGTGATGAGCTATCCAACTTAAACAAAATTTTGGATCGGATATGTCAAATCCACAGTACCTCCGGAAGGCCTGCAAACCACACCCACCGAGATTGTTGGGTTTTTAAACAGTCCGGCCGACTAAACGCCGAACACAAGGGGCTCGACGCGCCAAGCGAGGACGATGACGAACCCCACCAGCAGAGCACCGGAAAACAAAAGACTTTCCCACAAGAAGTCAAAACAGTAAATTCACTTCATGTGATAGTACGAAAAAATAATGCGGCACCCGCTAAGGTAGGTGTCGCACGGTCCACCCCAGCGGAACCTCGAGATTGGATGTCAAAACCAATCACTATCGACCACCTGGACTACTCCAGAAGTATTCGAAACGCAGGATGGACTGCTCTGATATTAGATCCTATAATCGACAGACTACAATTTACACAAGTCCTGATGGACGGCGGCAGCGATTTAAACCTGCTATATCCGGACACAATCCGCAAGTTGGGGATAGACCTTACTAAAATTCGACATAGCCGCACTTCCTTCAAAGGAGTGACGCCAGGCCCTTACGCCAAGTGCACAGGCTCCTTACCACTAGAAGTTGTGTTCGGGCCACCGACAACTCCCGGCGCGCAAAGCTAATCTTTCATGTCGTCCCATTTAAAAGTAGCTATCAAGCACTATTGGGACGCGAAGCTTTTGTCCGCTTTAACGCAATACCACATTACGCGTCTCTTACACTTAAAATGCCCGGTCCACGTGGCATCATTTCATTAAAAGGTCGTTCAAAGACCCCGGACACGCCTAGACGAGTCCGGCATAAATAAGCTAGGGGCTCCCTAGCCGCACACCCTGTCACAAGGGGCTGTGCGTATAAACAATAATGAGCCAATATAGGCTCAGCTTTATTCATGCATTAATATTTCGATTTTTAACTTTTCGCACGATTTCCTTTCAAACTAAGTTCCTCTCTTTTTACAGATGAACAACGTGCACACCCGTCCAGGATACGGCACAACGGAGACACAGGTGTAGACGTGCAGTAGGGACCCATTGCAAGGATTCTTTTCAGATTAAGACCCTGCGTAAACCTTTTTTACTGTCTCTTGTTGCTATAATCCCCTGGTTTCTCATGATAACCAGAGAGGAGACTGACGTTTTGGCATCGGCCGCGTCAGAGGACCTTGCCCATACCTGGACACTAGGGGCTTAGGGCATTGTTCTGCCCGTTATTATAAAGACCGAACACCTTAGGGAGTGTTCGCGTCTCGAGTTAGGCCTTATATGCATCAGCTCCGAATCATGTCTTTGGTCAAATGTTGGGTTTGCCCGGCTCCTGTGTTTTGCTGCCTTACGTTCCGTATCATCGGCTAACGCGGCACCAGGAGAACTACTGCGATTGTGCCCCAGTTCGGCTGGGTGAGCACCTCAGTAGAGAAAGCCGAAAACTGACTGTCATGATACAGCGAGAGACTGGTCAACCACTTGATCGACCACCGGAATGTTTAGAATTCCTCCGCTTTGACGAAGGACCGTTTCCCGGTCAGGCACATACGCGCCCCAAATTCGGAGAGCGTGGTGCCCCCAGGGGCTATATCGTAGCCCCACCCTCGAACTCCCATGGCTAAGTGAAAGTGATAAAGCATTATAGTCCGGTTGCCTCGTTTGCTACACTACCACCTCCTTCACAGGACCGAGAGGTCGGATTAAGTGTGAAAATGTGCTATTTTTGTGAACACCCCCGCACCTTGTGCATGGGGGATGAAGCCGACGACTGCCATCTTTCAGATTATACACATGTATACATAAACGGCCACATAGGAGATATTTCAATACTTGAACGCACAAGTACAAAAAGCGCATACATCATAAACATCGTTTTACAAAATAAAAGTGTTCATTTGAACGTGACATTTTTTGAGCACTGTGACTCTATTACACGAGCACCACGCAGAACTTCCCCAAAATAGTGCTCGGCGGGTAACCGGCTCTCGTCCGGACCCTGGGTCGCAACAGCGGAGGCATCCATCTCCGTCCAATGTGTCTTCACACGGGCGAGGGCCATCCGTGCACCCTCTATGCAGGCCGACCGCTTCATCGCCTTGATATGCGGCACCGCCCCAAGAAACTGCTGCAATAAGCCAAAATAGCTCTTCGGCTTGGGCCTATCCGGCCAGACATGAGTCACGGTATCCGTCATGGCAAGTCCTGACAACCTATTCAGCTCAGCCCACTCGGCCAACCGATCGGTCAGTGGAAGTGAACGCTTCGGACTATGGAATTGAGACCAAAACAGGTCTTCCGTCTTGTGATCCTTCTGACTTCGGAAGTGCACAATGGCATCCGCCGCACTCGCCGCTAAGTCCATATAAGGATCCTCCGGACCCCACAGCTGGCCAAGCTGAGCATACTTTGGATCCGTAAACCTTCGACGCAGCAGAAAAGGCTTGCCAGCCACAATGTCTCCGGCCTGGCGCAGCTCTTCCTTTATAGCCCGCATTGCAGAACGGGCATCCTTGACCTCGGCGGTGGCCTTCCCCAGGTCTTCTCGCTCTGCTAGACGCTCCTTCAAGAACCTCATTGCGGTCGGTAGCATCTTTTAACTTCACGGCCATTTCAGCCATCTCTCCCCTGCTTCGGCAGTGTGCAGCCCTTTCGGCTTCTAACTCCTCGGCCGCCCTCGAGGCAGCCGCATCACTCCTTCTGGCTTGCTCCTTGGCTTGAGCAAGTTCTGCCCGAAGGCTCTCCACAGCAGCAGCACCATCTGCGTCAAGCACAAATATTATAAGAGGTGGGCTTCGGCCCCCTTACTAGGTGACTGCGGAGAAAAAACTTACCTTGCGACTCGTCAAGTCGCTTGTTGACTAGCGCGATGTCCGCATCCGCAACGTCGAGTTGCCGCTTTGATTCAGCAACTCTATCAGTCCGGCTGGCCCCCGGACTATCCGCCACCTGCATAGGAAAGGCGAAAGTTCATACCTGCGATTTTGATCCTCGGCATGCTGTCGCTTTCGACAACCTACCGAGTCTCAGGGGCTACTATCTATACAGGGCGCACTTTATGTGCAAAACTGTCAAAAAGGTGTGTCATTTTCACGTACCTCAAACCCCGCCAGCAAACTCCTGACGGCATTATGCAATCCGCTTTCGGCGGACGAAATCCTTCCAATCACCATACTCATCAATGCATGGTGATCTTCTGAGATGGACGCCCTCTCAAGCAGATCCTTCAGCTCCCCCGGCCGAACACTAGTTGGCGCCGAACTCTTCGGCTCTGCCGGGCTCGGGGATACCCTCCGTGATGACACTTCAGGCTCGTCCGCCCTATCCGACGGCGCAGCGGACGGAGGCGTCTCGCTCTCTACCATCTCCGGACGAAGGTCCCCCGAAGACGAGCTCAACTGAGAAGGTCCGAGATCCGAACTACAAGGTAAAAACTTCAGTTATCCTCAGAAGCACAAATAGGGATGTCTCTTATTACCAAACTCCTTTTTTTCTACTTACGGCTCGCTGGAGGGCTGACTCTTTAGGGGAGACTGTGCGGCCGGGGCCTCCCCGGACGCAGGACCCTCTGGTGAAGATTTCTTCCCCCGCTTAGGGGCTTTGGCCTCCGGGTCTCCGGAGGCGGTCCTCTTCTCCCCTTGAAGGGAGGGATTCTCGATCCCCCCTTTTTCAAGAGCCTCCTTGGGCGAGGCGGTAGCTTCCCTATTTTCCCCTTTGCCTTCTTCTGAAGGCGCAACCTCCAGCATCCTGACCAGCATGGGATCCGGCGCGGTATCTGGGAGGGGGGCCGGACACCGTATCAACTTTGCTTGCGCTATCCACTCCTGTTAAAGGACAACGGGTTAAAAGGTGAATTGTAGAAAGGCAAACAAACGGTATGTCCGAACACGGAGCTACTTACTTGAGTATCCAGGCGATTGCAGCTTAGGTCGGCGTCCTCGGTCAATTCCGGACACACCTCCCGTGATCCGAAGAACAATTTGTACATCTCCCCGGGTGTCGTACCCATGAAGTGTTGGAGAATCCGTGGTCCCTCCAGATTAAACTCCCATAGTCGGAGAGGACAGCGTTTGCAGGGCAGGAGACGCCTAATCAGCATAACCTGCATCACCATGACCAGATCGATCTCCCTCGCTTGGAGGTCTCGAATCCGGCCCTGCAATAGGGGCACGTCCTTTGACGACCCCCAGTTGAGCCCTTCGTTGACCCACGACATCAACCGTCGTGGAGGTCCCGAGCGGAATACGGGCGGCGGCTTCTGCCTGCTGCCCTTTGGAGCGGTAATATAGAACCACTCCTGTTGCCACAAGCTGAGCTCCTCTTGGAAGGAGCCCTCAGGCCACGGGGCATCGGCCCTCCTGCTTACGGCCGCCCCGCCGCTGCTTGACGCCCCTCGATCATCTTCGGCTCCACATTGAAGGTCTTCAGCCACAGGCCGAAGTGGGGGGTGACGCGGAGGAAGGCTTCGCAGACGACAATAAATGCAGAAATATGGAGGATGGACTCCGGAGCCAAATCGTGGAATTCCAACCCATAGTAAAACATGAGCCCTCTCACAAAAGGATCCATCGGGAAGCCTAAACCCCGACGGAGGTGGGATACAAAAACGACGTACTCGCCGGGCTCGGGGGTAGGGATGGCCTGCCCTTCGGCGGGCAACCTGGGCGAAATCTCATTAGACAGGTACTTGGCCTCTCGCAGCTTTAGCACGTCCTCCTCCGTGACGGAGGGGGGCATCCACCGGCCCTGAAGGTCGGAGCCGGACATTGTTGAAGGTTCGAAGCGCTCGAATCTGGGGCTCTGGGTGTTGGAACTTGGAGCAAGGAGAAGATTCGATGGAGGATTGAAGAAAAGAAACGACCCTTGGTCCCATTATAAAGAGGGAGAATACCAAGAGCCGTCTTCGTGACCGTTCGGGACTCGCCTTCGATAGAGGGGGCGTGGCGACGGGCGCGGTTGGGTTACCCACGTCCGTATTGATGGGAATCCCGGAATAAGGGGAACACGATCTCTGCTTCGACAAGACATGCCAAGGAAACCGCTTCGCTAAACGCGCTGAGGTGGTATAATAAAAAACGATTCAAGTAAAAGCTTGGTAGTGGCGTGACGTCATGCTACAAAAAATGTCAGCAGATTGAACTTGTGTACATATTATTCTCTCTACGGTGGAATGTGGCAATTACTTTGCAGAGCCGGACACTATCCTGGTGTTCACAATCTTCTATGGATTATTCGGAGGAGGAACCCGCCTTGCAATGCAGAACAATATGCACGTCGGACTCATCGTCATTGAAGCCTGGTTCAGGGGCTACTGAGGGAGTCCTGGACTAGGGGGTATCCGGACAGCCGGACTATCATCGTCAGCCGGACTCCAAGACTATGAAGATACAAGATTGAAGACTTCGTCCGTGTCCGGATGGGACTTTCCTTGGCGTGGAAGGCAAGCTTGGCAATACGGATATGTAGATCTCCTACCATTGTAGCCGACTCTGTGTAACCCTAGCCCTCTCTGGTGTCTATATAAACCGGAGGGTTTTAGTCCGTAGGACGAACAACCATTACAACAATCATACCATAGGCTAGCTTCTAGGGTTTAGCCTCCTTGATCTCATGGTAGATCCACTCTTGTACTACCCATATCATCAATATCAATCAAGCAAGAGTAGGGTTTTACCTCCATCGAGAGGGCCCGAACCTGGGTAAAAACATCGTGTCCCATGTCTCCTGTTACCATCCGCCTAGACGCACAGTTCGGGACCCCCTACCCGAGATCCGCCGGTTTTGACACCGACAGTCGCCAAGTGAGTGTGGGCGATAGGGGGTCCTTCCCACATGACCCAGAAACCGTCGGGGATACGGAGCCATGATCCAGAGGCCTTGCAAAATGTAATCGTGTGCGATGAAGCACACACTAAATTCTTTCGCATGTGTGGGACTGGTGATTAAACGTTTCTAATGACGCAGTGAAACCAAACGGTGTGTCGTGATGAACCGTTTGGGAAAGAGTATGTAAGGCACACGGGCCAACATATGAACTGTGTGTGGTATGCACCCCATCGCACACGAGTTTTCTGCGGAGCCCGTCTACCATGCAAAACTCCACACACGTTTCCCAACAATTACCGTGTGCGATAATGTTCTATCACAAATGGTTCAGGAGCCCCTTCGCACACATAGAAGTGTTGCATACCATTTGTGATTTGTTGTGTATCACCGACGGTTGCGACAAGAGTGACGTGTGCTTTTCGTTTGGGATCACACATGTTTCCTGAAAAATTACGACTGGGATTGTATTTTACATTGGGCACGGTTTACTCCAAGCTCTTGTGTGCGATACCGTGATATCACAAACGGTTCCGGAGACCCTACGCACACGTAGTAGCGCTGCAAATCGTTTGTGATCCATTGTGTATCACCGACGGTTCCGCTACGACTGACGTATGCTTTCTGATGTGGATCGCACACACTCATTTAGTTGAACCGTGTGCGGAGCAATTGTCAGGTTAAAACAAAAATATCCCATTTTGAATCGGCATGCAAAAAGCAAATTCACCACAATATTCAATTGAACAAATAGTGTCCACGGGAAGAACATTCATCAGATTTCGCAACAATTGCAATTGAACATATGGTAGCTAAATTCCAATGATTTGTCCACACATATATGCATTACATAATTAATCATAGTGTACGAAATAAGAAGACCTCATCAGATGGAAAACAATGAATCCATGCATATATGTTTAGCGGCTAACTCTTACGCAATGTTTCAGGAGAATGCATGTTGAAAGCTTCATTATCACCAGTGGGATTGATGTAGTAATTCAGGAAGAAGTCGCTGATAAATCTCCGAACTATCAGCAATTCACCAGCCGGGAGAGGTTCAGGGGTCCTTGGTTCTAAGATGAGCTGCAGTATTTTTAAGATCAGAATGTGCCATATGAGTGGAGTAGAAGATATTAATTAAGCTAGACTTACTGGTACTAATTCGCGAGGATCGTCACAACTGTCAGCAGATTTGCAGATGGAGATCATGTATCTGCAAACATAGTATCCACAAAGGTTGGTCCCTGCTTGTTGCTGAGGACACTAATTTTTTTTGTACATAATTAGTCATGTATTTGTCCTGTTAGGAACAACCTAACCGGTGTTAGATGTATTATTTTTTCTTTGGACAAAAATACAAAGAGGTTTATTTAGAAGCTTGAACATTTAACTAGCGTAAGAAAAGGTATTTGCAGAGTATTGGATAAATTTTCCGAAAATAACGGATTTCGGTGTGTTACCTGAGAAACGATCTCATGCCGCGGAGGTAGTTCCCTCGAATAGGTTCCCTGGTTTAGTTTTCCACAATGCGAGCACACTGCGAATGAAGATGAATTTTGACAACATCAATTATTGAAGCAGATATGAATGGAAATTAATTTCAACATCATAGAATTCAATACCTATCCATGAATTGTTGAAGATGCGTCAGATCCTGAGCATTTGTTGACTCTCTGAGACAATCCATGTAGTAAACTGTGTTCTTGTTTGGAACAATGAATACCAATATCCAGTGATAGCTACATATTAAGAAAGCCATGAACTTACGAAATATGTCGAAATCTGAAAGACAATCAGTGTATGTGTGGTTGTTTACTTGACTTATCGTTCATGATATGGCCAGAGAAAGGATTCTGCATGGGACGTGTTTTCAAAGAGATGGACGACCGTGTTAATGGCCTGGTCCCGTAGGTCCTTACCATCTAATGTTGTGCCATTTTCTAATGCAAGATCTATGAAATACACACTCTCCCTTTTTCTTCTCTGCGCGTCCAATCCCCTGAGAGGAATAAAATGCAGTTAGTTGTTTATCATTTACAGCCTTGTATGGAGAAGTTGATTAGACTTTGTTAAGTACTTATAAAATCAAGCATCTAACAAGAGTGACATCGAGCTCGTTGAAGTTGAATAAGAGATGTAAGTCCTCGAAACTCACATTATGGAACCAGCATCGTGTTGGAAATGATCTTTGTTGTAGTGGACTAGCAAACCATGATGACCTGTTGACGTTTGATCCATGCAATATGCATGTAACTCGGGGCAACTAGAGCTGCACTCATCAAAGTATTCGCCAACAAGAAATGGCTGGCCATGGACGTAATTGCGTGCTTCAAGTACATATGCTTTACTTTTAGCAAGCAACAAATCTACTTCTTCATCATCCATGCCGTCAGATATAATATTACTCCCCGATTCGAACACCCTGCTGTTAATTTGGTTCTAGGCGATGAGTGCTTCAAGTAAGAGGCAATCGTTCTCTTTCCTCTTTGCTCTCCCACTGTGCTTCCTCGCGGGTGCAGCCTTTTTGGCCACTTCCTTCTTGGTACTTGAAGCATTTCTAGCTGAATGTCTGGTTGGCTACAAGGTAGACTGCCGAGCAGACGGTGAAGCTTCGACGAACTACTTAGCAGAGGTTTATCTATGCCAGACCGCTGAGATGGCGGTGCTGTTGTGACGGACTGCTGGGTTGTAGGAGTAGAGGCATCGGACTGCTGACCATGCGTTGAAGCTATGTCGGGTTTCTGCGCAGGTGGTGCCAACTTGTCAGGTGTGCTGAGGAGGTCATGCCAACGCGTTGGTTTCCTGAGCAGGAAGTGCTGACACATCGGTGTGCTGATCACGCGAATGCGGACCGACAGACTGATGAGCAGTCGGTTTTGGACCTACAGACTGCTTAGCAGTCTGTTCCACCAGGTGTGTCTGCTGAGCATGTGCTGCAGCTGGGTCTTCGCCCACTGCTTCAGTGGCCGGCATCTGAACCTGTGGTGCGGTAGTTGTAGGCCTTGCCACTGGCTGCTCTGGGGTGGAGGATGACATGGCATGTACGGCACAAAGTCGGGCCAGCTGATCACAGGTTGATGCATCAGCCGTCGGATTACGAGTATTAGGTTCTTTGGGGGAAGAATGCGAGAGCTGCTGTGGCAAGGAGAGCGTCACCGGTTGAGGGGCGACATTGGGGTCTCTTGGCGGGGCTTCAGGGATCTCATTGGTGAATTCTATTTCCTTTCATGGCCACTGAATGTGATGTAACAGTGTTTCTCCCAAGGTCCTTTGCTCATCAAAGTCTCCTAGGACATTCTTCAGGGCAAATTCATTGAATGCAGGCTTTACTTTAGTCACGTAGCACTTCACACAGCCCGGCTTTTAATGGCACATTGTCCAACAAGAGGCCCTCTTCCAAGATGGGTTGGCAAACCCAGGCTGTTGCACATTTTAATGTACCTTCATAATGTGTAAGCACACTCTTCAGTCTAACTTTCATTCCAGATAGATCAAATATAGCATCATCATGAGCAGCTTCAGTCTCAGTGTCACTGGGGTCAACTGATGCACAGCTACTCTTGTGCGGTGTTGTCGCGCAATAAGCAGCATCCTCCATGCCCGCCTTCCCTCCCATCTGCTGGCTATCTGTCAGTGTTAGAGTCTTCTACATCATCATTGCCTCCTCAATATCCTTTCGAACAGCCGGATACATGTCCTTCCTCAACCTTTCATAAAATTCATTCTGCTTCATTTCACTCCTCTCTTTTTTCATGCTGAGCCTCTCTTCTTTGCTGAGTGTGAAAGCCCTCTTGTGCGGGACATTAACACATATACCCCTTGCATGACTAGGGGGCTCTCTTGTTTCCAGAGCATCGGACAGAATGTCACATGGCCCTGAGTTCCTGTAGAACCTTCCAGGGATCTTGGAAGCCTTTAACATCACTTGATACATTTCTTCGTCACGTGAGTTTTCAAAGTAATAAGTTCCATCATCACGCCTCCTTGCACGTGCCCGCAAGTAGTCTCTGGCGCGTTCGCCCTTGATTTCACTAAAGGCCGGTTTCTGACCTGCTGCTACTGCTGCATTGTCCTCCTGGTCCCATATCGGTTTCATGTTGTAGTATCCTGCCACACCCATACGATGGGCGTGTGTGTTCTTCTTCTGAAGTTCTGATTACTTGGCACTCTTCTCAGCAAACTCTTTAGTTGCGCTGACCCTTTTGAACTCTGCCCAGTCTACCTTTGTAATTTGGGGGTATGTAGGGATTGGGTCCTTGCCTTCACTCAAGTACTTCTTGTACAACACGTGCTTCCAGTTTCTCCAAGCATCCCTGGCCTTCTTCAGTGCAACATGTTCCACCTGCATTCTCCACTGCTCTGGAACATTGAAGTGATCCATGATCTCCTAGACTATTCTTCGCCGTGTTTCTGTGTCAGCCTTCCGAAATGCCGGCAGATTAAAGCTGAGCCTTGCCCTGCCAACAAATCCACACACACTCCTGAACCTCGTGCGTGCTTTATCTGGTTTAGTTGGAGCCCAAGACTTTAAATCTATCTCGGTTACTTCATATACACCTTTAGGCTGGTGTGTGGGCTTCCTTGGAGCGTTCCTCCGTGTCCTGACCGGAAGGGTAATTGCTGCAGCTCTATCCCGTTCAAGATTACTTGATCCCTCACCATCTGCTGAATACCTAGGGTTGTCGGAATCAGATGAAGATACATAGCCTGAAGCATGAGTGATGTCGCTGCTAATCGGCATCTACAGAGAACGCATGCGAAACTCAGGAAAGGAGGATAAGCATAAAACTAACAACTTGGTATGAGGCTGTCTAAAAATGTCACGCAATAATTTAGAAAATGTACGGCTTATTTGTTAAGTTTGTGTGACTCGGGCGCCCGCGATCTGTAAATCGGCAGTAACTTATTGGAACAAATATAGCTTATAGGTACTAGCTAGGAAGGTAGATAATGAACATATATACGCTCTCTGTTATTTTATAGCCAATTTGGGAACATACGAATGAAATAGGAAGAGGGATTGCGAGGAAATATGCCTCACCACGATGGAGAGCAGTAACTAGCAGGCTTCTTAATGCAAACCCGGCCGGACCACGGGAGAGGCGAGGGTTACAGGATCGATATGCCCGAGGGTGGCTGGCGAGCAAACGAAGACGACGAGGCGCGGGCAGCCGCGTGTTGGGAACGGTAGTGGAGGTAGGCTTGACGCCGAAGAGCGGGCACACGACCGGGGTGAGTACGCCAGCGCTGGAGAGGGTTCTGCTATGGATCTGGGGGAGGGGGGAGCTGGCGATGGAGATTGGGTGGACTAGTTGAGTGAAACGCGGGCGGGCGGTTGGGGGAGTGGGGTGTTGGCGGCCTAGGTGAAAAGGGTGAAAAATATCCCCGGTAGCCGCGCGGAAAGGCCTATGCAAACGGTTGCCTCTAAGCGCTCATGTGCACAAAGAGAAAATTTTCATTTGAAATGAAGACGTACTAATTTTGAGATGAAGACGTGAGTTCATCGTTTCGCCTCTAAATTTTTCCCACGCTGAGCAATCACCATTATACCACGGGTTTGATTTGCTGGCGCATTTCAGGTCTTTTAAGACATTTTTTGGCATTTACCGTGCATTTTGGCATATGAATCAAATGCTAGCCGGACTGCACTTCCTGTCGAAAGGGATGAGAATTGTCGTTCGATCTGGGAGCATACAACAATGCAGACGTATGATCCGTGTGGTTTGGGTTCTAGCCAACCAGAACGCACGACCCAGATCGCGCATGTGGCAGCGGGGGGCATCGACCACGGTTTGGTAGGCACACGACTTTCGTGAGTGAACCGTGTGCTATTTGAAAACATGTACATGAACCGGAACTGCATGTGCTGTCGAAAGGGACGAGGATCACCTTTCGATCGAGGGGCATCCAATGGTGCAGATGTACGATCCATGGTATTTGGGTTCTGGCCAATCAGAACACACGACTCAGATCGCGCGTGTGGCAGGGGGGCATCGGCCACGGTTTAGTGGGCACACGGCTTTCGTGAGTGAACCGTGTACTATTTGAAAACATTTACATTAACTAACAACATATTTTTGTTTGAATGAAAACATTAGTCCATCGTTTCGCCTCCAATTTTTTCCACGGTAAGAAATCATGATTGTACCCTATGGTTTGATTTTCTGGTACATTTTACCAGGCGGCATGCCTGGCTAGAAATCCCAAACTTTGAATATGCACAAAAAAGATCTCGTATATATATATATATATATATATATATATATATATATATATATATATATATATATATATATATATGTGTGTGTGTGTGTGTGTGTGTGTGTGTGTGTGTGTGTGTGTGTGTGTGTGTGTATCGCAACTACACGTGGGTGTTAGCAAGATCATTTGTGTGTTGCTTTGCGAGTTTCCATTCATTGTCCGAGAAACGGGAAAAAAACTTCAAACAGTTCGGCCGTAGGGTGAGGCCACAGGCGTAGGCCTTGTTGGTATTTTAATTTCAGGAAATGCATATAGAGTCCAAAAAATAATGAAAATCATTCTGTCACTATGGCGTGCTCTCACGATCGCATGGAAAAATTTTGGTAAAGTTTGGCACAAGGTTTGGTGCTCGCACCTTCCATACCGCAAGAAGGATCATTGTTTCCAAAAGGAGAGACGTGGCACTTCGAAATCGTCAGTTACTACATCGTTCCGCCTCGAAAAGAAAATCATGGTAAACAATCGCAGATATACCCTTGGTTTGACTTTTTGGCCCATTTCAGGTCTCGTCTGCTATGTTTAAGTCATTCTTTACACTTACCTTGCATTTTAGTGCATATAAAGTCAAAAACCCTACTACAACTATATGTGGGTGTTTTAGTTAGGCTATACTTAGGCTACTCATAGTGGAGAGTGTCATATACTAGTATCATGCATATATATATATGATACTAGTGTAGGGCAATTTGAGAAAGCCTGTCATTGGAATATACAAGCTGAAGGAACATGCGATGCCCCCATATTTGGTTTTGGTAATTGATGATAATCTCTATGGACTAATGATTGTCTTGAGTTATATTTGAAGGATTAGTCCATAGAAATTTCTTGAAGTCCATTTGTTGGTTTCAAGGAGTTTATTTGTTGACCAATGTGCTATTCAAGGAATTATCCAAAGAGTGGTCATGTAGAAGACATGATACAATGCTGATCAAGACTAAAGTTGACGCGAATTTGAAAATGACATATAATAGTTTGCAAATTTATGACTCAGAACATATATCTTTTTATACAATGAGTATATAACTATATACGAGTGTATGTGCATGCATGGATTCGATGGTTATGGGCGTGTTTAGCATTCTTTTGAAGAGAAGTATGATTACGTTACAAGAAAAATGGATGCGCTTAACAGGAAATCTAACTTATGTAAAAAAAGAACTACTTGTATGGTTGTTCTCCCAAAGATATATACATATATCTTTTACTTTGATTTATTAGTATATACCATAAAAACAAGAATTCAAAACGGTATGAAAAGTTCATACCATATCGAAACCATAAACCATAAAAACTATAAATTGGTTCAGTTTGGTTTATTTTCCGTATGGTTTTTCGATTCGGTTTTAAAATGAATAGGGTAACACATCCCCATTGTGGCCGGTGGGTGGCGGCGGGTGGCGTTGGCGGCACGGCCTAGGGCTTGTCGGACACGTGAATGACAAAGAAGTGTGTGGAAGTGGACTGGTCGGTCCACGCACATGAGCTACGCATTAAAAAGGACCCGGAAGAGGGTGGCATCTAGCATGGTGGCTCACATGGGCCCCCTTCCATGCGATTTGGATTAAATGGGCCTGGTGGGCGGTGGCACGCGGACCAAAGAACGAACACCGAGAGGACACGCGCACATCCGTTTTGTGTCACAAATCCAGCCTAAATTTAAGTCGGAAATGGGTCCAAACATACATGAAGCGGACAGATTTTGCGCCCGAGGCCAGGCTGTCATATTTTCCGTCTCGGCCCAAAACAGACATCGACACACCAAATGCGTTGATGTTCGTGCGTTGGCGTTGGCCTAACCAAGCCATAGCACAATGCAAGCCGGCGAGAGAGGCCAAGCATAGCATAGACCGGGTGCGCGGCGGCAGCCGCAACAGCAGCGGCACGAGGAGAAATGGTCCTTGATTGCCCTTCTCTATCATGTCCTCTTCCTTCCCAACCCCAACGGTTCGGCACAAGCTTTCTTCGGTCGCTGGCAGTGGCAGGCCCGCCCAATGCACCCCCTGGCTGCATAGGCGAGACGCTGAGCCATGCCTGGTCCCGCCGGTGCCCACGCGTCGCGCATGGAGGGCAGGGTCCCCTTCTGCTTTGAGGTCCGGAGCCTATGCACCGGGAGAGGAAGACATGAAGTTTCTCGGCTGGCTGGCTGGCCGGCCAGTCGATCAAACAGTGGCTACCGAGCTCACATCATGCATCATGCATAGAGACGAATGCTTCGATGCGATACTCTCTGGTAAGCTGCAGCATGCAGCCAACCGTTCGCATTTCTTCCTCGTCTGATTGACACCGCGTGCCCAATTTCCGGGCATATATGATATATGTACCATACGCGTGGGCACATCCACTGTTCATCCACCATTTGTAGTGGGTTTTCATGTGTATATACTATACCTGCTGTACTATCTCTGTTCATGCATGCCAACCAGTAGACTGTAGACACGACACGAACCAAGCTAGCCCTTTTTTCCTTCCTTTCACTGGCCGGCATGCCCGCCGCATGATGGAGTGCGTGATATGATATCCTGCACAACTAGTTTTAGGCCAACTCCACCGCGCGATCCCATTTTGTCCGGATGCGTCCGTTTGAGGTAAAACGGACGAATAGCGCGGCCCAGCGCGTGGCCTCAAACGGACAAATGTACGAAATCCGTCCGTTTTCGACCCATCCCCGGCCCAAAGTTACGCTCGGTTTGGGGTGAAACGGACGCGCGCGGACGGCCGCGACGCACGCCCTTGTCCCCCCTCCCCCCGTGGCCCGCCTGTTGGGGACACTAGCAGTCCCTCCCTCCCAACGCTTCAACCCTCCCTCTCCCGCCCCGCCCTGCCACCGGCGCCGCCGCAATTCTCCGGCCGCCTCCGCACCGTGCAGCCCCCGGCCGTCCATACCAAACCACGTGTAGACATGGCCGCCACCACGCCCGCGCTTTCGCCGTAGTTTTGGCCGTCGATTGAAGGAGGTTTGGCCGTCACCGTCTTTGCCGGTGGCAGAGGAGACACGACTGCCGACGACGTACCACGGTGGCCGCGGCAGCTTCCAACGGCTCCAGAGCGGCCAGTAGCCGGCCGGCAACCACCCTTGTTGGGTCCAGGTGATCATCGCGGCCTCTTCGCCACCACGACCACAAGGTGTTCGACATTTTGCCCACAAAGGTATGGACAGTGGAGACGAGTTCTTCTTCCACCACTTCCTTTGTTCATCGGACGATTGGTCGTCGGATGATGAAGATCTTGTGGTGGCTGCACTGGTCGTTCACGACCACATTCAACGGCAGCTTCCTCGGTACAGGGGGTCAGTCCCTGGCCGTGCTACCAACCTGAACCGCAACAGGGAGAGAGGCCACGCCCTGCTCTATGCCGATTATTTTTCCAACAAACCGCTCTTCAAGCCGGATAAATTCCGTCGCCGTTTTCGAATGGCAAGGCATGTGTTCAATCGTATTCGAGAGGGAGTGGTTGCTCATGACCCATACTTCGAGTGCAAGACGGATGCCCTTGGCAAGCTTGGGTTCTCCTCTTACTAGAAATGCATCGCGGACGTCCGCATGCTTGCATATGGAATTCCAGGCGATCTGGTGGATGAGTACGTGTGTATGAGCGAGACAACATGTCTGATGTCAGTGTACAAGTTCTGCCAAGCTGTGATCGAGGTGTTTGGCCCAGAGTACTTGAGGCAGCCAACTGCCGCTGATACAGAGAGATTGTTGGTGATCAACGCAGCTAGAGGCTTTCCAGGAATGCTTGGCAGCATAGAATGTATGCACTGGGAGTGGAAGAACTGTCCATTTGCTTGGCAGGGCCAGTACAAGGGGCATGTCAGCGAGTGCACTCTCATATTAGAAGCTGTGGCATCGCAGGATCTCTGGATATGGTATTCTTTCTTCGGTATGGCAGGTTCTCACAATGATATCAACGTGCTGCAACGTTATCCAGTCTTCGTGAGGCTTGCAGAAGGCCGCTCCCCACCTGTCAACTTTGAGGTCAACGGCCACCAGTACAACAAAGGATACTATTTAGCTGATGGTATATATCCTTAGTGGTCAACTTTTGTGAAGACAATCTCGAAGCCCGAAGGTGAGAAGAGAAAGAGATTTGCCCAAATGGAAAAGAGTGCTAGAAAGGATGTGGAACGTGCTTTTGGTGTGCTTCAATCCCGATGGGGCATCGTTCGATACCCTGCACTGTCATGGGATGAAAGGAAGCTTTGAGAGGTGATAACTGCTTGTGTGATCATGCACAACATGATCGTCGAGGACGAGCGTGATGACAGTATCTTCGACCAAGGATTCGACTATCAAGGTGACAATGTTGAGCCCCTGCATCAAGAACCGGCCACGTTTGATCAGTTCTGCCAGTTTCATCGTGAGCTGCGTGATTGGCACGCTAATAAGGCTCTTCAAAATGACTTGGTTGAGCACGTCTCGGAGCATATTGGCAACCGATAGGTGTATTGGTTCGTTTTATGTTCATTCAAAACAATTTTGATTTGGTTGTAAAACTATCTTTATTAGAGACAATTTCAATTGGGTTGTAAAACTATTTTAATTTTCAAACAGTTAATATTTAGACGTGCAAACTTGTTTTCATATGAAAATATGGGCATTTTTAGGCCCTGGCGGACGAGATGGGCAAAAGGATGCGGCCGCGCGCTGGGCGCACGGCCACCGCATCCCAGGAAAGGCCCGGACATGACTCCATCCCCCTACCCAAACGGACAGAATCCGGACAAAACAGACGTCCATTTGGGGTCGCGCGGTGGAGTTGGCCTTATGCTATGCTAGGAGTACTATTGTATTGCACTGCTGCACCCTGCAGATAGACAAACAGAAACAGCTACTCCCTCCGTTCCAAAATAGATGACTCAACTTTGTATTAAGAAAATTAGTACAAAGTTGAGTCATCTATTTTGGAACGAAGGTTTCGTTAGTACAAAGTTGAGTCATCTATTTTGGAACGGAGGGAGAAGTAGATTACTAGCAAGCGACGTACGTAGATGGTGAGCCAAAGTAGTGGCGGTAATAATTAACGCAGCAGGGAGAGAGGGCCTCCTCTATTGACACATTTTTTATAAAACACTCCTCTATTTACACCTGAACCTCGTGCTCCAACTTATTTTTTTTTTAGAAAACCCCGTGCTCCAACTGCGTGCCGACCTGCTTGGCAAACCCAAACACGACGGGGTGACGTCACCATTTCTTGCGAGTGGGCCTCTATCGATGCGGATCGGCTTGTCGGGCCTGCCTGCTGCAATAGAACCCGACCCGTTTCGTGAGGCATTCCCTGTTTATCGAGAGCAACTACCCTTTACCCTAAAAAAAGAGCAAATACCCTTTGCAGAGCCCTAAAGGGTCGCTTTTGATGGAGTCATTCAGTGCCCACTTAGATTTTTTTAACGCGTTTTCAGGGTTTAGATAAAAATTCTGGTTTTTTCGCCTTTTGATTTTCGCCAGGTTTTTCTGAGATATTAAAGAATTTTGATTTTTTTTTCCTGAAAAATCACATTTTTCAGGGAAGGCCATTATGGCAAGCTTTATTGAATTATAAAACACTTACATCATCCACGAGCTTACTGACAATGACATCAGGTGGCTCGTTTAAGCAACTGATATTCGACTTATTACAAAAAAGAGAAGTTAGCTAGCACATGCTCCGCTTGATTACAAGAACGAATACAAAATGCACATTTTTTGCTTCCACGAGAGGCACCGATTTGCTTCTCTTGAAGACACATGATTGTTTCCCCGAAAAGCACAACTGTATTTTTCAGAAAGTGAAAAAAATCGGTTTTTTTTGCTTCCATGAGAGGCACATGTTAGCTTATGCGAGAGGCACAACTATGTCTATTGGAAAAATAAAAATGACATGTTTTCTTTTGTTTTTTCTTCCACAAGAAGCACAGATTTGCTTCCTATGGAGGCATATATTTGCTTTCGCGAGAAGCATAGACGTGTCTTTCAAAAAGTAAAAAGATTCGGGTTTTTTTGCTTCCATGAGAAGCACAGGTTTGCTTCTACGAGAGGCACAACTATGTCTATTAAAAAAGAAAAAATGACATGTTTTATTTTTTTTTCTTCCATGGAGGCATAGATTTGCTTCCGCAGGAAGCACAGTTGGGCTTCTCGAAAAGGAAAAAAGAAACGTATTTTTTGTGCTCCCACGAGAGGCACAAATTTTCTTGCCTCTCAGGAAAAATGCGTCTTTTCATGAGAGGTACAGATTTGCTTCTGCGAAAAGCACATATGTGCCAATCAAAAAGGGAAAAACAGGTTTCTTTCTCTTTCCATGAGAGGCACAGGTTTGCTTCCGCTTGTGCCTCTTGAGAAAGGGGAAAATGTGTTTTTTTTCATGAGAGGCACATATTTGCTTCTCATTGAGGCATAAATTTGCTTCCGTGAGAAGCACATCGGTGCCAATCAAAAAGGAAAAAAACATGTTCTTTCTCCTTGCATGAGAGGCACATGTTTGCTTTCGCTTGTGCCTCTCAAAAAAGGAAATCACACATTTTTTTCTTTCATGAGAGCACATATGAGGCACAGATTTGCTTCTGCGAGAAGCACAGTTGTACCTCTCAGAAGAAAAAAAGAGAGAAAATGAGTTTCCGGTTATAGTTTTTTGGGATGTTTTGTGATAAAAAGTTTGTTGAAACCTATTAACACGAGATCTAGTTTTGATGACCTGGACGCGAGGAATCTGACAGTAAAAATAGTTTGGGATTTGGACGCACGGTTTAAAAGATAAAAACATTTTGGTAAACGAATCTAAAAAAAAGTGAAAACTCCCAGGCTGCCCCTTGTCAGGCCCTAAGGAACTGGGAGAGACGTTTGCCAGGGGTACCCCTTAGTGATTTTGCTATTTATCGCTTCACGCGCTGTTTTTTTAGAATATCTTCACACAATGTGTCGACGGCCAATCCATGATGCCCCCCCCCCCCCGGACTCCTCCAGATGGGTGGACCCACGTAGCGGTTGTCTTGTTTTTCTTCTCAATCCAGATTTTAGTTTTTATTCTGTACATTTGCAATCCCTGCTTGACGTAGGGAGCTCCTATTCGGCGCTTCAAGTGCCAGGGAAGCTCCCTGGTGCCCACACGCCGGCGTTGGTGGGCCGGCCCATGTACACGTTCACATTTGAGAAAAAAAACATGAAAAAGATCATAAAAAACCAAAATAATTCGTGATTCCAAAGAGTTTAAGGATTTTGAAAAATATTGTTAACTTGAAAAAAAGTTCATCAATTTGAAAACAAGCTCATCAAATTTCGAAAAAGATCATCGAATTTGAAAAGGTTCACCAATTTTTAAATCATTTAATTTGACAAAAACTTCATAAATTTTGGGAAAAGTTCAAAATTGTTGATTTTTTTAACAAATTTGGAAGAAAAAAGATGGAAATTGAAAAAAAAGTCGTCAATTTTTTAAAACATTAATAGAATTTTTTAAAAGTTCATCTATTTTGTAGAACATTCTGTAGAAATCATTGATTTAAAAAAAGTTCAACGATTTTGAAAAAGGTTCATCAATTCTGTGAAATGTTCAGAAAGTTGAAAAAGTCGATTATTTAAAAAAACGTCACCATTTAAATAAATAAAAAAACCAAAAACAAAACGAAAATACAACTAAACGGGCCGGCCTAGCTTGGAGCGCTTCAAGCGCCAATTTGCAAAATGCACAATAACAGGTGCCTGAAGCGTCAAATAAGATCTGCCCTTGACGCACACCAGTTCCTCTTTAGCGCTTATAACACGAGTTCTTGGAAACACCTATGTCTCGCTTGACGCGAGATGTAGGGCACCGTCACCTAACGAACTACGAGACTGGGTTGGCTGATTTTTGTTTGCTGATTTTTTTCATGTTTTTTACTTTTGTTTATACTTCCAAAAACTCTACATAAAACCTTTTAAAAATGTTAATCCAGCATTTGAAAAATGTTGAATGTTTTTAGAAAAAAAGTATTTCTCATGTATACGGAAGATCTATATAAAAACTATACAATGTGTATGAAAAAAGCTGACAATAAATTTAAGAAATGATAATGAAAAATTTCACTCATCCTGTATCAAAAAATATTAATCATATATTTTCTAATTTTAAGCGTGTATAAAAACATGTTTCTGATATATATCACAATGTACATTGTATAGGCTTGAAGTAGTCATCAAACACAGAAATTTGAAACAAAAATGGTAATCATCCTTTGAAAAATGTTAGGCTTGTATAAAAACATGTTTCTGATATCTATAGAAAATGTGCAGCGTATATGCAAAATGTTAATTGTCTATTTCAGAAATGATAAATGTGCAAGAAAAGTTCATGGTGTATATGAATAATGTACAGTGTGTACTAATAAATGTGAACATAAAAACATAAATTTTAAATAATGTTGATCGTGTATAAAAGAATGTTAATCATATATTTAAAAAATGTTAAACATGTGTTAAAAATGTTCCTGGTATATACCGAATATGTACAATTTGTATGAGAAAAAGTAGTCCTCAAACAATCTTTTACTTTGTCAATCATGTGATTCAAAAATGTTAAACATATATAAAAATATGTTCCTGATGTATAGTAAAATGTAGAAATGTGTATACAAATATAGATATGTGTTAAAGAAAAAGGTAAAATACAAAAAAAGCGGTGAAACTGAAGAAACAGAAGAAAGAAACAAAGAAAGCACATAAAAACAAAGAAAAACGGAAAACCCAAAGAAAATCCGTGAAAACCCATGAGGAAACAAAGAAAACCAAGAAAAAAATCAAAGAAAAACGTAGAAAACTGATGAAAAATAAAAAACAAAAACCAAGAAAAATAAGGAAAACAATAAAGAAAAGAAAAAACCCAATAAAAAAGAAGAAATGAATAATATAAAACCACAGAAAAAAGAAAAAGAAGAAGTCAAAACCAGAATAAAACAAAGAAAATCGATGAAGAAATAAAAAAGGCGAAGAGAAAACATAAGGAAACGAAAAAAAGAAAAAGAAAAAAGAACAAACTTGGGCAAGTCATTTTTTTAATACGGAATTCTAGATTAGGAGTGGCTTTAGGGTGAGGTGAATGATTTTGTAATTTGGGCATGTCGTTTTTTTCAATAACCAGCTACAGAATGAAGGGTTAAATTCGGGCACGCGGGCACACCAATCATGAGAAGGAGCAAGGAGTGCTTGCACTTTTTTTTGCGGGGTGAGGAGTACTTGCACTTGACATCACGTTTAGTACAACTAGGCATCGGGAAGGAGTGATGGTTCGTGCATATGCTCCCAGCCGGCAGGTCTCGCATGTAGATACTGTCATCATGTACACTGCCATAATATAAGACGTTTTTCTGATACTAAAAAAACGTCTTACATTATGGGACGGAGGGAGTACTATAGAAGTGCTGCTGAATTAACTAAACTGTACTACCTTCGTCTGGGTTTATTGGTCCTCATTGTATTCCGTACTAAATTTTGACCATAGATTAAACTAACAAAATGTTCACGCATGTCATCAAACATTATTATGTTCAAATACGAATCCAATGAGATGCTTTTTTTGACATGCACTAACATTTTGTTAGTTAAATCTTTAGTTAAAATTTGGCACAAACTACAAAGAGGTCCTATAAACCAGGACGGAGGTAGTACTTGTTAATTACTCCCTCCGTAAAAAAATTTACTCCCTCCGTCCCATAATATAAAAACATTTTTGACACATGGAGTAGCATTCTACCTCTCCCACTCCGCAATGCATTATGTATGCACATGTTTTGAAGTAATTGTGTAGAGGTCGCTAAAGTAATTGTGTAGAGGTCGCACGGTACACTCGCAGATGCTTACAACACATATATACTCATATCCTACCTCCATGAGCACCTTCGAGGTACTCATACTGAGCAATTTTCACACTTATAATTTGTAGACATATTGTATAATACTAGCATGTGTACATTAACACTCACAAAATATCTCAAAAATACCTATATAGAAAAAAGAAAATCAGAGTAAAAAAGAAAAAGAAAAAGAAAAAGCAAATATACATTTTTTAGCAGAAAATCCCACTTTATTAACTAGGAGTACAGTTCGAAGCGATTACAAAGGGTTCGCGGGGAGCCCCCAACCACAAATGGCGATCAACTATTAAAGAAGAAGAAAATTGAGCTAAGTTGTGAGCATCAAAATTCTAACTTCGGCCCTCGAAAATAAAATCATAGGTTGTGAACTCATTTGATCTTTCATTAATCTCCCTGATAATTGTGTTTTTCTTCCTTCCGCCCCGCCTTTGATATTAGCTACCACTGGTTCGCAGTCACATGTGATGATAATTTGATTCGACGATAAATCAAGTGCTAGAGCCAGAGCTTCACGACATGCAAGCAACTCTAGTGTCACTGGATCCATAATATGATCGAAAACCACTCCTGAGGAGCCTAGGTAATGCCCTGCATAATCCCGACACACCACTGCAACAGCTCCTCTTCCTCCATCTCTCGAAAGACCTCCATCAACTTGTAACTTTGCCATTCTTGGCCTTGGAGAATTCCAAGTCTGTGTGACTCTCGACCTTGTTGTTTCATGTGGTCCAGCTCACGCCCCTTATCTTGCCGAATCTTGTATGGTGTTAAGCTTTGAAATAAAACTGGTTACGCAGGCGTGAGTATCATGAGGGCTCTAAAGGATTCCCTCGTGTATTGCTTTACGGCGAGCCTCCCAAATCAACCAGAGGGTCACTACAACCTCGATCATAGCTGCATGTGGTAGTTCTTCCATCAACGCAAAGAGCCACTGTTTCACATATGGATTATTTGTTGCTTCTGCATAGTCTGCTGCATCATCATCAACTAATGCCCATACACATCGCGCAACAGAACACTCTATCAGTGAGTGGCGCCATGACTCTTGCATCACGTTTGGCAGTTGTCAACATTCACCTTATTTCTAGTGCATCAAACATCCTCTATTGCTATTGAATGCTTCGCAATCTCCATGATAAGTTTCGGATCTTTCCTGATACCTGGACTAACCAAAGAGAGGTCCAAGCTTCGCTTCAGTTTCATAATCCGAACTCCGTGCGTTTCCTTCTAACCAATCTTCTCTTCGTGCCCACCAACATGCGGTACACAGATCAGACAGTGCAAATACCATTCCGTTCAAAGTTCCACGCTCAGAAATCATCCACCCGACACATGCATAACGGAATACATAGGATTGCATTGGTGTCCGCTGCCACAAAAAGTTGGTCCAGAACCACCCTTTTGCATGTAGCGCTAGTGCTATCTATGAGTGCACTCACCATTGCAGGTGAGTTAGCCGAGAGACATGCTATCGGTTGCATTGTTGCGTTCCTTAGGATGCAATTCTCATTCCAGATCCATGTTGTTGAGCCGTCCCTAATGCGCTTAATAAGGCCCTGACGCAAGACATCTCGACCCTCTATTATAGCACGCCAAACTTGGGAAGGTCCGCTGCCTAACTCCGCTTCCAGATTGTTGCCTTGTAGAAAATAAATTGACTTTAACAATCGAAAACATAGTGAATCTGTTTGCTGTAAAATCCTCCATGATTGTGTGACTAGCAAGGCTAAACTAAAGAGTTCAAAATCACGGAGCCCAAGGCTACCCATGAACTTGGATTGAGTCATAGCCTTCCATGATACCCATGCTGATTTTCTTTTCCCTTTCTTACTCCCACCAGAATTGCGTAATAAGCTTGTTTAGCTGTTCACTTAAGCCTCTTGGTAATTTGAAGCCTCACATAGAAAACACCGGTATGACTTGTGCAACGGATTTCACTAGCACCTCCTTTCCAGTTGTAGATGATATTTTTTCCATCCACCCCTTCACCTTACTCCACAACCTATCCTTCAAGTATTTGAAAGCCTCAAATTTTGAAGTATCGATGTCAGAGGGCATACCTAGGTACTTGTCATTCAAAGTCTCATTGGGCACGTTAAGAGTTCTTTTGATATCCTCTTTAATATTTGCCGGGCGGCCCTTACTAAAGAAAATAGATGACTGCTAAATTTATTCTCTAACCTAAAGCTTGGCAATAACTACCCAATAGGTTTGATACTTCTGCCGCCCCTCCACCAGTTGCTTTGAAGAATAGCAGGCTATCATCTACGAATAAAAGGTGATTGACAGGCGGCGCCGTCGACGCCACTTGAATCCCCCCAAGTTGAGATTACCCACTCATATTTTTAAGAGGCCTGAAAGACCCTCCGCTGCCAACAAGAACAAGTAAGGGGAGATTGGATCTCCCTGTCGGATACCTCTGCTAGGCTTGAACTCCTCCAAATTCTTCCCATTAAATAACACAGAATATGAAACTGAGCTAACAAGATTCATAATAATGTTCACCCACCTCTATGAAAAGCCCAGTTTCGACATAATAGCTCTCAAGTAGTCCCATTCTACCCTGTCGTAGCCTTCATCATGTCCAATTTAAGAGCACAATGTCGATGTTTCACTGCTCTATTTCACTTCATAAAATGCAAATATTCATATGCCACGATGATATTATCAGTGACAAACGCCCTGGCACAAAGGCAGGTTTTCGACCGCTATCCAGCTATTTGATTTCCTTCTTAACACCGCCCAAAGTGCATCAATCCTAGCTTTTTAGATATTGTTCACCCAAGTCCCTCAGTTTCTCCCAAACTTCTACTGCTGTCATCCCCTTTGGTCTGTTGTTCCACTTGTCTTTCACAAAGGGATTCAATTTTGGATGCCTCCCCCACATTACTCCATACTTAAAGTTCTTCGGCCGTCGCCGGTCATCAATCTCTTCCATTAGTTTTCAAACAATAGGTCCATGGTCTAGACAAGCTGCTGTCAAGTTCTCCACTTCCGCAAAAGGGAACAAAGAGTTTGAGTCCGTGTCCGCCACCGCTAGGTCCAGTCGTACCCGTGTATAAGTCCCCTCAGCTACCTTTTTCTCACATGTCCTCATCCTTCCTTTATAACTTAGATCAATGAGACCACAAATATCCAAAGCATTTTGAATCCATACATTTGTCCTTGGTCTCGCAGGTTCACACCCTCATGTTCATACTGGAACAACACTTCATAAAATCCCTAGTGCCATCCAAGGAAGATCGGATGCACCAGCAATAGAACATAAGGTATCCCAAGTCTTATATCTTCCGGCTACTTGTGCTTCTCCATAAACACAAGTCAACCTCCATGGACTAGCACCAAGATCATCAATATTAGCATCAAAGAGATATCTAGAATAACCTTTAACTTCCAACTTTATTGAATCATTCTAGTAAATTACAAGACCTCCACTCCTGGCTGAGCTACTCACTGCAAAAGATTTATCATAACCAAAAGATTGAGCTAGAATCTTGGACCGCATGCTAGGTAATTGGGTTTCAACTAAGCATAGCACGACCGGGACAAATTTGGCTGTGAGATCACGGACTTCTTGAACTATCGTGGGATAAAAAGCAAATACACATACAAATAGAACTTTTTTTGACTAAAACACTTGATAAACAATATGAAGAGAATTTTTTTCTAAAAGCAAATACACATACAAATAGAAAAAATAGGCACTGAGTAACGGGCTTAGGGCCCAACAGAAAAATTGACTAGCCCCAAACAGGGGCAAGTAAAAAATACAGCCCAAGAAATCATAAAACAACACAAGGAAAAACAACAACACAATTGTTGACAAAAAATCACTGGTCACTGACTTACCCAAATTTAAAATCCTGGCTACTTACATATAGCTAAAGTGTTTACACACATATTGTATAATACTTATGTGAATATTTACGCACGCGTATGCACACGTGCGCACGCACACACCTAATATTCACATATACACATAAAGAAAAAAGAAAAATTGATTAAAAGCACATGATAAACAATACTGAAGTCTAAAACTAGTACAAAGCTAAAAACACAAAAAAAAAACTAAATTTTTTCTAAGGTAGAATGAATTAGGGGCATTCGTTTTACCCTTCCAAAAGAATCCGACTGAAAAAAACACATAATGACAAAAGATTACACATAATTTAGTCGGAAATTGCACTTTTCATAATATCTAAGAATATGTGTATACTATAATGTTTTTTAACAAGAACTTTTCTAAGAAGGAATTAATTAGTAGTGTTGGTATTACCCTTATAGAATAAACAAAATGAAATAAAACTAAAAACAAACGATGAAAAAACTTGCACACAATTTGTACTGAAATTGCATATTTGTATGAATGCAAAATAGCAGTATAATAGTGCAATTTTGCACTATAGTATGATTTACGCACATAATGTATAATACTTTATTTTATATTACACACAAACACCTAATATTCACACATACAAAAAAATGGAAAAGAAAACTGACTAAAATCACTTTATAAACAATAATAAAGAAAAGAACTATTACAAAGCTAAAAAGACAAAAACTGCATTTTCTATAAGGTAGAATGAATTAGGGGCATTGGTTTTCCCCTAAACGAATAAATAAAATTTAAAAAAAAACACATAATGACAAAAATTTGCACAGAATTTAGACAGAAATTGCACTTTTTTATAATATGCAAGAATATGTCTATAATAGTATTAGTTTTTACTTTTCTTCAATGGAATTAATTAATGGTGTTGGTATTACCCTTATAGAATAAAGAAAATAAAATAAAAACTAAAACAAATGATGACAAAACTTGCACATAAGTTGTATTGAAATTGCATATTATTATGGGTGCAAAAATAGTCGTATAATAGTGCAATTTTAGACTATAGTATAGTTTACACACATATTATAATATTTTTGTTTATATTTACACATGTACACCTAATACTAACACATACATAGAGAAAAAAAATGACCCAAAACACTTGATAAACAATAATAAAGATTAGAAATAGTCAAACCTAAGAAGACAAAAAAACTGAATTTTTCTCTAAGGTAGAATGAATTACGCCCTCCCCCCCCCCCCCCCCCCCCCAAGAAACAGATAAAATAAATTAAAAACCTTGAAACAAACTACAATAGCAAAAATTGCACATGAATTGCACCATTGCAAAAATAAGTAGCACAGTTTTTAGAAAGATACTTGCACATGGGCATGTACATGCACATGCCTGCAACACACAAACACCATACACAAATGATGCGTTCGGTAGCCCGCGTATACCCTAGTTAGGCCCATGCAGGAAGAAAATGGCCCGTTTGGTTACCCGCATTCACTGTTGGGCCTGCATAGCACGAACTTTAAAGTACCTCTGGGCCTACATCTAGAGGAACGCTCAAATCGGCTGTTTTTGCTGAGCCAGACCCGAGCAGTGCAACCCTAGGCACGTGGGCGTGGGCAGTTGCACGCGTGGATGCGGTCTCGATACATCATGTTGCTTTCTGAAGCATCGTCATAAATTACCCTCACCACCATCTCCCCTCTTCCCCACTCACACCGGCGGCGGCGACCACCGGAGCGACATCAAGAGGATCCAAGAAGGCGGCTACCACCGGAGCGACCGCAGAACTCCACCGAAGCACATCGGCCATGGCGGTAAGTCCTTGCCCTCTCCCTAGATTTCCCACCTTTGACTCGGGCTAGATTTGATTTGGTCACACAATTGGAGAGTTAGGGAGGGGATTGACAACATTGGGGGTGGGACATTGCATTAGGGGAAACACTGCCGATGAACACTCCAATCCATCAATTCTGCACCGACGGCTTCTAGGGTTCATAGGGTCATTTTTCGATTACACGGGGGTGGGGATTGTGATGCGGAGCATCCTACAGACATCACCATGTCAAGAATTCATTCGGCAAGTGATACATGTGACATCTACTTCACATACATAAAGGTGAATCCTCTCCTTTACACGTGCTCACTTGACCCGTTCGAGGATGGTATACTAATTGACCCTCCATCATGCATGCATAGGTACTGTCGGAGCTTCACTAATGTCGAGCAGGAGTGCAAGCACCAAGGAACAACTACACCATCCGTGAGGGAAGCGCGGAAGAGAAGGAAGAAGAAGCATGAACAAGCTTCTGGAAAGACCGGAACTTTCGGCCCCCGGACCTTCCGGCCTGCTCGGAACCTCCGGCCCCTGGAGTCCAGACCAGCCCCGAGCACTCCAACTCTCTGGATAGCCCGGAACCTGGCCGAAACCTGCCTGGAACTTCCGCAGTCCGGAACTTCCGGCCCTGCCTGCGCGCAGGCACTCGGGCCGAAGCCCATGTACCCTTTCGCCTCTCACTTACCCCTTCGTGGATACCACTATATATACTCATCCCCTCCTCCATTCTAGGGTTAGCAAATATGATAGGTCATTTGTATGTGAGCTTTGCTCCTACCTTCTCCTCTTGAGAGAGAGAGACTACTCCATTGGAGGCCAAGATCTCCATCTAGGAGAAGATCTAAGGGATATCAAGACCCCCATCGGGAAAGGATATATTTAGATCATCAAGCCCCCATCTCCTTTGGATTTGGGATGAACTCTACCTTGTATCTTTATCTTTGTTGTTCATGTACCTTGTGGACCTTGTGTGTTTGATTGTCTAGTGGGTGTGTCATTGGACTTGTTCTTGAGTGTTTTCCCTCGTGTTTCCCCTCATGTTCTTCGCGAGATCCCCTCCATTTCATGAAAAGTTGACACCTAGGATTCCACCCTACATCATCTTGGTATCATGAGCCATGTTGATCATGAATTTGGAGTCCCTACCCCCACTTTCTAGCCTTGTTTTGTTTGATTTCGCCCTAAAATTGAAAATCCCCACCAAAAATAGCCCCCATTTTTTTATGATTTGTTGGTTTGATGATGTTTTGTTGATTTTGATCCATGGATTCGTTGTGTTTCAAGTGGATCTAGCATCTGCCCAAGTTTCCCGACTTCCCATCCACAAAATCTTCTCAACTTTGCCCTGGGAATTCATGTTTTTCCGCTCCCGTTCTCAGATCTAGAATTTAGGATTCGTCCCGGAAGAAATTCTATGACCCCCGGAACTTCCGGACTACCCCAGAACTCCCCCCCCCCCGGAACTTCCGGGCTAACCAGAGAGTTTACCCCCAAATCCCCAGACTCCCCGCACTTTTTCCGCGACCCCCGGAATTTCCAGCCACCCTCGGAACTTCCGGCCTAACCAGAGACTTTGCACAGAATTTCAGGATCAGCCTCTTTCACCATTTTCATTATAACTTTTCGCTCCAAACTTCGATTTGAGTGTTCTTTGGCTCGTTTTGAAGCTATCAACGTGCCCAATGTCCTCACATTGGTTTCACCACCTTTTGACTCCATCAAATTTTTGGAACTTTGACATCTTTGCTTAGGCCTTCCACCATAACACCTGCATTACCACCACCGACTTTCGCAACCTAACCCATTTTGACCCCCATTGCATTTGTGGTTGCTTGAGTAGTGATCTGAGTCTCCTAAGGTGTTTCGGCTACTTAGGGACGGTTGCTTATTCATCAACCTCCACCATAACTACCGCATAACCTTGCCCACCATACACTTTCGCCACCCCAACTTAACCCAATTTTGTTTGAGCTTGTTCGAGTTGTGGTTTGTGTCTCCTAAGGTGATTAGACTAGTTAGGGACGGTGACTTCAACTCTGACACTATGTATAGTCCACCACCATAACCTCCACTTTCGCGTTGCATACTCCAAAACCCATCATTGCATTTCTGCAATCCCATTGAGCTTCCGAAACCACCACCGCATTCCGCTACCACCATTTGATATTTGCCTTTGTACATTCGAGTTGTGGTTTCTTCGTTTCCTAGGGTGTTTTGGCTAACTAGGAATGGTTCGACATCGACAACACCGCTGCTCAACTTCGCCAAGGAGTCCACATCGACCACCTTCACCATTTTAACACCCTAACCGTAAGCTAGGAACGGTAACCTCTATATCATCTTGGTATCGTGGTATCCCATCATTGTACATTCTTGCCTTTGCATTGTTAACCCCTATCCCAATTTGCGTCACTTGCCTATAGAGGCTAGCCATTGATTATTGCCGGCAACGTTACTTGTGCACATTAGTGGTCATCGATCTACACCTTCCATTGCATACATACCATATCATATTGGTATCATCTTGGTATCATATCATCCCTTGTGTCACAAGATTGTTCCCGCACATACACAATTGCTATCTTGGTTTGTGCATAGTGGCCATATCAAAAAAAAGAATAAAGCTTTTAAGCAAAGAAAAAGAAAGCAAAGAGCTTGTAAGAAATAGCCATAGCATCATACCACATTGCATATAAGATTGTCATATCCGATCATCTTGGGTCATACCACCAGAACATCATACATATAACATACTTGGGATAGAAAGTTGATACATTTTGGATCTTATAGGTTGTGCACAAGTGTCATATCCGCCTATTGTGCAATCGTGCTAGCGTCTCTCTTGAGTTGTGCAACACGAGGGTTTTCCATGGATTCCACATTTTGTGCTCATTCCTTGGTTGGACGACCCCATTTATCTATCCGTGTGTGTGTTTCCGTGTGCCACATATTGCAATTGGTCTACTTGTTTCACTTGCGAATTTGTGAATCTCTTTCAACATTATTGAATCTTGCTACCATTTTGCATCAATTTTTTTGTGCCACTATCCTCACCAAGCTACTCCATAAGCTTTACTTGATAGGTGTGAGTGAACAAGTCTGATACCAATTCCACTATTCTTTCATTTATCGAGTGAAACGGGATACATCCTCAACTTTGGGAAAAGGTAACATGCTATTGTTTATCTCATTCCCTACTCACTTCTTCTCGAGTCTTGTGATGGATAGGAAAAGCACACCCCTTTCGTTATACAACAACAATGACGAGTTCGATGCCACGGACAACTTGAACGCCAAGATGGATGCTCAAATGGAGGAGATCAAGGCCCTCATCAAGTCATACAAGAGATCTTCCTCATCTTAGAGAAGATGCTGTCGTGCACATGCTTCCGAGCTACCATCTCCGGCAAGATAACATCGGCATCCACACCATCAACAACAAGAACGTGAAGGTCAAGAGCTCAACACCAACAACCGCTCAACGACTTCACCATCTCCCTTGGCATCTTTGCCAAGCGACTTCAAGGCATCTTCGCCTACAGACATACGACATCTTCGCCAACAAGCACATCACGACTACGCTCAAGATAAGCTCCCCAAGATCAAGTCCGCGACTTCCACGAGCTACTACGACCTCTACACCGACCACAAGATTCCTTTCTATGGGACTCTAGAACCCGAGGAGTATCTCAAGTGGGAGCGCTTGATGGACGACTACCTCAAGCTACATCAAGTTCCTCCCGAAGATCGAGTGAAGTGCGCCACAAGAAACTTCCATGACTACCGCTGGTACAGCGAGGTGCTATACAAACGGTTTTAACCCCTTTCCGCGATGGCGTTCGGATCGTCACCTAGTGAGTGTGGGCGATAGGGGGGTCCTTCCCACACGACCAAAAAATCATCTGGGATATGCCCTCCTGGCACACACGCTCGGTAAAATGAGGTCGTGTGCGACCGGCGAGCGAGCAAATATGGTTATACGTACAGTATTGCTCAAAAAATACAATTATACAGGCGAAATCATTTCCAGTCGTAAGTACATCCCACACAGTCAGTCCCTGCAAAATGATTTCGTTCGTATATACATCCCACACAGTCGCTGCAAGGAAAACTTTTCCGTTCATAGGTACATCACACACAATTTTTCCCGTTAAATCATTTGTGATAGCGTTACCATCACACACAATATTACCAATTTTATCGTTTGCGTTATTGAATGCATCACACACGGTGCGTAGAAGAAACTGTGTGGCAAAGGCTGTCCATCACACACAATTTTTATGCGGTAAACGTTTGCGCAAGGTGGCCTAACGCAAACAATTTTGAAGAGAATGTCGTGTGTGATTATTCATTGATCCAATATGGTTTATTCCTAGAAACTGTGTGCGTTGCCTTAGGCTAGGGTGTGCATTCGTTTTTTTGGTTTGATTCGGTTCGATTTATACGGTTTTTATACTTTAGTTTATACGGTTTTATACATAGGTACGGTTCGGTTTCGGTAATAATCTTTTCGTTTCGGTTCGGTTTCGGTAATAACCAAAAAAACCAAAGTTGACACGAATTTTTGAATGAATAACGAATATTTTTTGGTCACATGATTTGGTTTGTGCATGTAGCCATATAGGTAAGATTTTCCTTGTGAGAAATGCCTACGTAGATTAGATCATTATTAGATGGCACGCATGATTTTGTCCTAGGCATTAGATGGCAGCAGATACGAGGATTACATCCATGCAAAAAAAAAGATACGAGGATTACACAAGTTTTTTATTACGTGAAGGAGCGAGCAAAAAAAGGAAAGAGTCGATTGTATTTCTTTTTTAAGGGTAGTCAATTGTATTCATGTGCATGTGAGAGTCTGACCCATGAGCCAATCGATCCTAATCCAGACAAAAGACGTTGGTTGGCCCTTTTTTAGGCAAGCGATCGGCAGCCCAGCCTGAGCAAATCGCTCGACAGAAAGTGGCTGTATGGGCTGGACACTATGAGGCCCAAGCAATCACACCGCGCGCCAGATGCCCAAGTCGTTTTCTCAAGCTGCACCGTTTAGTACCACCTCGCATATGGAGCTGCAGCCCGATGGGAAGAAGGCTATAAAAGTAGGGGTTGTGGCTTTAGCTAAAAATCTTCACACGGTGGAGCTACTTTCGGTTTAATTTGGTTTAACCAAAAAACCATCGGTTTCTAACCGAAAAAACCGAAGGTCATATGGTTTTCTAAATCGAAAACTGAAACTGAACCAAAACCTGAAAAAACCGAAGTTTGGTTTGGTTTGGTTTTTTTGGTTTGGTTTTTGGTTTGGTTTTGCACAGGCTGAGCCTTAGGTGATCGCCCACGGTATTTTCTCAATAACCGTTTGCAATAGCGAAAACCAATTAGCAGGCTAATTCGCTATTAACAGGCTAATTATCCTATTATTAATAATCCATTTATTAATCTAATTGACATTCATATTAAACACATAATATATTTCATTCTCATATTAATGAAGCAGGATTTCATAATTGAAATACATCAGAGTACAACATGATATAGCTTCAGCACTAAGCTACCCCATTACACAACTGCACCAGCACCAAGTTTCACATGTAACATCTAGAACCTTTTGAAATTATCATCCTAGACGGTACATAGACAGATGCATCTCATCGGGAAAACTGCTGAAGCAGAAGGCGAATATTGAGCCTTCATTGATGTTGAAGGTCTTTGCAACTTTAGGCCTATGGATGATTGACCGTCCATCCTTCGTCCTCTTCAGGAACACTTCAATATTGAACCATGGGTGTTGTATGAAAACCTTTCTCGCCTCCTGACCATAGAGGTGGTTTGAGAGGTAATCATCAGTGAACTGCTTTGGAAAGGCCTGAAAACAAGGATGTGCATAAAAATCATCTCTATATTGAAAATGGGGCAAAGGAATAAAAAAGGCAAGGTATGATAGTTAGTACTATCTTGTAGTGAACTGATGTCTTCTTCATTGTGCAGACAAATATCTTGTTATTTTTTGTTGCTAATTACTTTATCCTAACAATCTTTTTGAGTTTCTTGACTTGATTGATATTCATGGACAACTCATTTTCCCATATGCAAAAAGGGTCGAACAGTGGGTCAAAACCTCTGACAGCAGGACCTACATGTGCAAGACCAAATTGTTAAAAACCTAAATATTAAAATGGTTCCTGCAATTGCACAATAATGTGCTATTAGACAACGGACCATGCACGTGCTAACCTCGATTATAAATCTCAGTGGTTCCCATTGTTTCCCTGTAACACATATAAGGTAGTTAGTCATCAGGTTAAGTAAGGGTTCGCATGCTATCAGTAAAATATGTTGATGAAAAATAAGCACATTGCAAATTCATCAGATTAATTCAAGCCACATGGAAAACTCATTTATCCAAACCAAGCATGATTAAGAACTAGGAAATATAGCACTTGTATATGTTTCTCATGTATTAAGTGCAGCCAAATTCAATTTATTCCTCACATGCACAACAATACAAAATTCCAACCACGACAATTGGACATCGCATTGTAGAATTGAACCAAGCAGTTAACTAAACACCACAACAAATGAACCAAACATTAACTGAACACCACATTGCACAACATAACATACTCCTAATAGAAGATCAAACAGTTAACCGAACCAAGCATGCTTAACAACTTGGAAATATAGCAATTGTATTTGTTTCTCATGTATTTAGTAGAACCAAATTCGATTTACTTCTCACATGGTATATAATAACAGAATGCACCCACAATTATTGAACATCGCATTGCAGAATTGAACCAAACAGTTAACTAAACACCACAACACAAATGAACCAAATGTTAACTGAGCACCACATTGCATAATGTATAACCAAACCAAGCATGCTTGAAAACTTGGAAATATAGCAATTGTATTCGTTTCTCATGTATTTTGTAAAGATAAGTTTGATTTATTTCTCACATGGAAGACAATACAAAATTGCAGCCTGAAGAATTGAACATCACATTTGCAGAACTGAACCAAATAGTTACTTGAAGACGACAACTAATTAACCAAACGGTTAATAAGTGAGCACCACGCTGCACGACATATAAAACATATACACAGGAGCAACAGATTTCATGGTAAAATTAGATAGCACAATTCACTAAAATTTGTTAAGGAAAGACAGGAGCAGCACACACAACGGGTAAACTGAGCATGCTTAACCGGCATAGCTAGCAAATGGCAAGGTGCTCCTCCAAGATCTGGGTGTCGGCACGAATGGTAGCCATCGCGACCTCATCCGCGCGTGCGGCCACGATTTGCTTCTCCGCTGCCAAATGCTCCTTGAGCTCCTGGCTATACTGCGTGCACCATGGCTTAGGGCGGCGCTTATTTGGTGGATGGGTCAGTGATTTGAGTGGAAGGTGTCACGCCAGCGGTCGGGGCATGTGGGATGTGGAAGGAGGAGGAGGATGGGGGTCTGGTGTGGATTACCTGCCTGGATAGATGAGGTCGAGCAGCGTGAAGGAGGGTCGCCGGTGAGGGGGGCGCCGCTGCAAGCAAGGAGTTAAGGTTTCATCTTGGAAAGGAAGGCGGAAATAGGGGCAATGTGTCCTTTGGTAAGGGGGGGGCGGGGAGGTAGATATTTCCGCGGAAGCCAACAATTTGGAATCGCTTTGGCGAAAAACTGGCGCGCAAAGTGCCATCAGACACGGTCCGTTATTCAGAACTGTGTACGATATGTGAACATCACAAACGATTCAGATAGCTTAACCCATGTGTGATGAGTTTGAACGTCAAAAATTTTGGTTCCAATTTCCCTGGTTACAGTGCTCATCCACGTCATTGCATAATTTGGGCACACAAAGGAAACTACAGCACACCCACACTTCTTAATCGAGTAAGTTCAGGAATTAAACAGATCTAGCTGGCGTAAACATTACTCTAACAAATTAAAGACCGCTGCTCTTAATTAAAGAAAACAAAGAGTACTACTACGGCTGGTGCTCGTCGATCTCCGCCGCCTCCTCCATGTCCAGCTCGCGCCCGATGGTCTACTGGTGAAGGAGCTCCATGGCATCCATCACACCATATTTGGCAAGCATCTCACCATCCGCGTCCACCATCTCTTTGAAAAAGGCCGCCACGAGCTGGGCGTGGGCGGCCGCGGTCTGGGCTTGGACGGGCTCCGTCGTCGTAAGGTATGCGGCGGAGGAATGGACGACTGATCGAACGCTCTCGGCGATTGCCAACTCTTCGACCGTGGGTTGCCGACCGTTGTCGGAGAAGCTTCGTTCGATTTGTGATGTAACCGCCACGAGCTGAGCGTGGGCGGCCTCGACATGGTCGTGGGCGGCCTCCTTCAGGGCTAAGGCCACCGCTGTGGAACGGACAGCTGCTGTGCCGCTCTCGCCAGCTGCTATCCCCGAGGCAGATGTTGCTACCGCCACCTGAGAAGCAACAGTGGCCGTTTGGGCTGCTTTGGCTACCCAGTCGCAGATTGCGGTCGCGCTCATGCACCTTGTTAGCACGCGCATGGCGGTTGCGGCCGCGCTATCGCCGGAGTGGGCCACCGAAGTTGCCCTCACAACATGGGTCCACGTCCCTATCGTTCAGCGGCGACGATTGAACAGTGAAATGATATTTGGGGAGCGAGCTAGTGTGCTCGACACGCTGGTTGTGGATTGTAGCCGACACAACTTCTCGCGTAAGCCATAGGCGTACTATACACCAACGGTGCTCCAGGATATTTTGTACTGCATCTCACACGGTTGGTTATAATAAACTGTGTGGGATCTACTTGATTTTTAATTTTGATTTGACTTACATAATGGGGTCACAGCGGCAATGGACGGTGTCTGAATTGCTAGACCTTTTATCTGCAGTGAACATGCAACTATATGTGTGACATCAAAAATTGGAATTATTCAGGGTTCGTTTGGAAATTTTATACATTAAATTGGTTTTCTAGCCATTTCAGGTGCACAATTCAAAATTGAAGCACATGCTCCAGTCCATAAAAACGGGTTGCAAAATCAAATGTTTGTCCTTGGTTGCAAGCTTAGGTCACATGCAAGAAATGAGAAGAAATGCCAAACACCTTGACACTGTCGCTCAACCGCTAACATTGAGATACATCCTTTTAACATTCTAGTAAATCAAAAACTCTTCTGAAATTCATGAAACTTGACATGACTCATGGAACGACAGCGACATGCCGTGGTAAAAATATTGTCCCATTTGGGGAAGGTGTGGGTATAAGCTTCTCGCAAACTAGAGCTTCTCTCACAACAAGCCTGATGGTTTCAGTAGGATACGTGCCACCTTGGGGGACGAAACGATATATGTTGCCTCTTCTTACTTTCAAAATGATTCTCGTGTCAACATAGAACAACACGAGTGGTTTGTCAATTTTTGGGATTTTTCGGGGTTCGCTTGGACATTTTTATACATTAATTGCGTTTTCAATGCATTTATGAGCACAATTCAAATTTGAACTACATGCACATGCTCTAATGCATATAAATTGGTTGAAAATTCAAATATGTTTCCTTGGTTGCATGCTTAGGTCCCATGCAAGAAATGGGAATGAATGTCAAACACCCTACCACCATCACTCGGCCGCAAATATTGACATACCTGGTTTTTAAATCTAGTAAATCCAAAACTCATCTGAAATTCATGAAACTTGAAATGCTATCATGGAGCGGCATCAACATGCTGTGATAAATTTTTTGTCCCATTTGGGGCAGGTTTGGGGATATGCTTGATGACATGCAAGTATACGGGATAGTTGTAGCCTTTTTCGATAAGTAAGAGTGTCGAACCCAATGAGGAGCTAAAGGTAGAACAAATACTCTCTCAAGTCCTATCGGCCACTGATACGACTCTACACACGCTTGACGTTCGCTTTACCTAGAACAAGTATGGAACTAGAGGTACTTTGTAGGTGTGATAGGATACGTAAATAAAAAGTAGGGGCTGTTTAGATAAAGATGCAATAAAGTAAATATAGCGAGTGTGGAAAAATGGTGGTAGGAGTTGTGGAATTGTCCCTAAGCAATTGACTACTTTACTAGACCGATAACAAGTTTTATGTGGGAGAGGCCACTGCTAGCATGTCATCCCTGACTTGGAATTCTATGCACTTATGATTGAAACTATTATCAAGCATCCGCAACTACTAACGTTCATTAAGGTAAAACCCAACCATAGCATTAAGATATATTGGCCCCCCTTCAATCCCGTATGCATCAATTTCTATGCTAGGTTGAAGCTTCTGTCACTCTAGCCCTCCAATACATAGTCCTATCAACATACAACTAACCCTATGGTGTGATCCATGCGCGCGCTCATATAATGGGCACCAAAGGACAGCAACATAACCACAAGCAAATTAAATCAATCATAGCAATTCATCAACCACCAATAGGACAACGAAAATCTACTCAGACATCATAGGATGGCAACACATCATTGGATAATAATATGAAGCATAAAGCACCATGTTCAAGTAGAGGGTACAACAGGTTGCGGGAGAGTGGACCGCTGTAGATAGAGGGGGGAAGGTGATGGAGATGTTGGTGAAGATGGCGGAGGTGTTGGTGAAGATCGCGGTGATGATGATGGCCCCCGGCAGCGCTCCGGCGCCACCAAAAGCAAGGGGGAGAGAGCCCCCCTTCTTCTTCTTCCTTGACCTCCTCCCTAGATGGGAGAAGGGTTTCCCCTCTGGTCCTTGGCTCCCATGGCGTGGGAGGGGCGAGAGCCCCTCCGAGATTGGATCTATCTCTCTATTTCTGTGTTCTGGAATTCTGCCCTGGTACCGTTTCTTTTATATCCGGAGATCCGTAACTCCGATTGGATTGAAACCTTCGCCCGGATTGTTTTCCAAAAATTAGCTTTCTTGCGGCCAAAGAAGGGCATCAACCGCCTTACGGGTAGCCCAGGAGAGTGCCAGGCGCCCCCAGGGGGAGGGCGCCCCTATCTCCTGGCCACCTCGGGCACTGTTTCGCGTTGATTCTTCCACCGGAAAATCCCAAATATTCCAAAATAATTCTCCGTCCATTTTATCCCGTTTGGATTCCGTTTGATATTGGGTTTCTGTGAAACATAAAACATGCAACAAACAGGAACTGGCACTAGGCACTGGATCAATATGTTAGTCCCAAAATTAGTATAAAAAGTTGCCAAAAGTATATGAAAGTTGAATAATATTGGCATGGAATAATAAAAAATTATAGATACGACGGAGACGTATCAGCATCCCCAAGCTTAATTCCTGCTCGTCCTCGAGTAGGTAAATGATAACAAAGATAATTTTTTATGTGGAATGCTACCTTGCATAATCTTGATCATATGTCTAATCATGGCATGAATATTAAGACACGAGTGATTCAAAGCAATAGTCAACAATAATACTTCAAGCATACCAATAAAGCAATCATGTCTTTTCAAAACAACAAGGCCAAAGCAAGCTTATCCCTACAAAATCGTATAGTTTGGCCATGCTTCATTTTCGTCACACAAAATGCCCCCATCATGCACAACCCCGATGACAAGCCGAGCAATTGGTTCATACTTTTTAACGCGCTTCAGCTTTTTCAACCCTCACGCAATACATGAGCGCAAGCCATGGATATAGCACTGTAGGTGGAATAGAATATGATGGTGGAGGTTATGTGGAGAATACAAAAAGGAAGAAAGTCTCACATCGACGCGGCTAATCAACGGGCTATGGAGATGCCCATCAATTGATGTCAATGCAAGGAGTAGGGATTGCCATGCTACGGATGCACTAAGAGCTATAAGTGTATGCAAGCTCAAACTGAAAACTAAGTGGGTGTGCATCCAACTTGCTTGCTCATGAAGACCTAGGGCATTTGAGGAAGCCCATCGTTGGAATATACAAGCCAAGCTCTATAATGAAAATTTCCACTAGTATATGAAAGTGATAACATAGGAGACTCACTATATGAAGAACATGGTGCTACTTTGAAGCACAAGTGTTGAAAAAAGGATAGTAACATTGCCCCTTTTATTTTTCTTTTTCTTTTCTTTTTTCATTCTTTTTTTCGGTGGGCTTCTTTGGCCCCCTTTTTTATTTAGGCTTCTTTGGCCTTTCCTTTTTTTCTTTTTTCTTTTTTTTTCATGGGGCAATGCTCTATAATGATGATCACCACACTTTTATTTACTTACAACTCAATATTACAACTCGATACTAGAACAAAGATATGACTCTATATGAATGCTTTCGGCGGTGTACCGGGATGTGCAATGATCTAGCGTAGCAATGACATCAAAAAATGGACAAGTCATGAAAATATCATGCTAGCTATCTTACGATCATGCAAAGCAATATGACAATAAATGTTCAAGTCATGTATGTGATGATGATGGAAGTTGCATGGCAATATATCTCGGAATGGCTATGTAAATGGCATGATAGGTAGGTATGGTGGCTGTTTTGAGGAAGATATAAGGAGGCTTATGTGTGATAGAGCGTATCATATCACGGGGTTTGGATGCACCGGCGAAGTTTGCACCAACTCTCAAGGTGAGAAAGGGCAATGCACGGTACCGAAGAGGCTAGCAATGATGGAAAGGTAAAAGTGTGTATAATCCATGGACTCACATTAGTCATAAAGAACTCATATACTTATTGCAAAAGTTTATTAGCCCTCGAAGCAAAGTACTACTACGCATGCCCCTAGGGGGATAGATTGGTAGGAAAAGACCATCGCTCGTCCCCGACTGCCACTCATAAGGAAGACAATCAAAGAAACACCCCATGCTTCAAATTTGTCACACAACGGTTACCATACGTGCATGCTACGGGACTTGCAAACCTCAACACAAGTGTCTCTACAATCGACAACCACCCACTAGCATGACTCTAATATCACCATCTTTATATCGCAAAACTATTGCAAGGAATCAAACATATCATATTCATCGATCTACAAGTTTATGTAGGATTTTATGACTAACCATGTGATTGACCAATTCCTGTCATCTCTCTAAATAAATATAAGTGAAGCAAGAGAGTTTAATTCTTTAAATAGCGGTTTTCTATGTGAAGAGAAACAAGCAATCCAAACTTCAAATGATATAAGTGAAGCACATGAAGCATTCTATAAAGCCATACTCAAAAGATTTAAGTGAAGTACAATGAGAATTCTATAAATCAACCAAGGACTATCTCATACTAGCATGGTGCATAAAAGAAAAGTGAAAACTAAATGCAAAAGACGCTCCAAGACTTGCACATATCACATGAACGAAACGAATTCGAAAACATACCGATACTTGTTGAAGAAAGAGGGGATGCCTTCCGGGACATCCCCAAGCTTAGACGCTTGAATCTCCTTGAATATTTACTTGGGGTACCTCGGGCATCCCCAAGCTTGAGCTATTGCCTCTCTTCCTTTTCCTCATATCAAGACATCCTCGATTAGACACTTCATCCACACAAAACTTCAACAGAGAACTCGGTAAGATCCATTAGTATAATAAAGCAAATCACCACTCTAAGTGCTGTAGAAAACCAATTCATATCTTATTTTTGGATTGTGTCTACTGTAATATAGCTTTTCCATGGCTTAACCCACCAATATAAATTGATAGTTTCATCAAAACAAGTAAACTGCATCAAAAACAGAATTTGTCAAAAACAGAACAGTCTGTAGCAATCTGAACATTCACCATACTTCTGGTACCCCAACAATTCTACCAAAATTAGGAAAAATAAACAAGTTGTACATCAAGACAGTGCAATAAGAATAAAAACCGTTTGACTTTCCAGTTAAAAATGTAAAATCGCGCACTACATCCAAAGTTTCTGTCATGCACCGTACAAACCAACAAGCATTGTAAACATCCTAAAGGTAAACCTTAGCACATTATTTTTATAATACAATGGAATTGTACAAGGGGATAATTATTTTTGTTAAAAAGTTTCTGTAATCAAGATTCACAAAGTTTCCGTGAGCATGAACAAAGTTCAAGGCTAGCTCCCACTTCAACAATGCTTGTCTTTCTCACTTTCACTTTCCTTTTTGAAAAGTTTTAGGTTCCCCTCTTTTTTTTTAAAACTATATAAAAGCACTCAATAGAAATAAATGACTCTCTAAAACTTCCGGGTTGTCTCCCTGGCAGTGCTTTCTTTAAAGCCATTAAGCTAGGCATTTAGTGCTCAAGTAATGAATCCACCCGGATCCCAAGGTATATCAAAGCCAATTTTAATTAACAATGATTTGTAATTTAGTAGTGAGCACAAAGTAACATATATCAAGCAATTATGAAGTCTAACTCTCTTCCTATGCATCGGTATGTCATAAAAGAACAATTCATGCACACATAGTAAAGGCCAATGCATAGTATAAGCAGTTTCTTGCAATTCTATCATATTGGAAACATAGAGAGGTGGAGATATAGTTCCTCTCTCATAATAATTGCAAGTAGGAGCAGCAAGCACATGTATATTACATTCATCAAAATCATCATGTGCAATGGTAAAAGGCAACCCATCAATATAATCCTTACTAAGCGCAAACTTCTCTGATGTAGTGTAGTCGGGAGAATTCAAAAAGATAATAGGACTATCATGCGTGGGTGCAATAGCAACAATTTCATGTTTAACATAAGGAACTATAGCAAGTTCATCTCCATAAGCATAATTCATATTGGCATCTTGGCCACAAGCATAGCAAGCATCATCAAAAAGGGATATTTCAAACAAATTCAAGGGATCATAGCAATCCTCATAGCAATTATCCTTCGGTAAGTACGAAGGGGAATTAAACAATGTATGAGTTGAAGTGTTACTCTCATTAGAAGGTGGGCACGGGTGATCAATCCGCTCTTCCTCCTTTTGTTCTTCACTCTCCTCATCATCTTTTTCATCCAATGAGCTCACAGTTTCATCAATTTCTTCTTCCATAGCTTCCTGCAAAATATTAGTCTCTTCTTGGACAGCGGAGAATTTCTCAATATATAGTTTAACATAGGCATTAGAAGCATAATTATCATAACAATATTCAAGTATGGCAAAAATTTCAGATTTGTAGAGAGTAGCATCATACTTTTCAATCAAGAAGCAATTTCATAAGCACCCTTAAAAGCAACAAATTCTTCAATTTGTTGAACATCATAGTAATTATAAACACCCTTAGCATATGAAGATACGATTCCATTATCAATAAACTCACATTGGTAGGGAAGGTGTTTCTTAGGGTTTTCAGAACAACAAGTAATATCATATATTTCACATAAATTCCAAGCATAGCATTGCAAACGATGAATTTGATCCAGTAGAAGTTTCCCTTTTTCAGATATACGGTGTCGCACATAACAAGCATGCTCATCTAAAGATTTGCCCTCAACTAAGCTAGTTGGGGTTTCAGCACGAGCACAAAGGGATCGAAGATGATCCAAGTAAAAAGCTTCAGGAGTGTGATAGATTTTGAGTGGTTCTTCAACCATTGGTTCAGCAGGTACAACTAATTTTTTTTGGTATTTTGCATTACCTACCCATAACTAGAGATAGAAAACAACTAAGAACAACAAATAAAAATTACTTGGTGATAAAGCAAACAAGCACACACGAGAATATTCACCCCACGCTATGACTCCTCGGCAACGGCGCCAGAAAAAGGTCTTGATGACCCGCAAGTATACGGGATAGTTGTAGCCTCTTTCGATAAGTAAGAGTGTCGAACCCAACGAGGAGCTAAAGGCAGAACAAATACTCTCTCAAGTCTTATCGGCCACTGATACGACTCTACACACGCTTGACGTTCGCTTTACCTAGAATAAGTATGGAACTAGAGGTACTTTGTAGGTGTGATAGGATAAGTTTGCAAGATAATAAAGAACACGTAAATAAAAAGTAGGGGCTGTTTAGATAAAGATGCAATAAAGTAAATATAGCGAGTGTGGAAAAGTGGTGGTAGGATTTGTGGAATTGTCCCTAAGCAATTGACTACTTTACTAGACCGATAGCAAGTTTTATGTGGGAGAGGCCACTGCTAGCATGTCATCCCTGACTTGGAATTCTATGCACTTACGATTGGAACTATTAGCAAGCATCCACAACTACTAACGTTCATTAAGGTAAAACCCAACCATAGCATTAAGATATATTGGTCCCCCTTTAATCCCGTATGCATCAATTTCTATTCTAGGTTGAAGCTTCTGTCACTCTATCCCTCCAATACATAGTCCTATCAACATACAACTAACCCTATGGTGTGATCCACGCGCGCGCTCATATGATGGGCACCAAAGGACAACAACATAACCACAAGCAAATTAAATCAATCATAGCATTTCATCAACCACCAATAGGACAACAAAAATCTACTTAGACATCATAGGATGGCAACACATCATTGGATAATAATATGAAGCATAAAGCACCGTTGTTGGTGTCAAAACTGGCGGATCTCGGGTAGGGGGTCCCGAACTGTGCGTCTAGGCGGATGGTAACAGGAGACAAGGGACACGATGTTTTTACCCAGGTTCGGGCCCTCTCGATGGAGGTAAAACCCTACTCCTGCTTGATTGATATTGATGATATGGGTAGTACAAGAGTGGATCTACCACGAGATCAAGGAGGCTAAACCCTAGAAGCTAGCCTATGGTATGATTGTTGTAATGGTTATGTTGTCCTATGGACTAAAACCCTCCGGTTTATATAGACACCGGAGAGGGCTAGGGTTACACAGAGTCGGTTACGATGGTAGGAGATCTACACATCCGTATCGCCAAGCTTGCCTTCCATGCCAAGGAAAGTCCCATCCGGACACAGGATGAAGTCTTCAATCTTGTATCTTCATAGTCTTGGAGTCCGGCCGACGATGATAGTCCGGCTGTCCGGACACCCCCTAGTCCAGGACTCCCTCAACCATGTTCAAGTAGAGGGTACAGCAGGTTGCGGGAGAGTGGACCGCTGTAGATAGAGGGGGGAAGGTGATGGAGATGTTGGTGAAGATGGCGGAGGTGTTGGTGAAGATCGCAGTGATGATGATGGCCCCCGGCAGCGCTCCGGCGCCACCGGAAGCAAGGGGAGAGAGCCCCCCTTCTTCTTCTTCTTCCTTGACCTCCTCCCTAGATGGGAGAAGGGTTTCCCCTCTGGTCCTTGGCTCCCATGGCATGGGAGGGGTGAGAGCCCCTCTGAGATTGGATCTATCTCTCTGTTTCTGCGTTCTGGAATTCTGCCCTGGCACCGTTTCTCTTATATCCGGAGATCCGTAACTCCGATTGGATTGAAACCTTCGCCCAGATAGTTTTCCAAAAAATAGCTTTCTTGCGGCCAAAGAAGGTCATCAACCGCCTTACGGGTGGCCCAGGAGAGTGCCAGGTGCGCCCAGGGGGGAGGGCGCGCCCCCTATCTCCTGGCCACCTCGGACACTGTTTCGCGTTGATTCTTCCTCTGGAAAATCCCAAATATTCCAAAAGAATTCTCGGTCCATTTTTATCCCGTTTGGATTCCGTTTGATATTGGGTTTCTACGAAACATAAAACATGCAACAAACAAGAACTGACACTAGGCACTGGATCAATATGTTAGTCCCAAAAATAGAATAAAAAGTTGCCAAAAGTATATGAAAGTTGAATAATATTGGCATGGAACAATCAAAAATTATAGATACGATGGAGACGTATAATTGCTTCTCACAAATCAGAGGTTCTCACAACAAGCCTCATGGTTTCGGTAGGGAACGTCCCACCTTTGGGGACGAAACGATATCCATTGCCTCTTATTGCTTTCAAAAAATTTCTCGTGTCAACATAGAACAACAGGAGTGTTGTGTCCTTGGTTTCATGCTTAGGTCCCATGCAAGAAATGGGAATGAGTGTCAAACACCCTGCCACCATCACTCGGCCGCAAACATTGAGATTCCTGGTTTTTAAATTCTAGTAAATCCAAAACTTGTCTAAAATTCATGAAAATTGGCATGCTATCATGGAGCGGCATCAACATGCCATGGTAAATTTTTTGTCCCATTTGGGGCAGGTGTGGGTATGAGCTTCTTACAAACCAGAGGTTCTCACAACAAGCCTGATGGTTTTGGTAGGGAACATCCCACCTTCGGGGACGAAATGATATCAGCTGCCTCTTATTGCTTTCAAAAAATTTCTAGTGTCAACATTGAACAACAGGAGTGTTGTGTCAATTTTTGGGATTTTTTGGGCTTCGTTTGGACATTTTTATGCATTAATTTAGTTTTTGATGCATTTATGTGCATAATTCAAATTTGAACTACATGCACATGCTCTAATGCATATAAATTGGTTGAAAATTCAAATCTGTGTCCTTGGTTGCATGCTTAGTCCCATGCAAGAAATGAGAATGAATGTCAAACACCCTGCCACCGCCACTCGGCCGCAAACATTGAGATACCTGGTTTTTAAATTCTAGTAAATCTAAAACTCGTCTGAAATTCATGAAACTTGGCAAGCTATCATGGAGTGGCATCAACATGCCATGGTAATTTTGTTGTCCCATTTGGGGCAGGTTTGGATATAAGCTTCTCACAAACCAAAGCTTCTCACAACAAGCCTGATGGTTTTGGTAGGGAACGTCCCACCTTTGGGGACGAAATAATATCCGCTGCTTCTTATTGCTTTCAAAAAATTTCTAGTGTCAACATAGAACAACAGGAGTGTTGTGTTAAAGTTTGCAATTTTTCGGGGTTTGGTTGGACATTTTTATACATTAACTGGATTTTCTAGGCATTTTATGTCTATAATTCAAATTTGAACTACATGCACATGCTCCAATGCATATAAATTTGTTGAAAAATCAAATCTTTGTCCTTGGGTGTATGCTTAGGTCCCATGCGAGAAATGGGAATGAATTTCAAACACCAAGGCACTGTTGATTGCCAGCAAAACGTTGAGATACTTTGTTTTTAAATTCTAGCAAATCCAAAACTCGTCTAAAATTCATGAAACTTGGCATGCAATCATGGAATGGCACCCGACATGCTGTGGTATTTTTCGTGTCCATTTTGAGAGAAGAAGCACTCGAATAACAACCAAGAAAAGCATTTTCAAACAAATAGCTGCCACTCTAACATCGCAAATGTTTGTATAATTCAAATCATGTGCGTTATGTTGACCATTCACGTGACGCCATGTGTCTTGGTTTTAATGGCTATAGGAGGTGTCGTGCGGACAACTGCTTGACTGAATGGGAGGCGTGCGAGTTGTCCTCCAATGTGTAGGCTGATGTCTACTACACAACCTTCTTCTTGTAGACGTTGTTGGGCCTGCAAGTGCACAAGTTTGTAGGACAGTAGCAAATTTCCCTCAAGTGGATGACCTAAGGTTTATCAATCCGTAGGAGGCGTAGGATGAAGATGGTCTCTCTCAAACAACCCTGCAACCAAATAACAAAAAGTCTCTAGTGTCCCCAACACACCCAATACAATGGTAAATTGTATAGGTGCACTAGTTCGACGAAGAGATGGTGATACAAGTGCAAAATGGATGGTAGATAAAGGTTTTTGTAATCTGAAATAATAAAAACAGCAAAGTAACTAAAGATAAAAGTGAGCGTAAACGGTATTGCAATGATAGGAAACAATGCCCAGGGTTCATACTTTCACTAGTGCAAGTTTTCTCAACAATAATAACATAGATAGATCATATAACAAGCCCTCAACATGCAACAAAGAGTCACTCCAAAGCCACTAATAGCGGAGAACCAATGTAACCTCAAAGTTATTCTTTCAGATCAATCTATAAAAGAGTTCGTACTAGAATAACACCTTAAGACACAAATCAACCAAAACCCTAATGTCACCTAGATACTCCATTGTCACCTCAAGTATCCGTGGGCATGATTATACGATATGCATCACACAATCTCAGATTCATCCAATCAACACAAAAGTACTTCAAAGAGTGCCCCAAAGTTTCTACCGGAGAGTCAAGAACATGTGCCAACCCCTATGCATAGGTTTCCAATGTCATGAAACCCGCAAGTTGATCACCAAAACATACATCAAGTGGCACATGATATCCCATTGTCACCACAGATAATCACGGCAAGACATACATCAAGTGTACTCATAAAGGCTCAATCCGATAAGATAACTTCAAAGGGGAAACTCAATTCATCACAAGAGAGTAGAGGGGGAGAAACATCATAAGATCCAACTACAATAGCAAAGCTCGGGATACATCAAGATCGTGCCATAGAGGAAACACGAGAGAGAACACGAGAGAGAGAGATCAAACACATAGCTACTGGTACATACCCTCAGCCCCGAGGGTGAACTACTCCCTCCTCGTCGTGGATAGCGTCGGGATGATGAAGATGGCCACTGGTGATGGGATCCCCTCCGGCAGGGTGCCGGAACAGGGTCCCGATTGGTTTTTGGTGGCTACAGAGGCTTGTGGCAGGGGAACTCCCGATCTATCTTCTGTTCTGGAAGTTTTAGGGTACAAGAGTATATATGGGTGCAGAGGGTACGTCGGTGGAGCTATGGGGGCCCCACGAGGTAGGGGGCGCGCCCGCAGGGGGGGCGCCCCCACCCTCGTGGGCAGCCTGTATCTCCCCTGACGTGCACTCCAAGTTCCCTGGGTTGCTTTCCTTCCAAAAATAACTTCTCGAGTTGATTTCGTTCCGTTTTGACTCCGTCTAATATTCCTTTTCCTCGAAACACTGAAATAGGCATAAAACAGCAAATCTGGGCTGGGCCTCCGGTTAATAGGTTAGTCCCAAAAATAATATAAAAGTGGATAATAAAGCCCAGTATTGCCTAAAACAGTAGATAAAGTAGCATGGAGCAAACCAAAATTATAGATACGTTGGAGACGTATCAAGCATCCCCAAGCTTAATTCCTGCTCGTCCTCGAGTAGGTAAATGATAAAAAATAATTTTTGATGCGGAGTGATACTTTCACATAATTTCAATGTAAATCTTCTTAATTGTGGCATGAATATTCAGATCCGAAAGATTCAAGACAACGGTAAAAAATAATAATACTTCAAGCATACTAATCGAAGCAATTGTCTTCTCAAAATAGCATGGCAAAAGAAAGTTCATCCCTACAAAATCATATAGTTAGGCAATGCTTCATTTTTGTCACACAAAGATGTTCCCAACTTCTATACCCCCGATGACAAGCCAAGCAATTGTTTCATACTTAAATAATCTCAAACTTTTTCAACCTTCACGCAATACATGAGCGTGAGCCATGGATATAGCACTATGGGTGGAATAGAATATGATGGTGGGGATTGTGTGGAGAAGACAAAAAAGGAGAAAGTTCCACATTGACGAGGATAATCAACGGGCTATGGAGATGCCCATCAATTGATGTCAACATGAAGAGTAGGGATTGCCATGCAACGGATGCACTAGAGCTATGAATGCTCAACAAAAGAAAACTAGTGGGTGTGCATCCAACTCGCTTGCTCATGAAGACCTAGGGCATTTGAGGAAGCCCATCGTAGGAATATACAAGCCAAGTTCTATAATGAAAAATTCCCACTAGTATAAAAAAACAACTTATGAGACTCACTACATGAAGAACAAGGTGCTACTTTGAAGCACAATATATGAGACTCATTATATGAAGAACAAGGTGCTACTTTGAAGCACAAGTGTGGAAAAAGAGATAGTACCATTGCCCTTTTTATTTACTTTTTTTGGGCCTTTCTTTTTTTTTGGCCTTTCTTCTTCTTTTTTTGGGGGCCTTTCTTTTTTTTGGCCTTTCTTCTTCTTTTTTTTGGGCAATGCTCTAATGATGATCATCACACTTCTATTTATTACAACATAAGGATTACAACTCGAGACTTAGAACAAGATATGACTCTATATGAATGCCTCCGGCGGTGTACCGGGATGGTGCAATGAATCAAGAGTGACATGTATGAAAAATAATGCATGGTGGCTTTGCCATAAATACGATGTCAACTACATGATCATGCAATGGCAATATGACAAAAGTAATGTATGTCATGATGATGATGGTGGAAGTTGCATGGCAATATATCTCGGAATGGCTATGGAAATGCCATGATAGGTAGGTATGGTGGCTGTTTTGAGGAAGATATAAGGAGGTTTATGTGTGATAGAGTATATCATATCACGGGGTTTGGATGCACCGGCGAAGCTTGCGCCAACTCTCAAGGTGAGAAAGGGCAATGCACGGTACCGAGGAGGCTAGCAAAGGCGGAAAGGTAAAAGTGCGTATAATCCATGGACTCAACATTAGTCAAAATAACTCATATACTTATTGCAAAAATTTAGAAGCCATCAAAAATCAAGTACTACGCGCATGCTCCTAGGGGGATAGATTGGTAGGAAAAGACCATCGCTCGTCCCCGACCGCCACTCATAAGGATGCACAAGCCAGGTACACTTCATGTTTCAAATTTATTACACAACTTTAACCATACGTGCATGCTACGGTACTTGAAAACTTCAACACAAGCATTTCTCAAATTCATAATCACCCAACTAGCACGACTTTGATATTATCACCTCCATATCTCAAAACAAATATCAAGCATCAAACTTTTCTTAGTATTCAACACACTCATAAGAAAGTTTCACATATCTTGAATACCAAGTATATTAATATTAAGCAAATTACCATGCTATGTAAGACTCTCAAAATAATCTAGGTGAAGCATGAGAGATCAATAGTTTCTTTAAAACAAATCCACCAACGTGCTCTAAAAGATGTAAGTGAAGTACTAGAGCAAATGACAAGCTACTCCGAAAGATATAAGTGAAGATCAATGAGTAGTCGAATAATTATGCAACTATGTGAAGACTCCCTCTCGTTTAAGAATTTAAGATCTTGATACTTTATTCAAACAGCAAGCAAAGCTAAAGAAAACTACAATGCAAGGATAGCACAACTCATGTGAAGAAGTAAAAACTTAGGCTCAACCGATACTAACCAATAGTTGTTGAAGAAGAAAGGTGGGATGCCTACCGGGGCATCCCCAAGCTTAGATGCTTGAGACTTCTTGAAATATTATCTTGGGGTGCCTTGGGCATCCCCAAGCTTGAGCTTTTGTTTCTCCTTAATTCCTCTCATATCATGGTTTCTCTTTTTATCAAAAGCTTCATTCACTACAAACTCAACAAGAACTCGTGAGATAGGTTAGTATAAACCAATGCAAAACCTTATCATTTTCTACTGTAACAAATCACTTAAATAATTATTCAACATTGCATACTAAATGCCTCTGCATATTTAATACTCCTATCCTCAAATAGAATCATTAGTCAAGCAAACATATGCAAACAATGCAACCATAACAGCAATCTGCCAAAACAGTACAGTCTGTAAAGAATGCAAGAGTATCAATACTTCCCTAACTCCAAAAATTATGAACTAAAATTCCCACTGTAAAACATTTATCAGAGCTCAATATGCAAAAAGATTCAACATTATACCACGCTCTGACTTTTCTAGGGAATTTTTTCAACAGCGGTAAACTTTCTGTTTTCAAACAGCAACATGTATACTAGCAAAATAAGCATGGCAAAGGCTATCCTTGATTTCTTTATTCAAACTAAAGATGCAAAACATTATTCTAACTAACAGCAAGCAAAAACTAACAAAAGAAAATGATGCTCCAAGCAAAACACATATCATGTGGTGAATAAAAATATAGCTCCAAGTAAAGTTACCGATGGACGAAGACGAAAGAGGGGATGCCTTCCGGGGCATCCCCAAGCTTAGGCCCTTGGTTGTCCTTGAATATTACCTTGGGATGCCATGGTCATCCCCAAGCTTAGGCTCTTGCCACTCCTTATTCCATAGTCCATCGAATCTTTACCTAAAACTTGAAAACTTCACAACACAAAACTCAACAGAAAACTCGTAAGCTCCGTTATATAAGAAAATAAAACAACCACTTAGGTACTGTAATGAACTCATTCTAAATTCATATTGGTGTAATATCTACTGTACTCCAACTTATCTATGGTTCATACGACTTAATACTAGCCATAGATTCATCAAAATAAGCAAACAACACATAGAAAACAGAATCTGTCAAAAACAGAACAGTCTGTAGTAATCTGTATCAAACGTATACTTCTGGAACTACAAAAATTCTACCAAATTAGGAAGTCCTAAGCAATTTGTGTACCAATCCAGAGCAAAAAGAATCAGATCAGAAGCACGTTTCTGTGAATTAACAAAACTAATTTACTGGGTGCAAAAGTTTGTGATTTTCAGCAGGATCAACACAACTATCACCGTAAGCCATCCTAAAGGTCTTACTTGGCACTTTATTGAAACAAAAGCTATAAAACATGATTAATACAATAGCATAATCATGTGAACACACAAAAACAGTAAGGATAAATATTGGGTTGTCTCCCAACAAGCGCTTTTCTTTAATGCCTTTTAGTTAGGCATGATGATGACAATGATGCTCACATAAAAAATAAGAATTGAAACATAACGGGAGCATCATGAAACATATGACTAGCACATTTAAGTCTAACCCACTTCCTATGAATAGGGATTTTGTGAGAAAACAACTTATGGGAACAATAATCAACTAGCATAGGAAGGTAACACAAGCATAGCTTCAAGAATTTAAGCACATAGGGAGGAAACTTGACATTATTGCAATTTCTACAAGCATATATTCCTCCCTCATAATAATTTTCAGTAGCATCATGAATGAATTCAACAATATAACCAGCACCTAAAGCATTCTTTTCATGATCTACAAGCATAGAAAATTTACTACTCTCCACATAAGCAAACTTCTTCTTTATAGCATACGTATCATCAGAATAATCATCATAGATATGAGGCATGCTTTCATCATAGTAAATTTGCTCATCAAAGCTTGGGGGACAAATATCATCTTCATCAAACATAGCTTCCCCAAGCTTGTGGCTTTGCATATCATTAGCATCATGGATATTCAAGGAATTCATACTAACAACATTGCAATCATGCTCATCATTCAAATATTTAGTGCCAAACAATTTAGAGATTTCTTCTTCTAGCACTTGAGCACAATTATCCTTTCCATCATACTCACGAAAGATATTAAAAAGGTGAAGCGTATGAGACAAACGCAATTCCATTTTTTTGTAGTTTTCTTTTATAGACTAACTAGTGCTAAAACAAGAAACAAAAAAATTCGATTGCAAGATCTAAAGATATACCTTCAAGCACTCACCTCCCCGGCAACAGCGCCAGAAAAGAGCTTAGTTGACGGGGTGTGAGTGAGTGCCCTTTTACCTAGCCTCCCCGGCAACAGCGCCAGAAAAGAGCTTGATGTCTACTACACAGCCTTCTTCTTCTAGACGTTGTTGGGCCTACAAGTGCACAGGTTTGTAGGACAGTAGCAAATTTCCCTCAAGTGGATGACCTAAGGTTTATCAATCCGTAGGAGGCATAGGATGAAGATGGTCTCTCTCAAACAACCCTGCAACCAAATAACAAAAAGTCTCTTGTGTCCCCAACACACCCAATACAATGGTAAATTGTATAGTGCACTAGTTTGGTGAAGAGATGGTGATACAAGTGCAAAATGGATGGTAGATAAAGGTTTTTGTAATCTGAAATAATAAAAATAGCAAGGTAACTAAAGATAAAAGTGAGCGTAAATGGTATTGCAATGATAGGAAACAAGGCCTAGGGTTCATACTTTCACTAGTGCAAGTTCTCTCAACAATAATAACATAGATAGATCATATAACAAGTCCTCAACATGCAACAAAGAGTCACTCCAAAGCCACTAATAGCGGAGAACCAACGTAGAGATTATGGTAGGGTACGAAACCACCTCAAAGTTATTCTTTCAGATCAATCTATAAAAGAGTTTGTACTAGAATAACACCTTAAGACACAAATCAACCAAAACCCTAATGTCACCTAGATACTCCATTGTCACCTCAAGTATCCGTGGGCATGATTATACGATATGCATCACACAATCTCAGATTCATCCAACCAACACAAAAGTACTTCAAACAGTGCCCCAAAGTTTCTACCGGAGAGTCAAGAACGTGTGCCAACCCCTATGCATAGGTTCCCAATATCACGAAACCCGCAAGTTGATCACCAAAACATACATCAAGTGGCACATGATATCCCATTGTCACCACAGATAATCACGGCAAGACATACATCAAGTGTTTCATAAAGACTCAATCCGATAAGATAACTTCAAAGGGGAAACTCAATTCATCACAAGAGAGTAGAGGGGGAGAAACATCATAAGATCCAACTACAATAGCAAAGCTCGGGATACATCAAGATCGTGCCATAGAGGAAACATGAGAGAGAACACGAGAGAGAGAGAGAGAGAGAGAGATCAAACACATAGCTACTGGTACATACCCTCAGCCCCGAGGGTGAACTACTCCCTCCTTGTCATGGATAGCGCCGGGATGATGAAGATGGCCATCGGTGATGGGATCCCCCTCCGGCAGGGTGCCGGAACAGGGTCCCGATTGGTTTTTGGTGGCTACAGAGGCTTGCGGCGGGGGAACTCCCGATCTATCTTCTGTTCTGGAAGTTTTAGGGTACAAGAGTATATATGGGTGCAGGGGGTACGTCGGAGGAGCTACGGGGGCCCCACGAGGTAGGGGGCGTGCCCGGGGGGGCGCCCCCCACCCTCGTGGGTAGCCCGTATCTCCCCTGACGTGCACTCCAAGTTCCCTGGGTTGCTTTCCTTCCAAAAATAACTTCTCCGGTATATTTCGTTCCGTTTTGACTCCGTCTAATATTCCTTTTCCTCGAAACACTGAAATAGGCATAAAACAGCAAATCTAGGCTGGGCCTCCGGTTAATAGGTTAGTCCCAAAAATAATATAAAAGTGGATAATAAAGCCCAATATTACCAAAAACAGTAGATAAAGTAGCATGGAGCAAACAAAAATTATATATACGTTGGAGACGTATCATAGGCTCATTGGGAAGCGTGTGAGCTGTACGTTGCGCAGGCTCACTGGGAATCGAGCCCTTTGACTTCCATGGCCGCCCGCCTTCCTCTCCATTAATGGTGCCCGAGTCGCTGCTTAATACGGGTGGCCTTATTGTTCGCCTCCCATTCCCTCCCTCCCGTAGACCTCCACCAACACCATGGCACAGAAGGATCATCTACCACTAGTCTTCAAGTTTGGTGAAGTCGACTCTGAGCCGGAGGAGATAGAAAATAAGGAGGAATGGGGCCTCATGGACATGGCCCAGAACGAGCTGGCCGCGGCTGTCGCTGCCCCCGCTCTCGTCCCAGCTCCCATCCCTACGCCCGCTTCAGCGACCATCCCGTAGCATTGACGGGCTGGTCGCCGAGCACTATCGTAGAGCTGGAAGCCGCGGGCGTCACCAAGGTCTCCGCGGACCCGCGTGAGCTCGTGTACATGCCAACGCCCATGCCTGTGCGCGCCCCTCCACCCACCGCGGCGCCGGTCCCCGTGCATTTGGCTGCACCCGCCACGCCCATGCCCATGCGCGCGCCCCCCTCAGCGGCATGGGACACCGCCGTCGACCGCTACCTCTCAGCGCCGCCAGCTGCCGTCCTCCCACGCTCCGCTCGTCGATCGCGCGATGACGTGATGTTTGATTTACAAGTGAAGAACATTCTATGCTGTCTTGAAGACTTCCACAACGGTGCCCCGAAGGACGACAATGACAAGGACGGTGCGGTACGCCGCCTCCGCTGCCGTCGGAAATAGTTTTTTTCTTTGGTTTAATATTGTATCTCGATCGCAAAGGTTTAGTTAGAATACCCGTATGCAAACCGACAGCTTCCCCATGAATCCAAGGGAAAATGTGCCGAGCAGGATTTGTGCAGCTCTTGATCGCAAACATTTTAGATAGAACAACCGTAAGCAAAGTGAGAGCAGGATTTGTGCATCTCTTCAACGCAAACGGTTGTTTTGTATGACCCGTGTGCAACCACTTACAAACAATTTGGTAAGATTTGCATCTGTCATATTGGGTATGTTGCCATTTGTCAAACTTGAAAGATTGACATTTGTTGATCTAGTAACATTGCCACTTGTCAACCTTGTAACACTGCGATTTGTCAAAAGATGCAGCTAAAAATCACTAGCACTATCTAATTTTTGCAACTAAAATTTAGTAATTAAGCAGAGATTTCATTCATTGATTAAGCAGTCGTGCTTAATTTATACAAACAGTTTGCTCGACAGCTGAACCGACCAAACTTTTCCCCAATTGTTGCCAACCATGTACGGAAATAACTAGTTCTACTTTATATACTAGCTAACTTTAAGTACGTTGTACAGTTACACCACATCTATAGTCAGATGAACTGAACAAAATAGCCCCTAAATACTACTACGGAGGGGCTTTGTACTACTTCCGGTAGCCTCTCCTCTGCTGAGCGTGCTCAGTAAGAGGCAGAGGAGGAGGAGCCTACCAACGAGCTGGACAACTGCAGTACGGTGCTTGCCGCTGCTGTAACTTCAGCGACGCTCACCTCGAATGCCCTCTGCCGCTCCAGACGACCCCTCTCGAAGTAGTGGTTCTCCTCGTAGATCTCCTGATTCCTCGCCTCTGAGGCGGCGTGTGCCGCGGCCACGACGGCAGTAAGGATCTTTGCGTGCTCGACGAGGCGCTCCTCCTCCTCCCGTAGGAGCTCGGTGTAGCACGCAAGGTCGCTGACGCATGTGCCGACATCCACCTCCGCCTACCACCTTTGGGCAGCGATGGCAGAGCGGGTGATGACCCCAACGGTCGATGGTGGGCTGGCGGCCACGGCGGCCAATGATGGGGTGGCGGCCACGACCACCACCTCCCGCCTTCGGGCCGTGGTGGCAGAGCGGGTGATGGCCACGATGGCCGGCAGTGGGGTGGCGGCCATGATGGCCACTTCCCGCCTTCGGGCCGCGGCGGCGGAGCGGGCGATGGCCCTGGCTTTCGACGATGGTGTGGCGGCAATGGCGGCCAGCAACAGCTGCCGACGGGCACCAGCGGTGGAGCGTGTGGTGGGTGTTCCGTGCAAACCCAATGGGGACGCCACACGCACTACACTATGCCGGGGACTACGCCGCTGCGGTGTAGCCTCCTAGCTGGAGCTGTCATCTGATGACGTGGAGTGGCTGAGCGACCACGACGGGCCGGTGCCATTGGCGATTGTGGGAGAAGAAGATGAGATAAGCTACATGGAGGGAGGGGAAAATGCGACACAGGACTCGCCGGTCATGAGGGTTTTTATAGCAGGCCGATAAGCATTGGGATTTTGGGGGATTTCACCTAGTCGGGCGGGAAGCTTGCGCGGGAACGGGCTCACCGACGATTCATTGGCGCCACCGTTTGGCCAAAAGAAAGCCGTCTGTGGCAGTGGCGTGACAAGACGTGCGAGAGGAGGAAAAAAGGCCACATACACATACAGTCAATAAAAAAATGTTTGCGATTGAATTACCTACTATACACCCGTCCTGGTTTATAAGTAGGATTTAACTAATAAAATACAAAGCATGTCGCCAAATATTATATAGTTGGATTCGTATTTGAACATAGTTTCCAATTATATAATTTTTATAACATGCATTAACATTTTGTTGGTTAAATTTGAGGGCAAAGTATGGCACATAATATAAAGGGGACTATAGACCAAGACGGAGGTAGTAGCACAAGGCCGCTCTTTATGCAGCAACGCAAGTGTCGATCGGCTGGTAGGCGACCATTTCCTGCGTGTTCAACTGCTCTATGCGTGTGGTTGCTTGCGATTGAGGCGGCCGCGGGGTGCTCTGCTCATGTCCCACCGCGTGTGCTCTATGCTCACACGTCCCTCTGGGTGCTCTGCCCTCGTCCCTCCACGCGCGCTGCCAGTGTTTGGGTACGGTGCATGATCACGCACATTCGTGTGCATGTGGTTGTGCCGGGCGCGGCTCGACAATGTAGTTACTCGATGCAAAAACTGCCATGCGAATGCGCCGAGAGTCCAGGTCGCCCGGCCCCCATTTATTACCGCGGCCATTTACCTTCATCTCTCGCATCACACGACACAATAAGCACCTCCACGACGACACATACAGAGAGGACATCCAACGGTTCCAATGGCTATCTCCGTGGCTCTAATGGCGCTCCCAGCGACCGACTACGACAGCCGCGGGCAGTTCACCACGCATAACGTAGTGGACACCCACGTGAGGGGGAAGGCCCTTTAGGTGGTGTACATGAACGATCCGGTGTCGGTGGAGAGCTCCATCCAAACTATGGAGCAGTTCCTTGCCGAGGACAAGTACCAAGTGGCCGGCTTCGACCTCGAGTACACCATCGGTCGTGCCAAGCATGATCAGAAGGTTGCCGTTGCCTAATTTTGTGTGCGACATGACGTCCTCGTCTACCACTACCACCTAGACACAAGGCCTTGCAAGAGACTCTCTAGGTTTATCAACAGCTCCGCCTACAATTTCTCTACGGTGGACACCACCAACGATCTAAAAGCGCTCAAGGTTTCTTGCTTGAAATGTCGGAATATTGTCAACATCCAGGACCACTACAAGGTCTGTGTAACAGCCTGGCTTTTGGCCCTTTTCTTTTTTCCTTTGATTTATTTGTTTTTTGCCCTGTTTTTCTTTTTGGAACGGTTCTGTGGCCTTGCCACCTGGGAAATCATTCTCATTTCTCCTCCCAAGTGGCTCATCACCCTCAAACTCATCCCAAGACCATGCCATTTCCATCCTAGCCCAAATCCCAATATTCTTTTTCTTGGGGAAAATTCCTTCTTCATTAAAGGAATAACCTCAAGTGGCTTAGGTTGTGAAGCAACCTATATTTCTGTCCATCCAAAAAATTTGAATAATTCTGATAATTCCTTTGGGTCATATATTGCTCAAATATGCCCAAACATTTCCTTGGCCATTTCAAACAAAATTCCCCATTATTCCTTTTTCAATTATGTCCTGAATGGCACTTTGTGAAGGAAGTGTCATATATAGTTTCCAAGTTGCTCCCAGACTTTTTGGGCATGCTTATATGTCCAAATAATTGCCTCATGCAAAAATCCAACATCATTTGCCTAGCCAATCTTCCTCAGTGATTTTTCAAAATTTCTGTCAGACAGAAGGCTTTGTGAAGGAAGTACTAGCTAGGAGTATCCAAATGAGTTGAACTGTTGCGCACTCCTTCATGTGCTCATATTAACCCCTTCCACCCATTTGAAGCCCCATCAAATCATATATGTGAGCACAGGACCAAATCTTTGATTCTGGCAATATTTTCAGGTTGTGAAGCAAGTGTATTTTATATTGCTTCAAAAAATTTGATAAATTACCAGATTATGCTCCTACCCATAAAAAATCTCTCCACCCAATTTGGGACCATTTCATTGAGCCATTTGATCACCAAAATTATTCCAAGTTTCTGGACAGAAATGATGTTTGTGAAGCAAGTACCATTTTGGTGAACCCATTTGGTATGAGCTTTTTACAGCATCTTTATATGTCCATATCATGAGGCTTTGCCAAGATTCATCCCATTTAATTACTCCATGTGAGTGCATCAAGTTGATCATCTTTATAGACCAAAAATGCACTTACAAAGCAACCCTAGTCATTTGTGGTCCATTCCTTCTCTAGACCTCCAGGACTGTAGTACTTCCTTATCTAAACACCACAGAAAGCTTGTTTGACTCCAATCAATTTCCTGTTGATCAGCAGTGCTCTGCCATGTTTGATGCAGCAAACTTCTCTCGATGAATCCCAGCTATCTATGGCTTCTTCTGCTTATCTTTCTCCTCCAATAGCCTCAGTGATGCAGGGACTCATCACTAGACAGCCCACGGCAGTCTCTTGCATCACATCCTTGCCAGGCACAATGGTGACCACGTCTTTAGCCCGTTTGTGCATGCGCTCTGGCAGCGTTGGCCGCGCTTTGGGCGTCGGGACGCGCCGGCCAGCTCTGCATCGACGGTTTTCGCGCGTCTGGGCATGCTGACCTGACTACCCCTCCCTCAACCGTTGCCCTTGACCCTCTGCCCCCTCCCAAAGCGTCATCGCCGGAGCTAGACGTTGAGTGCCCACGAGCGCACTGTGTGCCGCTTGGCTCTGCCCGCCTCCCGTCTGTTTCCTCTTGTCCCCCTTGGCTCCCTCTACCCCGTGAGATCCTCCACTGCTCCTCCCCGTGCCTCACCCATCACCCTCGACTCCCTGCCCCCTCCAGAAACCGCCTTGCCGGAGCTAGCCGACACGCGGCCACGGGTGCACTGTGCCCTGTTGGCTCTGTCTTCGTCTCGGCCTCTTCCTCCTGTTCCCACTTGGCATCCTCTGCCCCGTGAAGATTTCCAGCGATGCCTCGTCGTGTTTCGGTGCCCTCCCCGTGATTGATGAGCCCGACAGATCTCGGCTAGACATGCCCGGCGGCATCTGGCCACGGCCATCCCCTCCTCCGCCAGAGCACCATGGCCTCGGTTCCATCTTCACCAACACCGGAAGTCCGCCGTGGCCAACACCATGCTTGTTCCCGACCTCCTCCGTGCAAATGGAGTATGCAGGCAGGTGCGGCTCGTTCCCACGAGCACGCCGGTAGGCTGAGCGCCGCGGGAGACGGCCCGAGTCACCGGCGAGCCTCGTCGGGGCCGGCTCTGCCGCGGCCAGGGGTGGGCGTGAGGACAAGGACGACGACGCTGACTTGTCTCCCCTGGCCAGGTGGGCCCCACCCGAGCGCGATCCCACCCGTCAGCCCCTTCGTCTGTTGACCCCGCGCCGATGACATGGCTAAGTGGAGACGTATCCACCAAAACGTGTTTTCCAGGTTAGAGAGCGTACTTCCGTGTGTCTTTAGACCAGAATACGTTTACCCTGATCTGAAGTCGCATTATCTGAAAGGCATTTTCTCTTTTTCCAGTCGCCGTCCGAAACCCTTATTTTGTGAACGTTCATCGGTTAAGAGCAGAAATGAACAAGTTTTTTATATGTTTTCTGCCTAACGAATGAACGGCCTTATCTTTTTGATCCCAACTCCAAAAGGTGATTCCAAAGCCCACTTCTTCATTTCGTCGAGCCTGTTCCGATGTAATCATTTTCACCATGTTTTGACTTTCTTAAAATGACCATCATGCCCTTGCCCTTATTCAACCCCCTCCGAGAGAGAACATTTTTCGGTGATTCTTTCCGCAAGCTTCTCGCACTTATTCCCAATGAATCCTTCCACCCCAGGCAAGCCACACCCTCCATTTGCATCACTCTAATGTAGTGACATGGTTTAAATTATTTGAACTTGTTTAAAAATATTCCTGTAGCTACTTGTGAGTTGTCATGGTATTTCTCGGAGTTGTTTTGATCTTGCTATTGCCATGATATTGCTTGGAGTTCTAGGACTAATGTTTTGTGGCTTATGTGGATGACATGTTGCCTTTGGATTATTAGCGGCTAGTATGATTATTTTCAGGATGGTAGTTGGTATGTTGCTTTGTAGTATGAGTTCGGAGATGATGCTTTCATGTGGATCTTAGTTGGATAGCTAGTTCTTGCTATTGGGGTAGCAGCATTATCGTTCTTGGATTCATCATGATAGTAGTGTCATAGTGCCCTCGGAGTGTTATGTTATGGCTAGGTCATGCTTTGGATTATTTGTTGGATATTTCTATGACTTAGATTACAGGTTGGTAGATGATATCAGAGTATCAGTTATTGCAGATATGCTTTGGGGATAAATTCCGTCATTAAGTTGACCAGGTGCCACCAAACCGGGCTTTTCCAGTGCAACCACATTTGCCTCTTATGGGAAGGGCCCTAATGCGGTCTATTGTCATGTCTCTCGCTGGTGCCTCCAACGAGGGAAGGTTATGGGAGCGCGCTACGCTGATCAGGTAGGCGGACATAAGCCTTGTGTGCCCATTGTTTTTGTGTACCCGGGTTGTCCCCGTTTGGGACCATTTTTGTTTTGCCACGACGATGGCCGTTGATGCCTTTGGTAGGCACGGGGCCACCCATGACTTATCCCAGAAGGGAGTTGGTCGGAGTGGCTGGGAGAGTGTCATGGCAGTAGATCGGCTTTGTCGGAACGCCGTTGGTCCACCCAAATGGGAGTGCGAGGCCATGGGTTCGGTGGTGTGGGTACAGTGTGCTAACCTCTGCAGACTGTGTGTTTAATCTATCGATAGTCGCGTCCTCGGTCATGGGCACAAGTTCGTACTAGGTCACACCATTCGATCAACACTCACATGACGGAATGACGTTTATAGGACTAATATGTTGATATAATGAGCTGTGACAGTTTGGCAGGATGTTGATGATGATGTTGGGATGATCTTGAGGATGATCATTCAGTTGGTGATGTGGTCACGCAGTGTTCACGTGGAGGGATAGATCACGAGGTGATCGAGATGGTATATTGCTTGGCCGGATAGCCAAGAGTGAGATGGTTATTGAGATCAGATGTGATGGTTTATCAGCATTGTAGTAGTTTCATATCATGCTTAGTAGTTGTTTTCGTATCATGGTAGATGTTCATTTAATTAACCTGCTTAATACTATATTATTGTCTTGCCTTGATGTTTTTGGTTGTTGTGAGCTTGCAAGTACATTCAATGTACTGACCTGGCGTGTCATGCCAGATTGCAGGTGATGTAGTGATTGATTGATTGCTTGTCGTGGTTTCCGTTCATGCGATCTAGATCGTGTCCTAGCCAGAGTCCCTGCGGAGTTCACCACCTTCGTCGTTGTTCCGCTGCTAGAAGATTTCCGCTGCTACGAGTTGTTCTGCTGCTAGCATAGAGCAAGTGTGGTATCGCAGGCGTAGTGTCGCCGTGCTGATGTGATCCTCTCTAACATCAGACCCTTGTATTATTATCCTTTGTAAAAAGAGCTGACTTGTTCTGTGTCAAGCAGTGTCGTATTCCAGAAGACTTCATCTCAATCTCTAGGCTGGAATATGGGGCGTTTCAGTTTCTCTGAGCCGGGGTGCCATAGTCTGGGGCAGCGCCAAGAACAAACTGAACTCCCTGGTTGACCTCGCCTCGGCCATCATCGACCCCTACTACATGAAGATTAAGGATGAGAACAAGAAGGACAAGGACACCTGGCACAGTGTTTGGCATGAGAGACTGGATGAAGAACACGTCAAGTACGCGGCCAATGATGCGTACACAAGCTACGAGATGTACAGACGGATTGTTGACATGAGGAAGTGTCTTGTTCATGCCCCAGCCGAGGGATCGAGTCACAGAGCAGTGGCGGGAGCGTCACAAGAAGTAGATGACTAGACGATTGTTTCTCCTACTTTAGAATGCATGCAATTGTTTATTGAGGTGTGTGCGAATGATCTGTATAGTCACTTATGTAATTGGATGTTTATTTCAGTTATACACACACATACACACACACACACACGTACATGTTATTCTTCTGTAGACAGAGCAAATCACACGGCTTATTAGCAACAATCGTCTATATTATTATTGGTCTTCACACACATTTCTGACCACGAACCTGTTTGCCGCGTACCACACACATATTGTTCAGTTGAAAACCGTTCCATTGTGTTGTGCAATAAAGGCTGCAAAGAGGGATCTACAGCAGCAATGTCTATCGAGGTCTTTGTTTTGTAAATTTTGACATTTCTTGTTTTTTGAACACATGTTGATTGGCTTGAAGAAGGTCTATCTCGTTACTTTTTGATAATTGTTTATACGCAAGCAATTAGTTTGCATTTTTCAAAGTTTTTTGCACGAACAGAATCGCACACGAACTTACTGTAGTAACCGTCTGTGTTATAATTTCTCATCGCAAACAGTTCATCCGAGTGGGTTGTTTGCTGCGTATCACACACATCTGGCATTTGTGTTCTTTTGCCTGATCGCAAATGCCGCATATCACACACATCTTGTTAAGATGAACCGTTTCTGTTCTCTTGCCTAATCGAAAACAGTTTGTCCAAGTGAACCGTATGCTTTATATCACACACACCTTGATCTGGCTGACCATTTCTGTTGCATTCTATAATAGCACACAGCTCATCGGAGCAAACTGTATGCTGTATATCACACACACATTGATATGGCTGCCCGTTTCTGTTGTTCTTCCTCATTGCAAACAGTTTTGCTGGATCAACCGTATGCCCAGCATCGCACACGCAAGTAAAATCTGAACCGTGTTTGATGTGTCCGCCATCGCAAATGTTTTACACATTTTTTGACGGTTTTTTACACCACTGTTTGTGATTATTGCATCGCACACTGTTTCGTTGAAGGGTCTCTGATCATAGTGTCGCGTTAGCAGCATCCTGCAGTAGTGTACGCGTCGACATGGTGGCTGCACACACCTTCGGAGAGCTACGGCATGAGTTGGCACAAGACAAAAAAAACTATGCGGCGAGAGTTCATGCCTCCAACCTACACAGAACAAATTCTACGCCAATTGGAGAACACCATCCAAGCATCCAAGTACATCGATGCGTACTTCAAGGAGATGAAGGAAGCCTTGCGACGAGCCGGCGTGTACGACCCCATTTGGATGAAGTTCCACTTCATGATGGGATTGAACAACGACATCTCCAAGACTATCTTCCTCGAGAACTACAAGTCCCTCGATGACAACTACATTGGTGCTCTCAAGGCAGAACAAGAACTCATGAAGGCCAAGGCTTATCCACCCCAAGCACACTTCTCGAAGACCAAGCTCCAAGACGGCGAGCATGAGGCTAGTACCACGATGATGTCCAAGCCCGACGATCTCCAAGACAACGCTCCCAATTTCGACTCCCCCGCCATCCCTCTTTGTGGCATTGATGATGCCGAGTCTATCTCGACTCTTTTTCAAGACGGTGCAGCGACGACTACGACTATGGAGCCACTCAAGGAACATGCTTTGGAGGCGATCGAGCGACATGGTGATGATCAAGGATGATGCTTCCATCTTAGGAGGCGAGAGTGATGATGTGCCATCTTCGGCCTTCATCCACGGCGACGGTAAAGAGATGATCGAGCATGGGATTTTCCCTTCGGTCATGGAGGAGAGTGATGATGTGCCATCTTCGGCCTTCCTCCATGGCGACGACGACAAGATGGTTGAGCATGGGATTTTCCCTTCGACCATGGCGATGTATGATGACTTGAGCAACTTGTGCCACCATAGAGAGTGAGAGTGACTTTGACACTAGCCCCATATATGAAGAGTTGCCCCAATTCCCAGGTGAGGAGAGCCACACCCCCCACCACTTGATTGAGATGAGTGACTCCACCATATGTGACTTTGAGGAACTGAGTGAGCCACCACATAGAGAGAGTGAGATAGTTGATAGGTCTCGTGAGGCCATTTGCATTTCTAACAACTTAACCTGTACCTCTATTGTGTCTTCTCATTTGGTGCTAGGTCCCATATATGATGAAGCGCCGATTCACGATGACTACATCCTTCCTTTGGACAAGACGATGGCCATGGTGGAATATGATGCACCCCCACATGGTTCCATCAAGATGGAAATGACCACCATTTGGCCTTTCCCACCTCAACTACACCACTTGAGTGGAATGAACAAGGTAACATAGGTGAAGGTAATGCTCTAGTCCCACTAGTGGACATTCTTGACATTGGTTGCTTCCATGATGTTGATCCACTTATTACCATGCTTCATGCTAGTGCGACTTCCTTATGTGATGATTTATTGCCCATTTATGATGAGTATGATGATTCTCATGTGGAGTCTATTAGTTGTGATGCCATGTTGCATAGGATTTCTTGCGATAATTCTCTCGGTCACATCATGTTTGACAATCCGCTTGACTTGTCTTATGCTATGCATGAGATCAACCATATGTCATATTTGCAATCTCTTCGTAGTGACTATGCATATGCCATTAGAATAAACCCAATTTGCACATATGGCATAGATGACAAGCCCATGGTTATTGGCGCTTGTTTTTCTTGTGATGATATTGATATGCAACCTTTGCATTTTATCTCATATGTCATGCCATGACCACCTAGCTTTGGATATGTATTGTTTTGGATGTTGTCCATTTTCTCCATATGATGTTTCCGATATTGCTCATGAGGAGACCCCCATAGTTTCCTCATACATGTTAGGAGATTTTGATTCATCTCATCCCTTGCATGATCCCAATACTTGTATGCACAATATGCTCCCCGTGAATAAAAATGCTATTGTTGTGCCACATACTTGCTCTATTTTGTGTCCCATCGTGTCATACACAATAACTATTCTTTCATGATGGATGACATGTTCTTATACCATGAATCGAATTTCTTTGAGCGATATTTATCTTGTGCTAACTCACACGTGCACATATACATCATGATGGATGATGTGTACATTTACCACACACACAATTTCTTTCATTTGTGTATTTGTTGTGTAGATACCCATGAATACTTGTCAACCTCACAATCCCATGAGTTGACAAAACGAGCTCTAGAGAGCAATGATGACTTGGGATTACATGGATTAGTTTTCCCACCGCTACCTTCACGCAAAGACTTCGCACATTTCTTCGACATGGCCCTCAACTTGGCTATGGGTTTTTGTCCATTATGTATTCTATGCCCATCTTTCCATGTTCACTTTGCATGATATATTCATTCCTTTGCCTTTGCCATGCATTTGTGACCCATGCGTTGCTTTACACATGATGATCCATGTTTCTAGTACTTGTATGTGTATTGGCAAGCTTGGTGGAGATATCATTTGTTATTGCCATGTTCCATTTATGACCAATTCCTATGATGATACTATGCTTGCCTTATGTTCATGTTTGCGATATGTCATGTGCATTACCTATAGCTACTATTTTATCACATAACATGATTGCCATGATTTCCCCTAGTGTGTTGCATCTTCGCTCCACTAGTTTGCACAACATGATTTCTATGCTTGACTTTGTTACATCACCAATGATTCATACTTGCTCATTTCATGCGGTTGATGACAACCATTTCCATGGGTGACACATGATTGTTATTGCTTCTTGTCATATATCGCCATGTGTTGCCTCTCTCATGCTATATGATTTGCCATGTATTAGTGCAACAATGATTTTAGTCTTGTTAATGAGATTGCCCCCATAGCATTCTCGCATATCATTGGAGATTTTGACATATTTCGTGTGAAGCATGCTTGCCTTACTTCTTTGCATCATATACCTAGTGCCATGAATATCGCCATTGTTGCATCATATTATTCATGCACTTGTACATATAATTGTTATGTGCAAGAGAAGAGAACCATCATGATGGATGATGTGTTTATCTACCATGCGCATACGTTCTTTGTTTTGTTATGTGCATGTTTAGGATACTTGGACTTCGTGTCGACTTCCACTTCACGTGAGTTGACAATTCGAGCTCTTGAGAGCGAGCCTCATACATTCTACCACGACTCGCTTCTACACCGCATTTGCTTGCGCTTCGGCATTGTGAAGGATGCACAAGGACACGCCTTCAAGGTGACATCTTTCATGAGCATGGATATTCCAGATCATACTACTTGTGTTGCTTGCACCATGAGACTTGTTGGTCATCTTGGACTACTTGATTGTGCACATGTTAGAGATCTTGCTTCGACTTGTCATTTACACATTTCCATGCCTCGTGATATATATGCCTTATGTGTTGCTTCCAACTTGTTGGGTTGTTGCTCCTATCATATGGTTGGTTGCACCAATGTCATTTCTTCACATATGCCATGTCCAATTGATTTCTACATGTTTGACTTGATTGCCTCACACATGATGAACACTTTCTCATTATATTGTGTTGAGTGCCACACAATTTTCACTACACCCTATGCACGTTATGCTTGGATTGTCTTGCACTTGACCCATACACTTGACCCATATGTTTAGACACTTCATTTTCTTTGGTGTTGTGAATGGTTCGTATGCACACCATAGACCATTCATTGAGCTCTTTGTGCATGTTTACTATGAGCTTGAGGTAGATGCTTGTTCTCTTGTCAAACATATTTGTATCACTACCTCACATTTGCATGCTTGTTTCCATGATGTCCTTGATTGTGCTCAATCCATATGCTTCCATGACATGTCACAATCCTTTGTCACACCATATGCTATGCTTGATGACGACACTTGTTGGGTGAATCACCTCTTGAATGATTGGTTTTGCACTAACGCTAACCACATTTGTTTTTCCAAGTGTTTGTTGCCCTTGATCCTTTTGAAGGAACCACAAGACGATACAACATTGGAGAGTGGCCATTTCAAGCTTCAAGATGATGAGTACTTGATGAACAACCTCTACAACACGGCGACGCCATCTCTTTCCCAGGGTGATTTGGTTTTCGATCCGAGGTCGGATCTTTCCCAAGGGGGAGCGGATGATGTGGAGCATCCTACGGACATCACCATGTCAAGAGTTCATTCGACAAGTGACACGTGCGACATCTACTTCACATACATAAAGGTGAATCCTATCCTTTACACGTGCTCACTCGACCCCTTCGAGGATGGTATACTACTTGACCCTCCATCGTGCATGCATAGGTATTGTTGGAGCTTCACGAATGTTGAGGAGGAGTGCAAGTGCCAAGCAACAACTACACTAACCGCGAGGGAAGCGTGGAAGAGAAGGAAGAAGAAGCATGGACAAGCTTCTGGAAAGCCCGGAACTTCCAGCCCCTGCCCGAAACTTCCGGCCTGCCCGGAACCTCCGGCCCTTGGAGTCCAGACCAGCCCCGAGCACTCCCAACTCTCTGGATAGCCCGGAACCTGGCCGGAACCCTGGAACTTCCGGCCTTGCCTGCACGCAGGCACTCAGGCCGAAGCCCATGTACCCTTTCGCCTCTCACTTACCCCTTCGTGGCTACCACTATACATACTCATCCCCTCCTCCACTCTAGGGTTAGCAAATATGATAGCTCATTTGTATGTGAGCTTTGCTCCTACCTTCTCCTCTTGAGAGAGAGAGAGAGACTACTCCATTGGAGGCCAAGACCTACATCTAGGAGAAGATCCCAAAGGATATCAAGACCCTCATCGGGGAAGGATCTATCTAGATCATCAAGCCCCCATCTCCTTTGGATTTGGGATGAACTCTACCTTGTATCTTTCTCTTTGTTGTTCATGTACCTTGTGGATCTTGTGTGTTTGATTAACTTGTGGATGTGTGATTGGACTTGTTCTTGAGTATTTTTCCCTCTTGTTTCCCCTCGTGTTCTTCGTGTTCTTCGCGGGATCCCCTCCATTTTGTGAAAGATCGGCCCCTAGGGTTCCACCCTACATCAGATTGGGGTACAAACTTTCTTGTCTAGCCACGGCCACCTTGGAGTGCGTTGAGCAGGGGGGGCATAGCCATCTTCTTTCCGTTGTCATCATCTTCATCAAGAACGATGGGTCTTGCACAGTCACCTGCCGCCGGCGCCCTGGCCACCATCGGCACCGCGTCGTTGTCTTCCTCCGACGACATGAACGTCTTAGTCCAGTACGCCATGGCGCGCTAGTCATGAGGTGCCTACGTACTCCTTGTACTTGGTGCATCTTTCCCTCTGTCCAACGTCGCTGGAGTCTGCCTGATTCATGGCCCGACGCAGGATGTCCATTGTCATTGCGCCCTTGGCTGGGTCAGGAATCAATGTCTTCAGGTCGTTTGATGTAGCCTTCTTAATCATAGCGTCAAACTCCTTGTGCATGTCTTTGATGCTGCTGAAGTTCGAGCAGGTGTTCTCGAACTTCTTGCGGTCATCGAGCAGCACCAGAGGAAGATGGCCCTCCATCCAATGCCCCAGGGGAAAGGGTTTGGGATTGGAGTTCATGGCGAGGGAGAGGTGGTGAAATAGAGAGGTGGAAGAGGAGATGTTGTGAAAAAGAGAGGGTTTGAGTGCGATGCTGGGTAAGTAGTGTGGGTAAATATAGGAGTGTTAGGTCGATATGAATGAGTGCTGACCTTTGAACTGTGTGATGTTCTTAATGTAGATCGACAAGGGCAAGGAGGTAGTGCCACCATTGGAGAAGGGCAAGGAGGTTGTACCACCGTTGGTCGACGTGCCAGTGCAAGATCACCCAAGCGCCAAGCAGAGGAACTAAGGGCATTATCATGAGGAGTTAGGACCAACCACTTGTGCAAGGTCATCCCTGCTCCAAAACCGGAGAGTCTGTCGATGCTTCTGGAGTTCATGAAGCACTTCCCTGCCATCCCTCCACAGTTGAATCTCAAGATGAACACCGGCAGCGAGGGTGGTCGACGGGAGGGTCACCATTGATCAGGGTTGC